>QVRM01003292.1:0-167247 GCA_003439945.1 Dermanyssus gallinae | reverse complement strand
TGTTTTTATTCCTTATATTGTTTGCTATAGCAATAAACCGAGTATTCATATGATGAATAATGGAAACTATACATAAATATATATACACGAGACTATTTTTTTTTTTTTTTTTTTTTTTTTTAAGAGGACTAACTGGAAAATGCGGTTGCACACACGGACACCACTGCAGGGAGTTCCTGCAAGTGTGGGCCGGTAGTGTGGGGCTCCAACCCACTAAAAACCAGTCATGTCCCCGTCCCCCAACTGACCGGGAACTGCTTGCGCATGCATCAAACAGTCAGAGGGGGCGAGTCTTCTTACTCCTGGCGAAAGTTGTCCCTGGGAGCTGCAGGGAATCGCAAAAGTCGCAGCTTGTTGGCCGATGTCTTAGCTTGTAAAATCTTGTTAAAAACCGCTGTTGTCAAGTTCCAGTGTTCCAGGGATTCTGTCATCTTCAGAACGACGTCGCGTAGATTAAAAATGTGCGTATTCATTAAAGTCCTCAAGGGGTGACGCTGTTCCGCCCATGCGGGACACGCCAGAGCTGTGTGTCTGGAGTGTCCTCAAGTCCATTGCCGCAGTGGACGCACATGGGGCTGGGGGCCTTCCCGATCCTGAATAGGTACGACTGAAAGTCGCCGTGCCCCGTCAACATCTGGGTGTGTGGAAGGTGAGCTCCCCACCGGGCCGGTACAGCCAGTCCTTGATGTTAGGGACCAGCTTGCGGAGACTGGCACCTGGGTCCCCCTCCGCCAGGCCATCCCACTCCTCCTGCCATAGCTGCAGTGTGTATTGCCGTGCCTCTTCCTTCTTAAGGCTCTGGTCGCCCCACAGGCGGCGGCGCTCTTCTGCCTTCAGGTCCCATGGGATAGTGCCCGCGAGCACGAGCGCCGCCGCTGTGCTAACCGTGCGGTACGCCATGGTGACCCTAAGGGCTCCGACCCGTTGAGCCGCCGTAAGCGGGTTCTATTTGCCTTAGTCTTCAGAGCGTTGGTAGGCAAGGCCGGAGCCCCGTATAAGGCGACTGACTCGGCCACGGACATAATAATCCTTCTTCTTGTTGTTTAGGGCCGTATGTGTTTGGCATGAGGCGCGCGAAACTATTGCGATCTTCACTGCCCTTTCTGACGCCCGCCGTAGGTGTTCAGTACCCTGGAGGCCCCGGTCCAGGAAGACCCCGAGGTACTTTGTGTATTGACTACAGCAATCTCTGGTCCTCCAGGACAAGGCGCGGCGGGGGCAAGCCACTCCGACCCACCAGGAGAATAGCTTCGCTTTTAGCGGGGGCCAGGGTAAGCCCCGTTATTTGCATCCAGTGCGCTATGTCGAAGAGGGCTTCATTCGCACGCGCCTCAAGCTGGCCCATTGTCCGGGCCTGGACGGTGAGGACCAGGTCGTCAGCGTAGGCGAGGAGTTCGACTCCGGGTGGGAGATCCCCCAGCCGCAGCACGTCATCGTACGTGATGTTCCATAGCAGTGGGCCTAGTATTGAGCCCTGCGGCACCCCTGCGGTCATGTTAAAAGTTTGGTCGTGTGAGTGGATAATCCTGTCGTGTAGGTAGCTCGATAAAATCCGTCTTAAGTAAAAGGGCAACCCTTTTCCTGTGGAGAGTATCGAGGATGACTCTCCACGGGAGGCTATTAAAAGCGTTCTTCACGTCCAGTAGTATTGCTAAAAATAGATCTCGGCGTCCGGGCGGGGAGTCGCGAATGCTTTCGGCCTTTAGTTGGATTTTCTTTATCGCTGCAATGGTGGAGCGACCTTTACGAACCCCATATTGGGCCTCGGAAAGGAGGCCGTTCTCTCCGCGAACTCTCGGAGTCGTGCCTCTACGATGGACTCGAAGGCCTTGGCCAGGGAGCCGAGAAGGCATATGGGCCGGTACGAGCTGGGGCCCTTAGGTATTAGCCACGAGGTCCGCGGCCTTCCATGTCGGTAGGGAACAAGCCCGTTCGAAGCATCTCCGTCGCCGCGGCGGCCACCGCCTCTGGGTATTCCTTGCAGCAGGAGCTTAACCGCGAGGACGGGGATCCCGTCTGGGCCCGGTGCCTTTCCTGGCTTCAGGCGGTTCCCCCGCTGCGAGAACTTCGTGCGGGGTTTACACTCTGAGTATGCTGTCCTCAGACCCCCCTGTGTCTTCTAAATACGGGGTTCGGTCAAAGGGCGGGTGCCGCGGGAAGAGTGCCATAACTGCTTCCCGGGTTTCCTCCGACCGTAAGCTCCACCCTTCGTTTGAAGGGGGAAAACCCCGCACCATCTTATACGGGCGGCCCCATGGGTCGTCCTCCAGCTCTTCGAGAAACGCTCTCCAGGAGCGTTCCTTGCTCCTGGAGATTTTCCTACGCAGGCAGGCTCGCAGCCTTTTATATTCCGCGCCGTATTGCAGGGCAGCTTGCCCCTCAGGTGCGGCTCGCCGAGCGCGGGTGAGTAGACGCCGTGCCCGGATGCACCTTTTCCTGAGGCCACCTATTTCGCTTGTCCACCAGTTCCTCGGGGTCCTTCGATGCAACCGGTGTGCTCCGCGGCCCGTGACGACTCTACAGGCGGCCTTGAGGAGGTTTTGGAGGCCCGTGGGTTGTTGTTGGCATCCCGTCCTGGTTTATAAGGGTCCTAAGGGACTCCCGGATCTCGTTGACCCCCTGGCGCCTGGTTGTAGGACGAAGCGTTGTGGGCGGTCCCTCGCGGGAGATGGTCACGTGAAACTCAAGTATATGATGGTCACTTAGAGATTCCTCGTCTAGTAAAACCTTCCAGTTTAAAATCCTATGTGCTTCCGTTCTTCTTGTTATTGTAAGATCGATGCACGAGGTGTGCCCAGCTCTGTGGAAGGTGGGCGTACCCGTGTTAAGAACAACTAGGTCCTCCGCCGCCAGCCACTCGAGGACGGCGTGTCCTCTTCGGTTGGTGGCCGTAGAGCCCCATGTAGTGAAGCTGCATTAAAATCTCCGGTTAAGACTAGAAGTGGCACGTCGTTTCGGTTAAAAGACTCTGTCAAGTTGTCTAAAAACCTATGAAAGTCTTCGAGAGGGGCGTTGGGACTGTATACACGAGACTATGGGGACCCTTGAGATAGCTTAACATGTCCGCCTATAGTGGTGCTCTAAGCCCCCCCCCCCCTGATATATGTATATGATTCTGAAGCGACGAGAGCGGAGAAAGTGTAACGTTGATGGGTCGCATCGCTAAGCGGGAGCTCGCGACAATCGTATGACAAATAACGGCACCAGTCTAATTATAATAAGAAGAAAAACAATGCCTGCAGTAATAATTATAGCAATACAACAAGTGTTACCGGATAAAAATGAATGGTGCTAACTAGCACAAGCTCTGTAGTATAGTACTAGCAGTTAAAATCAATGGATGGGGTTTTCACGTAGGCTGAACGAAGGTACAAAGTTTCGATATTTTTGTATATCTATCTGACGCCATCTTCCAACAATTTTTCAACAGTTTCTAGCGGAGCCGCTGGCAATAATTTCCACCCGGTCCTTCGAGATGGCGAAGTTCCCACCGTCTTCCATGAACCCATTGTCACACCTGTGCACAAGAAGGGCTCTATAGCAACTGCTGAGAATTACCGACCTATTCCCTAGTTTGTTATCCCCTGTTTAATCATGGAAAACATAGTTGTTTGATTGCATCTATAATTTTCTATCGTCCAACCAACTTTTAGGACAACCAGCAACACGGATTCACTAAGGGGCGATCGACAGCAACCCAACAATTGGAGGGTCTCTCATGACTGGGCCCTGGTGCGAAATCACGGATCTCCGCTCCACATCGTTTACTTTGATATTTGGCGTGCTTTTGATCGGGTTGACCACCAAATTTTACCAAGCAAGATGTAATCGCTAGGCATCGGACCTAGGGTTCGAAATTGGTGCCAAGCCTATCTCACTGGAAGAAGCTTTAGGGTCAAGATAAAAAGTGCTATGTCTGGTACTGTTCAATGTCCGTCTGTAGTCTCGCAGGGTTCCTGCCTAGAGCCGCTCTTGTATGCAATTTTTGCTCAAGACCTTAAACTCGTCCTTGGCAGGCTCGACGTAATTTACAAGCATTATGCTGACGACCTAAAGATATACATTGAATTTAAAGACGACAAAGAGAAGGCCGAGCTACAGAAGGCAATTGATGCCGTGCTACTATGGACCCACTTGAGAAGAATAAAAATATCCACTTCTAAATGCGTCGTGCTGAAAACAGTCAAGAACGACACTTCAGGTTTTATGAACGGCCATAGTATACCTGAAGTGTCAATATACAAAGACCTAGGTGTTACATTTGATTGCCAAATGAAGTATACTTCTCATATCGCCGAAGTTTTAAGATCTGCGTCTCGGCTGTGCAGTCGCATTCTTAGAGCGTTTATCGGGCATGACTCAGCAATGTACATAAAACTGTATAATACGCTTGTTGTACCAAAGTGGACAAAGTGTTCACACGTGTGGGTGCCTTTTTATAGAAAAGATGTATAATTGGTCCAGCGAGTGCAGGATAAGTTTGTCAAACGAGTCGCATGGCGCTGCAGTGTGAGACGCGAGAGCCTCGTACTCCCAACCGTGAGCGAGTTATAAATGCAAGTTGACGTGAGTCTTTTTAAACAACTAATCCGGAGTAATACAATTAGTACCTGTTTCACATTATGTACAAATAATCTACGTAGTGGTGTGTCAATTACTCCACCGGAAGTTGCTAATGTCGAAGTGGTAAATAACGCGTTTGCATGGAGAGTTTCGCGACGTGCCCATGAGCGTAAAGACTACAATGTGATTTTAACACCCCCTTTTTCAATAAAGGAGACTTTGTATTATATTGTATTTGGCCTCAATAGTCATTTTCACGGGTGACATTTTGGACAACTTACCAAAAATAAAATCGAGATTTTTGTCCGAGAAAATCACTAGAATTATATATATATATATATATATATATATATATATATATATATATATATATATATATTGATTGTTCGCTGGGCATGTATACCTAAATACACATGTCACTCTTTTATATCAGGGGCGCTTAGAGCGGCAGTATACCTACACATCCATATAATATATGTCTACTTCAATACCTGCTGAGTATTTGCTTTCCATTGTGACAACCTCTTCTTTGTAATATCAACCAGGTCATTTCTAACATTTGGTCCTATAGCTAGGGCCTTCGACAGCTCTATATCTCTGCTCCCCCCTAAGGCTACCTATTCTTTAATAATGCGTTCGATTGACCCATTCTCTAGCCCACATGCTCGACATTTGGTACTTTGCCCCTCCTTACATTTAGCTCTATATATCCTTGTATCCAACATCCCTGCCCTGGCATCTGCCAATAGCCCACTCGTTCTTGAAGTATCGTATACCCATTCTATCCCGGTCCTTTCCCGCGTTTCCTTTCCATACGTAGTTGCCAAACATGATCTGGAGCCCATTGCCAATTTCAATTTGTCTGTATATGACTTGCTTACCTTCAATTTCACCATTTTCTCTGATACACTCGCTTTTGCTCTTTCCTGACAACTGTACCCAATCTTCCTAGCTGCGGACTCTGCTCTGCGATCTCACTTAGTTTTAACACTAAGTGCCGTCTTTACCAGCTGCATCTGTTTAACCTATATTTTATTTGTGACATTTTCAATCCTACAACTAAATCTAAGCTTACTTTGTAGTTCCTTTTGTATAAATTTTGACATTCCCACTCCCTTCTTAATAAATTCCCTGGCGCAACTAAAACCGCAACCCAATACAAATCTTATCACCTCTCTTTGTATTATTTCTTACTTCTTTCTCAGCCCTGCGTTGTGGACCGGAGAGGCATTAGCAGAGGTCAACTCTAGCACATACAAGGCCCTCTATATATATATATATATATATATATATATATATATATATATATATATATATATATATATATATATATTTTTCGGTTCATTGGCTTGTTACACCAAATCTATATAATTATATAATTTAAGCTGATCACAAGCCTAGTTGTTATATTTATTATTTAGATTATATACATTTATCGTAATGTATATGATGACGACCAATGTAGACTGTGCCAAGTTAAGGTAAGCTAACTAAGCTCTATGTATAGTTTTCGTGCGGAAAGATAAATTTGCCGAAAATATTTACGAGGAAACGTTGTGACTAAACAGTTTTTTTGTACAAAAAAATCTTAAGTTAAATGTGTAAGTAAGTAGTGGATGTTTCGATGTGTAACCTTTGCTCAGCGCTAAACGATTTAAACCTATCGGAACTATCTAGAATTAAACATTTTTTAGGAGGTTGTGTTTTCCTCTGCCCCCTCGGGCTTGGAACTCACCGTGAAGGATATATTCAATGCGCTGAGGGCCGGACGTGTTGAGATATTTAGAGTTTTCCCAACAGTCTAGTGGCACCAAGACTGCAAATTCTCAGTACTATAATATTTATTCGAAACTATCAGCCTTGTGGAAAGCGCAGAGTACATTTGCCAAGCGTTAAACCTCTCAGTGATTTTTAGAAGTTGCGTGGATAATTTATGTATCTTGCATACACACTGCACTTGACTTGTTACGGCGTACCACCGGCATGTGACACGTGTGTATGTGAATTCATAATGATACAAAGAATAAATCGAATACACCTGGTCAACTGGAGGCGCTTTACAGTATCAGCCGGAATATACAGTGCTGGTGGGATTCGGCTGGAATGCGATGCACCCATGCGCTTCTGGAGACTTGCGATCAACGCCGTTATGGAGGAGGAGTTACCAGCCGCCGAGCCCGAAGACTTGGAAACTCTCAACGAGGCGGACAAAGATAAGGCGACAAATAGCGGTGGGGTGAGAAGAGTCCACGTGCGTTTCGGAGGCCGCTGGAGCTCGATGAGCCATCCATTCGAAATTCCCGCTCAATGCCCTGCTTCCGAAATAGCAAGAATATATGTGGGAATTGACGATGTGGAGCAGGCTAAACGTGCCATACAAATGTGAGTGATCTATTTTTCCATCGTCTCAGAATCGAATATACTCCTCAACGCTGACAATGTTCGTCCTTCTAAGCCTTAGACACTATCTTCTACAACTGTAGTACACTAGAACATATAAACAAAGAAACAAACAAGAGTAATTCTTAAGGAACCAACACTTCTATTGTAGTTGGGAGTCAATTGCCGAATATAGGCAACTAGTTTAGCTCGGTTCCAACACTGGGTAACGAAACTGCTTCAACGGTGCAAATTTAATTTAAACGAATTAGACTAGCGATAATAATGTAAATGTAAAATTTTCAACTAGATATGTTAAACATCTTTTCTAAAATAGTGCGGTCATGATTCGTCAAAGTGTGCGTGCGTTTTTTTATTTATATTTATTTAGGTGCGACTCTTTTAACATCGCAAACTCAACGCAACGGAAGCAATATACAGAGAGTACTAAGTTTGCCTGTGGCGTCCTATCGCTGTTCTTGTCAATGTTATGCGTACAGGTGTTGCAGTTGCCTCCAGGCGTACATTCAGGCCATAACCGTGTTCAGCGAGATACAAATCGGCGCAAACGAAAAACTTCAGCGCGTTTTGTTCGGCTCTCGACTACGATGCATGGGAGACAGGGATATCCTTAAGGGAAAATATATCGGATCGAACGCTGTGCTCCATCACACCGGATATGCTGCGGTAGGACTGACGGCAAACGCTCACTTTCATAATTCATATTTCAACAATGAGTCCCTTTCTTACTAACAATAACTACATAACATACTATTATGTAAAGATTGCCGAACAATATTTAGTATCAGCCCGATTTATACACTGCACGTGGTAATAAGCTATAGATATGTAAGTCGTATGCGGCTGTGAAAAAGTTTAATAGCTGTCTACCCGTTAGTTCGCCCATGTGAGAGTCGTTGTGGGTATTTTGATGTAGCTCGTAGGTTCTCGTCTTCAGATTTGTGCCCGTTTCTCTGTTTTTTTTTTTGTAGAACGGGCTCGTTTTTCACGCGATCGAATTGACCGACTCCAAATGGTTTGGCTTTTGCTTCAGCCCGACCACTTTTGATGTGCCAACCGCAAAAGGTCGAATTCAGCGTCAAACAACAGCAACTTCGCTAATTGCACCGCTTCAAATTGTGTTTAAGTCGAGTGAGTAACTGTTCCTAAAACGTCCTCGCCATTGTTTATTTTTGTTTATAGCATGAACCGCTCCGTGTCGAGCACCGAGAGCTCTAACAATTCATGCTAACGTAAATGAGCCCAATCTGTGATCATACTGCACATCCACCTTTATGCTTACCTTTGTAGGCGAGCGTCAAGAGTGCTGATCACGCACTCTCTTTGTACCCTGAATGAATAGCCTTTGTCATAACTTTACCCGCTTTTCAAACCATCCTCATTATCCCTCACATCATTGCAATGCTTTTTGTGCTGGAAAATCTCGTTTCGTGGCGACTGGACGACGCTTAGGCGAATATGGGCAAACGATCGACCTCACCTACACGAGTTTCGTTTCGCCGAGCAGACTGGACAGCCGGCCGGGGTACTCTAACCCATGGTTTGTCAAGGAGGCTCGTGGGGAACTCTACCAGAGCGGCAAAACGCATCGCGTCGAAGCGGTCACGTTCAAATTGCGCGGCGAGTACATCCTGCCACCCGAAAAGCTTAAGATGTACGTATTCGTTCGTATGACGTAAGTTTTGTGCGGGGGGGGGGGGGGTCGAATGGGGAATTGACGACTCATAATTGCTGCGCAGGCTTAAGCAAAGGAGTAGCGACTGCATACGTACTACAAGTACACGGAAGTTCGAAGTTAGATATATGCCGTGATACGAGTCGTATCGCACAGGACGATATCTACACGTCGAACAGGCTGAGGAAAGGAGGTGTATACAGTAATTCATGCGTACGTTGCGCACTCTTGTGGCATATATATATATATATATATATATATATATATATAAGTGTAAACAGGTCGTCGTCCTTTTTCAAACAACGTCTGGATCTTGATATACAACGTGGAAACGCTGTCTCTGTTCGGGGCACACTTCTGAGGTGGCGTCGGTCTGACCTCATCGAAACGGACACGTGACAGCCACAATACGCGCCTACTAGGCATATTGGCTTAGCTAATTCATCGTGATACGTGTAACATATACATAATGTATTCTATTTAAAATAAACAAGGCCTTTATATATATATATATATATATATATATATATATATATATATATATATAAGTGTTTGTTGCTGCAACTAACAACCTTAATAAAAATAGCTTTGTCATAAACTTGTGTTGCCCTGGCTGATGAGCATCCAGGTACTCACTGTTCGATTTTTGGCAACCATCTTGTCTGAGAACGTGCGACGTCACGGCTCCAGTTGTCAGTACGACAGAACGGTTATGTCGCGACCCGAAAGTCGCTGGCGGGAAAGGCTCCTCGCTTGCGACGTTGACAGCGATCACCGAGCGTCTGGACCGACTAGCAAACCGTAGTACGAGTGGCAATACTAACCAAAGTCAAACGTCGGAGGTAAATCGACTTGCTTGTGATCGGCTTGAATCTGTTCTTGCAGTTCATTGCATTTAAATGGAAAAAAAAAAGAATTGCCCATGTTAGCCCAATTTGCTTATGGACCAAAGGTCACGGAAAGACCGCTCTCATTTGTATTTTTGTACAAGACAAAAAACGTTTTCGCTTTAAATGAACAAACGTCTATTTCCTGATGCGAAAATAATGTGTCCAGCGGCTCAACTATAGATAAGATTATAACATAACTGTTCTTTAACCAGCAAACGTTATATATATATATATATATATATATATATATATATAAATTTATACGTGTATTTATATATATATATATATATATATATATATATATATATATATATAAATAAATATATACGTGTACTATGCATGTGAACTTTCCGAGGGCGTCTTGAAGGACGACATTCCGCAGCAACCCAAGATGCGTTTGCAGGCGTTATCGTTTAGTGTCCCGCCGGCTCTCGTGGTGACGGTCGAAGCCTATCAGAAGTTTGCTGGACTGCCGGCTGCCAGCTGTGCTATACGAGAGCTGCTAAGAGCCGCCGAGTCCGCCCAGAATCACGGAGATCTCGGCGAGCTTCGATCAGCGTCGGAGAAATGCGTGAATCGGATTAGCAAACTTTCACTTCCAATTCGGGTAGAACGATCCGTAAGTACTATACATACATATAAGTATTTTTAAATTACGTGAGATTTTAGTAGCAATCTAGTCTGTATCGTGAAGATCAGCTACCTCACAAGGCTCTACTGACCCTAGCGTGTTTGCGCCAAATAATGGACCTTCTAGTGGTAGTTGTAGACATTATGTATATATATATATATATATATATATATATATTTACCCAAACTCAATTTGGCTAGACTTAAAGAGGTCGTAAATTTCGTCGCAAAAATATTTATTTTTTCAGTGGACTAGGAGAACGGAAATGCCTTGTTTAAAAGTGGCAGTGAAAAATCTAATGTTTGTTATGCTAACTATTATAAAGGTAACTGCGAGATCGGCTGACCTCATACCTCTACAAAATGTTCACTCTTAAGAAACTTCTGATAAACATGGCTAAGGAAAGAAGAATCTAACATAAAAAAAGAATAACGCTCGTACTTAAAATAGTTTCTCTTTAAATTAAATACCTTAGATGTTTTAAAGAGGATTTTATAAGGATTTTTTGGTACTCAATCGACGGTGGTATGATTCCCGTAAGCTTTTCTACTCCGTCGCCATGATGTCGGGTTATCTTTGAGTTCCGTCTGCTACCGTGATGATTCGAATGTGCAAAGTGTTCGCTCCCGTTTAAAACGGGAGAACAACTGGTTATTTGTAACCAAGGCTGCTCTACTGTGTTTCACGGGGGGTGCCTAAACCCCGTGCCCCCCGAGGACACACAGTTCGTATCGTGCGGGTCCTGTGAACCAGTGGAACCCAACTTTGTCCTTATGAAGGAACGTTTGTGTGTGCTACAGTGGAACTTAGTGAAGCTGTGGGCATCACACACGGAGCTCCAGCGACAAGTCGCCAGCAATGAAGCGGCTCTCCTGAAGCAACTTGCGCACCCCGAAACTATAGAGGGGTGTTTAAACTCCACGCTAAATGAAAAAGTTAGCGTGAAGAAAACGGACGGAACACGGAATGCGCGAAAGAACAAGAAGTCACGGTTGACGGATGGCGGAGATCTGCTTGTACCAACAAAGCCGACGACGACAGCGCCACCGGAGAGAACGGCAAGGCCGGTCTCTGTGGCGCCAAGCGCAGTGCTACAGCAGCTGGTCTTAACAGCAGCGGTAGCAGTAGCGGCGGCAACAACAACACCGCCACTACCCTCGAAGAAAATGAGCCGATGGATGACAACACGCCAACGGCAAGGGAAGCGGCAGCGGCCGCAACGTCGCCAACGGAGACAACCGCAGAGGCGAGGAAAGACGAGGAAGACAACGATGATTTTGTTACCCCGTCCAACGGAGGAGAAGCGGCAAAACAAAGCATCGTATGCAGAAAGGCAGTGCAGCTGATGGAGTAGGAGATCTTGAAGTGTATGCTGGGCCAGGCAGGTTCAGCGCGCTGAGAGTAGCACGTCTGGCGGCGAAAACGTCAGCTGTCAACCTACACACATGGCTCGTTAACAGAAGCATTTGTGTTAAGGCAGTATTCAAAATGCGAACGCAGGGAAATGATGCCGTGTTCTGTGTAGTGCTGGGTGACGGCGAGTACGTAAAGTGCAGCAAGAGTGAGTTCTGGCCAAAAGGTATCCTATTTCGTCGTTGGACTTGTGGTGCTCCCTACGAGAAAATGGTTATGGAAAGCTTTATCGCGCCTGGCGGTCCGGCTCTTCGCAAGTGACTGAACAGATCTAGAGATGCTAACGTGGAGACTACTAGGTCTCTGCGGCTGCGTCTTTGGAACTGTGAGGGACTAAGAGGAGCAATAGACCTAGCGTTGACATGCTTACGTCGGTGGACATTGCACTCCTTACGGAGACCTACCAGCGGGAGGAACTGCATATCAATAATATGCGAGGTTTCCACCAGCTGGCAGTTCTACCTGCTGGAGGCCGTGGTAGACCAGTGGGTGGATTATCAATCTACCTACATAAACGTTTACCGCCGGCGCAATGTGTGAGGAAGAACGATTTCTATGTGGGTCTCTCGTCTATGAAGGTGAACATAGCCGTCTTCTACCTCCCCGCACATCTTGACTCGGCAGAGGTCGCTGACACGGTGAGTTCCGGTATATCAGGTTTCGACCTGTCTATGCCAACCATCGTCGGTGGCGACTTCAATGCCCGTATTGATGGTGGGGCTACTAACGATAAAGGAGAGGTGCTGCTCCAGTTGATGGAATACTTTGGTCTGAGATGTGCAAATGCACGCGAAGACCACACGTATATAAGTCATAACGGAAGCAGCACCATTGACCTACTGTTTCACAACCTTGTCGATGGCGAAGTTGAAAGCTTCGATGTTCTCGAGGTGGCTGCAAGGAAGCACCTACCGGTGTCAGCAGTCGCAAATATTCCAGATATCTGGTTTAAGCAGCAAGGCGACCCACACCTGGTTGCCACGAGGCGTGTTGACCTTTCACTATTAGAGGTTGATAGCCTCGAGGTGGGCTGTAATGTGGATACTTGTTGTGAACTGCTAGAGAGAACTGCTGGCTCTCTTCTGAGCGTAATTTTCAGTTTCTTTGATGAGGACACCTTACTGGTACAAGGTGAGCAGGAAGTGTTGCAGGTAAGGCAAAATGTGGGAATCCCGCAAGGCGACCCATTGAGCTGAGTCTCCTTCACTCTTCTGCTTGCCGATTTTGTTGATTATATTCGACAAGAGTTCCAGAAGGCCACAGTAGTAATGTACGCAGATGACATAGTGGTCGCTCATCACGACCTGGGTGCCATCAAGCGCATCACTTCTCAGGCGGAGGTGTTCCTTGGCTCAAGAGGGCTGGAAATAAACGCCATGAAGACCAAGGCTATGAAATTCAGACAGTGGCAGTGGCGCTTTTCTACCTCAAGGTTGTTCCGGCGCTGATGTATGGTCTTGACAAAGTATGGGAACACCTCACTCGGGCAAACTTTGGTTTGCTTGAAAGGTGTTTTACAATGTACATGAAGCGAGTACTTTGCCTGTCAATGCGGGCAAGGAGCCGCTTTGTGTACCTAATGTCAGGCTGTGCACCAGTTGTTGAGATCATTCGATCATTGAGGTTGAAGACGCCGCGTACAGTACCATTCGAGAGCTTTATTTCGGAATGGGAAAATAAAGTTGAACAAGTCCGACGAGAGGTCGGAACCCTGGATGTTTTCAGGGCCTTTCACCTCTGGTCTGGTCTTGCGTGTGACAATCGCCACGTCTATACCAGATACATAGTTCATGACTATCATCCTCTGGTTTGTTCGAATACGAGCTTCCACGAAGAGTACACCGAGTGCGTCTGTCGACTGTGCTCTCAGGCGTGTACGAAGTTTCATGCATCTGCCTGCCTGGCCCTTGCGAAGAGATCACTGCACTGCCTCTCTCGTATAACATGCCGCGAGGAGCTGAGTGTATAATTGTATAGTATGTATAATTGTTCATGTTATATGCATACTCAATATGAGTGAAATAAATACGATGATCAATTATCTTTGAGTTCCATAGTAGCAGAAGAAGGGACGCTAGCGGCCGCT
The DNA here is from genome assembly GCA_003439945.1 of Dermanyssus gallinae. Classification (NCBI taxonomy): domain Eukaryota; kingdom Metazoa; phylum Arthropoda; class Arachnida; order Mesostigmata; family Dermanyssidae; genus Dermanyssus; species Dermanyssus gallinae. Next base: position 153,589 of record QVRM01003292.1, on the reverse strand, counting down.
AAATGGGGGAATACAATCAATCAATTTCATTTATTCACCTTTGTAGGTAGCAGTCAAATACTTAGTCAAAAAATCCATGTACATATACAAAGGTAACAACACAAGACTAGAGTCATTTCAGGCATAAAAACATTTCACCCAAGTCAGCTTGCCAGGCTTCCCAGCGATTGTGCTAGGCCGCGTGGTATCTAACACAGAAACTCCCACATCTTGAACATTTACAACTATCGCACGGGTCATGGAAATCCCGCTCCGCACATTGTGGTGAAAACCATGAATGGCGAATCGGATCACAACATGTCTGTTTAGCCTATGTGTTCCTTTCCAACCACTATTCCTCGTTGCCCCCGTGTTAAGGAACTCTACGTCAATGTCCGCCACTTTGTCCTCCCAATCTCTGCGATTTGCAAGAAAGGCCTTCGTCACGGGTAGATTGAGGCGACGTTGCAAGTCCTCAAAGAGCAACGGCGTTTTCGCGAGGAGATATACGTAGCGGTTCCGAGCCGTCAGATGTAGACCCAGAGCTCGTTTAGGGAAGGAGGGATTGACGCGGTTCAATTGTTCGAGGTTCTCTGCCGTGAGGTGGCCCCAGGTGACTCTCACCCCATAGGTCGCGATCGGAGCTATCTTGAGTTTGAACAGTCTGAGTGCCGTCTTCAGCAATAGTCTGTTCGGAGATTTGATCGCCCATGCCGCCGCCAGTATTGGAAGTTATTGACATGCTTAAGTGGCGTTCTGTTGAGGCGTAGCGTGTCTTCGGCTGCTGTCCTTCCCCCTCTTCTGAACTTTATGGCCACGGTTTTGGCAAGGTAAATTGTCAGGCCTGAACATTTTGAAGACGGGCTAGTGCTTGTTGCACCTGAAACCTACTAGGCCCGTAAATTACTAAATCGTCCGCGTACAAGATGACCTCGACCAGGTTTCTGGGTCCCTTTCTCGCAGCGGCTCGGGCTCGGACTCGGGAGGTCTTTTAGGAGTACGGAGAACAGGAGTGGGCTTAGGTTATCGCCCTGCGCCAGGCCCGTTGTCTATATGAAAGGCCGGAGCTCCGCTACCCTGTCATCGATGCTGATCCTATTCTGCTGGAGAATTTGTGCGAAAAGCTTCAGCACCTTCATTAGGACCCCTACCTCAGCCAGTGTGCGCAAAGCCTTCTCTCGAGGCCGAGTCGAAGGCCGCATTGAAATCGACGAAATACAGCGGGTTACGTGGCTTAGCCAGTGCTGACTTGATATCTGCCAGCAGAATCGTACACGCTGTTTCTGTAGATCGCTCTCTTCGAAACCCTAGTTGTTCCATTGGTATGGCGTGAATACTTTCAAGAAAGCTGTCTAGTTTCCTCGTCAGGATGGCAGAGAGTAGCTTATAACAAACGCTCTTCTTTGCAATGTCTCGCCATGACGAGGGGGCTGTCGGGTCGCCCTTGCCTTTGGGGATTTCGAGTAGGGTGGCGTCTCTCCATTGAGTTGGAAAAGTTCCAGCGCGCAAGCATTCGTTGAATAAGGCTGTCCAGCACGGTGTCAACACAATGCCGTTCTTTAGATGCTCGTTGAAGACAATGTCGGGACCCGCCGCTTTTTGTTTCGTAAGCTATCCAGGCCCTGCATTAGCTCTCGGACTGTGAACTCCCTCTCAAGAATATCACGACCCCTTTCAGTGTCCTCATCCCACACGGCAGCAAAGTGTGGAACCGCGCGAGGTATTGTGTCAGACGACGCGAATATGCCCGATAAGTGATCGATGAGGGAAGCAGAACTTATCGGGCTGGCCGCTGTCCTGGAACAGTTCGATAGCCATTTGTATGGCTGGCTCTCTTCCTCGGCGATCAGTCGGTTATCCAGGAGCTCATGGTACATCTTCCACTGCATTTCGTACGTCCTCCGGCAGATCGTCCTGAAGACTGAGGCCAGCGCGCGAAATGCAGGTTGCTCCTCTGCGAGAAGCCAATTTGCGCCCTCCGAGCGAGACGGCAGTGGTGGCCAAACCATCGCCTGTGCTTTAAATGGGGGAATACAGGTTAGCAGCGCTCTTTACTACGCTGCGTCGTTTGGAAAACGTTGTGTTAATCACTTTTTGAGATGTTTCACTGCGATTACTGATGACCGAAAGAGGGCATTCGACAAATCACTCTCCTTTGTGCCGCAAACTGGATTGTCCAGGTATCTACATCCGTACATGTTACGACAGTGACTTTCAAGTGAAGGCTGGTGAAAAAATTCGTTGGCTATATCCCGCATTGTCTAGTGTGCATCAAGGGTGATATTTTTTCTTCATTCGTTGTTCGAGCCGGGTTGCTTTGTGCATTCGGCTGCGCCCCCAATTCTTTTGTGAAGATATTCTTAACAAAGTCCCCCATTTGAATCTGGCCAAGCCAGCTTTGGTTATATATACATATATGTTGAAAAATATTTGTGCCTAGAAGTAGCACTAGGGGGATAGTAATTTTTATTAAATATTGCCAAATTATATATATATATATATATAGCAATTCCAAATGGCCTTAGGAGTTCGTTTGAATATAATGAAAATGACACTTGGAATTGCGATATATAGCAAAAGAGAGAGATGCTTACACCCCCGCCGCCCGCGATTTATTACGCGCGGGCATAACACGGGAATGCCCGCCAGCCCGAATTGACAGGCCAGCAGACCCCTCACCTTCCCCCCTATCGAGGTTCGGAATGGAGGCTCTACACTACTCCGCCCTACCGATTAGACGCGATCACCTCGCAATTCCGCGTTACACCCCAGAATATCACTCGCCCCCCGAAGGAGGTTCGACCCACTCCAGAGCACGGGTTCCCCGACCGCTGCGAAGGGCAGCAGCGGGGCCAGATGGTCCTCTCGACAGGCGGTCTGCGTTCGTGTGGCTAACTCGCACTCATGATGCCTATTAAGCCAAGGCAGCAGGCGTCCCAGACGGTACCCATTGGGCGTTAACCGTCCGGCCCGAGTTTCATATGCAGCACATTTCCCCCGTATTGGCAGTAGCCTTAACAGCCCTCGAATGGGCCACGACAGAATGACAATATAAATTCGTTGTCATCCAACTGATATCGTATGCCTTGCCCCCCTTACCACCGTTAAGTGGCCCCGGAAGAGTTAGTATTGGGAGTTAGCACCGTCTGACCAACTTTCATTTTAGCGCGTGAAGGTCTCCGCAGCGCGCGGAAGTCGCGCACCAGCGGACCAACGCCGGAAAGAGAGTCATAGGTACTCCCGTGTTTTGCGTTGGCTCTTGGCCGGAATGGTTACCTCAAGGGATAACCCCTCGGGTTACTTTTCCGTTTACCGGCGGTCGCTAAGAGGAGGCGTCCAACCCTGCAACTAAAACTCACGTCTCTGTACCCAAGGGCGTCATATTGTTTGGTTCATTAACGAGGCATTTAGCAACCATTAGAGAGTCTGGTTTGGGGATGGGACAGCCGTATCACCCTTCCTCGTGCAGCCGGCCACCCCACTTGGATGGTCGGGACCGGTTGGAAGAATGCGCGTTACTAAGAATGAATCAAACTGACGTACAATACCCCAGACCGCCGTGCCAATAGGCTAATCTTTAAGGGTCTAAATAAGAGAGTCATAGTTATTCCCGCCAATATATATATATATATATATATATATATATATTATACATATTTGATATACGAAGGTGATATGCTCTTTTTGCAGCTGTTGTGCGAAATGTCAGAAAAGTTCGGCGACGATTGGGAGAAGCGCAGGCTGGCGGTGCGTTCGTCGGCCATCGACGAAGACTCCGAGGGAATGTCGGTTGCCGGACAATTGGCCACCTATCTGGGGGTATCAGGGCGGGCCAACCTTGCCAGAACGATCGTCCAATGTTGGGCATCGCAGTTTGCTTTCTCCGCGCTTAGCTACAAGCGCCAGTTCGGTCAGCAGCTGGCACAGCCGATGGCCGTTGTCATCCAGGCGATGGTCGAGCCGGAATGCGCCGGCGTAATGTTCACCTGTGACCCCGTCAGCGGCAATCCAGGACGCGTCGTCATTACGGCAAACTTCGGACTCGGCGAGTCGGTCGTATCGGCCTTGGCCGATCCTGACACCTACAGCCTAGAGTGGACGCCGGTTAAATACCAAGGACAACTATGTCAACAACAGCAGCAGCAACAGCAGCAACAACAGCAACATCCGAAACAACAACAGCAAAACCAGAATCTCATCATCGGCTTCAGCGACAGCGACGTTTATTGAGTGACGATTATTTGTTCGCAGGACAAGACTTTTCGGTTACCATGTTAAACAAAGTGGTTCGTATTGTTTTCGTTTTCTTACTTTCACGTCATTTTCACGTAAATTAACTGCGCGAACGTAGTTACTATTTAGTTAATCAAACTTTAATAGATGAAGTTAGGCGCTAATGAGCCGCGCTTGCATAATGAAAACGACAAGTTCATTTTTCGTTTGATTCCTAGAGCACGTCAGGTAAAGTTTGAGACAAGCAGAAAAAGAAAGACTATTTTTTTATTCGACACAAAACACAGTCAGCCGAAAAGAACGTACACAAATTTGCTGGATTTATATTGCAGTGTGGGGCGAAGAAGCGAATGACTGTGCAGTCGCCGAATGGCATAGAGCAATCAGACGTTACACCAAGCAAAGCGCAACAATTCTGCCTCACCGACGCTCAGGCTATCCGCGTGGCTTCGATTGGCGTAAAGGTTCGTTAGGGGATGGCTTTGTTTTGCGCACAACGGTCGCGTAGGAATAGTAGGCATCGGCATCCACGCCCTGTTTCGTTGCTCGGCCTGTCAGGGTTCGCGTCTCGAGCAGTGGCGACAGATGCACAATGATAGAATGCTAGGGCACAGAATCACGTTCAACGTTCATTCAGCAACGCGTTTGACTTTGAGGCCAAGCAAAATTTACTTGATTGTTGTCTTTTACAAGCATTCCAGGATTGAGTGACATTGATAATATGAATGAACAATGAGTGATGAATGAATTAATGGTAAAGTAGTCGTAAGAGCATATTGCAACTGCGGTTAGGCAGAGTCTACCTTTTCAGTCTAAGGGAAAACAACCCAACAGTAGTAATATGCGCATAGTCCAGATAGCACTATTAACAGTTGAACGTAGCAGTACGTTCCTAGTGCATGGTATGTTATGCATTGTGAGCCTGCTGCCGCATCGTCAGCAGGGTTAGCAATATGCAGGGTTAGTAACAAAATATGTGACTATGATTAACATCCATTTTACGGTACGATTACCACCGCCCTCACAATACGATTAGTGTTAATTACGTTAACAAACGTTTGTAGGTGGCTGAATTCACCGACAACCCTTGCGATATCGAGTGGGCACTGGTCAACGGCGGAGTGGTGCTTTTGCAGTCCCGTCCGGTGACATCATTCCATCGAGCGAGCGACTTCGAGATGCAGCACGACATGAGCAGTGCTTTGTTCACTGATCGTGAGATTCTGTCACGCGCCAACCTTGAGTACAGTGACGCCTTTTGTCCAATTTGGCTAGCTATGAAATTTCGTGATCATTTCATAATGACGTTTCCTTTCATATCCGACCTCCGATTATTTTCCTTGCTACACCTTGCCTGATATCATGTTTATCTTGTTATTATGGCGTTAGATATACTTTTATATATATATATATATATATAATATATACATATATATATATATATATATATATATATATATATATATATATATATATATATATATATATATATATATATATATATATATATATATATATAGGGTCACCCATTTTTGTCACATTTCACGCATTTAGTATAACCAATCGTATAAAGATCACAGTGATACATAGTAATAACGAACACTTCCATCGACACTTAGGGTCTCGGATTTCTTTAAACCGCGAGATTTTCACTCCTACCAAACTGCAAAATTTCATGTCAACTGGGGCGTCGTGCCCAAGTAGTATATAACTTTGTTAACATAGGCAAAAAAATACGCCGTAGAAAAAGAGTTCCGGGAGTCCAAATTCTATTTCGGAATGAAACAAGCTGCAATTCAGTCCTTCGCTGGCCTGCACTCTCTCCTGATCTTAATATGATCCAGAATGTGTAGAGCTGGCTCGAACAACAAGTTTACACCAATAAATAAAAAAACAAATGAGGCTTGGGACAAGCTGCTGCACAACGTCATCCAAAATTTGTTTAACACATACCAAACCACACATTTGAGGTTATCGGACTTAATGGAAAGTTCACTGAGTATTTAGTACAGTTGCTAAATGCTGTGCAATTAGCCCAAATGCAGTTAATCCGCTTAATTCATTTGTTAAAACAAGGTATCTTGCTTGGCTTTATAATTTGTTCGCGGTGTTGCTGTGCCAATGTGGAAATATCGTGGTTCAGAGTAATCCGAGACCCCAAATGTCGATAGAAGTCTCTGCTGTTCCTCTGTGAGCATGTATCACTGTGATCTTTACACGATTGGTTATATTAATGCGTGAAATGTAACAAAAATGGGTGGCCCTATATTTTTTTCATGGACTGTATATATATATTTTTTATGCATATTTACTTACATATATACACTGAGCTGGACAGCAAGTAATTGAAATATTGCATTATTAAAATAATTCTAAAAAATGAACGAGTTAATCGGCCTTATTCGTTCTTCTCTAAGTACTCTACGTTAGCCACAATTTTCCCCATTTCTGGACGAGACAATGATTCCCATGACAAATAATTCTGCATCCCGAGGAGTGTTTCTACGTGACTCTTTACTGCTTCTGGTAAACATTATAAAATTTAAAATTTTACGGTTTCTGCCCCTTGGATACAGTTCTGCAGACATCTATGTCAATGGAAGTCCGAGACGGGTACTGGATAAACTTGTATGCAGCTTTGCATTGCCATATATCCCTTGGAAGGGCGACAAAAACTCGGTTGAGTTAATTCAGGTAGAAACCCGTATTCATCTTTTGGCTACTAGTGTGAAAGTCGTGGTGAACGATTCTACGCCTATACCCTCAAACACAGAACAAACCGTTTTAATTGTCAAAAATAACCGATTTTCTTGTCATAGGTAACAATTTAATCCAAAAGCGGATGCCCTTTTGCTACTAATGTCGTCTGTGTCTGGCAAGCTAAGAAGAGTATTTTGTTGGACGCTTCACTTGTTTGCGCTTGCTCAAATCATAAGACTTGTTTTGTTACTTTAATAAACAGAATTAATATAACAAAAACAACGAATAAGATATGTTTCGACGACTACGGCCTCCGGTGCACATGGAACGCCTTCTGACAGTCTTTGTAATTTTTCGTCGGGAATATCTATGACTGCCTATAAATTGCAGTTACATTATATCAAGCCCAGTGTATATATATATATATATATATATATATATGGGGTGACACGCGTGCCAAGAATTTTCAAGAATTAAAGGCTGTTGCTTGACGTCTAGCGCGGCAACGCCACGAGGCAATTTTTAGGACCTTTCTAAAGTGGTCTAAATCTCGTTTTTTTTTAAATCAACGTCTGCTATTCACTAAATTCATAAACTGAGAATCGGAATTATTGGTGTCGATAAAACATCGACATGTGTATACTGATTCTAGTTTTCGATTTGGCAGTTTGCCTGCACTTTGCCATTGATTAGAGAGAGATTCCCTGGCAACAAACAGAGAGAGAGAGATACTTTCACTCCCGCCGCCAGCGGAATATCGCGCTGACATCGCCGAAGGCCCGAATTGACAGGCCTGCGCCCTTCCTCCCACCTATCGATGTTCGGAAGGGGGGGTACCACATTACCACTCCTAGCACGACGACGGTCGAACGCGATCCACTAAAGCGCTTTGTTTTTGTTTTGTGACCTGGCCTGATGTACGCGATATTCCCGAATTTGGTGTGCCGCTCGCGCTACCGTTATCCGCCACTACTTATCGTCCAGCGAGGTGACGCCGGGCGTCTTCACGCCATTGTCCCTCAACATCGTCAACCAGGTGCTCTTCGACTTTCAATCACGGCACGCCTTCGACAAAGCGTTCGCACGATTTTCGGATTCGACACCGTATGCGTATACGCGGTTTTTCAGTATTGGTCGGAAATTCTTCATAAATCTGTCGACGGTAAGTCTCAGTTTGGCAGAATTAGGCAAACCGCAAATATGCGTTCGCAATGGAAACATGAAGGTATATCTTAGGTAGATTGTGTTAAATCAAATCATAGAAATCAGTTCGTTTTGTCAGGACTAAGAAAGAAGTCAGACAATTGAAACATAGAAACATCTATTGTTGATATATAATATTTAATTCTATAAAGTTGAATATATATATATATATATATATATATATATATATATATATATATATATATTAAGCGTTGTGAAATGCAGTTCCGTGAATAAACCACGTTTGAAATTGAAATTGAAATATATATAAATAGAGAGAGAGAGAGAGATAATTATTTTTTTATAGTCAAGTCATTGAGATCAGTTTGCTTTATCAGGACTAACAGGGAAGCTTGCTCCACTTCTAAAAAAGCTCTGTGACTAGATGCAAAATGTGTGTTGTGCGGTCCACAGTGGTGTAATTATCGTACTTGTGTATTATTGCAATGATATCATTTTTAATTATAATTAATTATAAGGGTCGTTCCCTGGTGTGGGATGCGACGGTGACCGACTCTCTGACCCCTTCCCTTGTCGGTCCCGGCGCGTCCCGCCCGGGGACAGCCGTTTCGCCAGCTGAGACCTCAAAGATAAGAAAGTATGCGGACCTAAGTCGGGCGCACCACTTTTCGCCATTCGCGTTCGAGACGATGGGTGGCCCTGGGCCCCTCACGGTAGCATTGATCTATCTGGTTGGCGACGCGTTACGGCAGGCGACGATGGACAAGAGGGCGCACGCCTTCTTCTCCCAGCGGCTGTCCCTGGAGATCCAAAGAGGTAACGCGACCTCAGTGCTCGGAACCATGAGAGACTGGATGGACCCGGACCTTCGCGCCAGGGGGCGGGCAGGACTTCCTCACGGGCATGACCGATAGAGCGGCTACGGCGCGCAGAAGGAGCACCTAGGTCGACGAGCAGCAACGCCGTGAAGCATTATATATATTCTTCTGAATTATAATAAAATTTAATTATATCGTAGATTACAGATCCCTCGGAATGCGAGGGCGCTCACTGTTAGCATTTGTGTACACTTTACCTCGTTTACTGTTAGAATTTGTGTACATATGCGTACATTTTTAATATATATATATATATATATATATATATATATATATATATATATATTGTCACGGGGTCTATTGTATTTTTGTTTGCTCGCAGTTCCCAACGCCGGGACGAAAGTCGTTTCTCGAATCAGGAAAGGAGACCCTATTTGGTTTTGACGTCATGCAACACGAAGCAATAAAGAAGGGTATCTTTCATGTGCATAAACACGGAATTGGGTTACGGCAGGCAATACAAATCATAAAAGTGAGTTCACAATATAGTAGTTTATTAGTTTATTGATATACTGAGTTTATTTAGACACAACAAAAAATCCTGTTACAATTTTATAACCGTTTGATATAATAAATGCTAAATTTATTATTGCAATAATAATGTCGATCATGATAACTTTAAAAAAATCATTAACTTACATGTTTACTGTTCTACCGACTCTTTGTAGTACTGTCTTTACTACATTTTCCAAACTCCGAGGTCTGGACGCAGAAGAAAGAAATATACCTATAGTAACCATACTTGTTCATGGTGTGATCTAATAAAAAAAACACGTTTTACTATCTTAATATTAACGTTAAATAACGGTAAGTTGTTATAAACATACTACTCAATGATTTCTAGTGGCTGTCGCTTTGTGAAATGGAGAATACCGTCAAGAAGGCCAGGGAGTCTGTGGCCACGGCGAGAATTGAACTGCCTGAACAGGCCGACTCGCTGAAGCTCCTGATGACAATACTCACCGAGCTGCCCAAGTTTAAGCACGCGCTGCCGTACCTAATAAAGTGTACGTTTCCATCGTCGTTTTATAGTCTCATTGCCATGAATACATTAAAACAGAGCCGGGGGGAAGATGAGCTTACAACGGAAACCGCCGTGATCCTCTCCAAGCTTTTGCGTTCCGACCATGACATAGAGAGCGCGTCCATTCCGAGGGAACTACTGGTGAGTGGTCGACTGTAGAAATAGATCCGATCCAATTTTGTCCTTTATATATATATATATATATATATATATATATATATAGAGAGAGAGAGAGAGATAAAGAGCGAAAAACGAAGCCCAAGTGGCTGATTGGATACCAATGAGCTGTCTGTTTCCCAGGAACTGGCAAACAAGATTCGGGACGATCCGAAAGGATCGCAACTCCCTGAGATGTCGTACGATGAGGCTCTACAGTTTCTGCAAACTGACGAGGGTAGCGCAGCAAGATTCTTTCGCCATTTTCTGCAAAGGAATACCCATCGGTGCTATAAGGAAATGGATATCTCGTCAAAGACGTGGGGTATCGATCCCGCTCCCCTTGTGACCACGCTACAGGCTAGCGTCCGTGCTGAACGCTCTGAAATAAATCAGAGGGACATCTTGAGCCTAGATGATCTCGAGAATCGCCCATCATTTTTGCAAAGGTATGTGTGCCGACTATGAGCTCGACCAATAGTTGTAAAGGAATCAGAAGCGCCTGTGCGTCGAATTTCTCTGTCAACCAAATCAAATTGTAGGAGTTTCTTCATGCATGCATTGTTTTTCATACGAATGGTAAGCTGGCTGGCATAAAAATGACCAGCATATTTTGCGTTCGGTGTAAATTTTCTATATGTTCAGTCCAGTGACAAATTTATTCAGAACCTGGTGTTTTGCGTCACCCCATTGGTGCATTGTTGCCTATGAATCGTGAGCGCAATGCAAACATTAATATTTCATTTTTTTCGGTGGGTGCAATATGCGTAGTGTCTGTTTTGAAGTCTTTTTTTGCAGTCTCTGCCTGCGTGCTCCAAGTCATACAGTACTTTTCTAGCGCATCTTTTTAACTTTATCTAACAACAGTTTTACGGTGGACTGTAGTTAGTTGTCTGCGTGCAGGCCCGTTTCGTTTTCGATGTAATGCCAAAGTAATACCGAGCCTGGGGGGGTGGGGAGGAATCCGGGTTTAGTGGGTTTGCGAGTCTCACACTAGTCACGCAGGCTGCTAGTGGCGCATGTGCATCATGCATTACCGAAACCTCCCAGAACAAAAAAAAAAAGGCCCGTTTCGTTAGTGCATCAGCCACTGACGATTACGATACTCTTGGCCGATGGTTCTTTCACATCCTGCATCAATGGTGGAATCAAAGGTGACCAGCGAAGTTCAGCTGTTACAATTTGTGCTGATCATGTGCTTGCTGGCCTTCAAGTTGTCGTTGACTCGAAATACGCTTGCTTCTCTAGAAGCTCCACCCACCTTTCACCTCCAAGCCTATCTGTGCTTTCCACCGATATTTCTCCCAAGAGACTTCGCTCGTGACTTGGAGTTCAAACTCGTAACATTGTCTCTTTGACGGTGTACCTTCTATCGATCGCCGAGTCGACCGAGTTTCAAGCATCGATACGTCAAGTGCGTGCAGGTCTTGTCGACGATTACAAATTGGCTTAAGAAGCATGCGGATTTAATTTCAAAATATTGATGCACGTGCCAGTTTTTGCTCAATTGTCAGCTCGTGCGGAGCTACTTTGCTCAAATTTCATGCATAAATGCTGATGTGATACTTAATCTACTGGGTCATTTCTATTGCCAATCTCTTCTTCTATTTTGGGCAGTTTCAATTGGCGGTTAGTTCTTAAATATTTCTGGGCTTCTAGCACATTTTTTGGGCGTCCAGAACATAGTACATCCTCGGTACCTATACAACCTATTGTAAATTAGGTAATCCATTTAGTAATGATACTGCACGCAGATGTATTCGTTGCGTAAACAGCTTTTAATTAAATTTTAATTTTTGTAAAGTTATTTAAATAAACAAATGATTTAAAATACAGTGTTCGTTTCGTTTCATTGTCTCTGGAAAATCTGACATATTACGGTTGCGCGACCTGTCCGAAACGCACGTCGAAACCAATCCACATGTACTTTGATTGCTTTTGAAGAACGTCTCTCTCTTGGATAATGTAGTCAGCATGAGCGTTTTAAAGTTATAGACATGCGATGCTACCAGCTTTGATATATATATATATATATATATATATATACAGAGTTGGCATATATTAACACAGTGTGTGTCAAGGCTAAGACGTTGGATACAAGGATACAACGAGCTAAATATAGAAAGAGTTAAGTACAGAATGTCGAGTTTGTGGGTTAGGGAAATACCTAATTAAAAATATTGGGTCTTTATATTTTAAGATATAATGAACAGCCTTTGCGGGGGGGGGGGGGCAAATATATCGACCTGTCGGAGACCCAAGCTCTGAGGTAAAACGTTAGAAGGAACCAGGTCGATATTACAAATAAAATGCTGTCCCAATAGACGACAAATATCAGTAGGATGTTGAGTCCGGTGGCGTGGTGCATTTGCCTGGTTTCGTGATCGGGGGAGACGATCGGGGGAGACGACAACCATAAGTGCGCGGTTGCACATTTGTAATTATTGGAGCCCCTATATGAAGTAACTGGAAGAGCAGTTGAATCTAAAAGATATAGAACACGAGCAGAAGAATGCTGTAACCTACGCGTGTTGCGTTTCAGGAGAATTCTGAACTTTGTTTTGCCTCGGGCCAAATACGCTGTATTCGCCCGTGAGGCGACAAAATCAATTATGGTGAAATGCATTCATGAAATTCGTCTCGCGGTGCGACGTCTCGGCCAGCAGCTGCAGGCCGAAGGTTTCCTCCCTGACGCTGAGCTCGTCTATTTTCTGACGGTCGACGAGCTATACCGTCTGATAACAACTCGCAGCCCATACATCCTACCAAAGTATGTACTTTAATGTAACGAAATATAATTCGTAAATGTAATAGGCCTGAATTAGCTGGGTAAAGAGCGTGACTCTTCACGACGGCTAACACGCGATTTGATACGTGCCTAAGGGAACCTATAGCGCCGTATGCCGAGATATGTGGTTATGCCCGAGTGACTTTAACGCATATTGCACATATTGATAAATATTTCTCTAGTCGAGCGAGCTTATTCACTAATCACTCCACAATTGTTGATCAATCTTTTTTCAGGGCTATTAGAAGGTCTCGGATACATGCGAACCTTGATCGAGAACAATATCCAGTACTTCTCTGCGGGATGCCAAAACCGGTGAGGTTCATACTGTGAAAAAGGAACGCGTACTAGCATGCATGCATACATATATATTAAACCCATGTTTGTGTAAGGTAGGCTATAAGACAAAGACACGTTTAACTTTGGTTTCCAATGTATTCTAAGTAACCGCCTGATGACACGCGGCGGTAGATTCATAACAGTTTGCCAAGTACTATATATATATATATATCTCGGCAGCTTTCAGGAGGTCTGGCGGGGGACGTTCTACCTCCAAGAGGCGCCGACGGGCTATCGGGGACGCCGGTGAGCAATGGAGTCGCGACCGGAGCTGCCCGGGTTATCCGAGACTTTAGCCACGGAGGCTCACCTTATTCAAAAGGGAGATATTCTTGTCACCCGAGCGACCGACACCGGTGGGTGCTGCTCTACGTACTGCGACCGGTGATACGAACCGGAGCGTAGACGCATTGATTGCATGCAGTTTTATGTTGCCAAGCTCGATATTAAACCTTTGTTAAGCCACAGTAAGCTGAATATATTCGGTTAGCTCGTATTTGCGCTTAGTATTCTCGTAAGTACAATTTTTTTTTGTTCAAATTTGTTCACCACGGCCATAGTCATACTTACTTTTGATAATAGTTGCCTAGCTTTCGAAGCCAATCGATCTCAGAATGTTGTGGCCATCCATGTTTGTGTCAGAAAGTTCAGTCATCTGCAAGTGTCTGCCCTTATTGTTCCTATTAGTGTTTTTTAATTATCTGTAGTGCTTTTTGTAGACGCCAAAAAGGGTCGAAGGTCAATCTCTCTCTCTCTCGTTGTGGTGTGGCTACCACAATTTGCGATAAAAATGATTTAATTAACTAATTAATAGACGTGCAAACGACTGAACAGCCACGTGTTGTCGATGATAGCAATCGTGTTACCACGCGGGGTCAAGTTATTGTTATTGTTGTTGTTGTCGCTGTTGTAGTGGTGGTGGTGTTAATGCTGCCGTTGGTGTTGTTGTTGTTGCTGTTGTTGTTGTTGTTGCTGTTGTTGTTGTTGTTGTTGTTGTTGTTGTTGCTGTTGTTGTTGTTGTTGTTGTTGGTGGTGGTGGTGGTGATGTTGCTGTTGCTGCTGTTGTTGTTGTTGCTGTTGTTGGTGGTGTTAATGCTGCTGTCGTTGTTGCGATCTTTATCGTCGTCATTCTCATCGACTTGGGCAGGTTGGACACCGTATTTCCCGCTGTTATCGGGCGTTGTGACTGAAGTTGGTGGCCTACTATCGCATGGTGCCGTGGTCGCACGCGAGTACGGCCTGCCTGCCGTCGTAGGCGTGTTGGGCGCACTCGACTACTTCGAGTCGGGCGAAACCGTCACGGTCGACGGCAACCACGGCGTCGTGTCGAAGAGTTCGATCGGTACCGAAAACCCGACCGAGAAAAGTCATGGCTCTCGTCGGCCGTCCTCCCTTGCTCTGCTCACAGCAGACCAGCAGAATCACGAACAACCGCTCGCGAGCCTCACCGGCTCGGCGTCGCAAGACTGATCTGAAAATCGACTCAGATTTAGTCTGCTGTCTTGTCTGTCTCGCCGTGTGAGCCATGCCTGCAAAGACATCACTACCACCACCATTCCTGCAGATCGTTCCGGCCGGGCGTGTGTCAGCATGCAGCGTGTGCACGCACGACTCGCGGCGGCTCGCAGTGGAACTTTAGGATTAGAACAGGCAGAATGAACGTATCCACATACCGTCCCGGACCGCTGCGGGCCAGGACGGCTTAGGTCCGTTTAGCGTAACCTAGGTAACGACCTAGGGTTTATCCAGGCTGATCTAGGTAGTTGTAGGCAAGTTTGATCCACACTCGAACCCTGACGCAGACAGATTGATGACGCACAAAATTGATGACGCACAAAATTGATGACATGCATGGTTGGGTTGGCGTCCGACGAAAGGCCTGTATTCGCGGGGGTGATATTGTACAACCTTTGCCAAAAATTAAATGATGAATGTTTCAAATATGTCTGTTACACTCACTGATTCTCGAAGATATTTAAGCCACATTTAAGTAAGACGTTTGCGTAAGTGGTACGCTTAAGCACGAATGTGGCTTAATTTTTTTAACTTCAATAAAAGACGTAATATATGATATATTCTTCGTTACTGAGATTAGTAGAAGATACTATTAAAACCGATACAATCTGTTCAAACATCATAACTTTATTTTACTAAGCATATACAAAAATTCTTGCACTTCAGTACATTAATTATAGTTAATAATTGTTAGAATGATGTTTTATACCAAAAACAGAATAATGTTTGATACTTGTTTCATAATAACTCACGAAAATAGAACAACTTTTAAAAATGTCGACGTTATTTATGCTGTACTTATGACTGCGATCTTACGATCTATTGTTTGTATGCATTGAATATTGGTTAGCTGATTACATGGGAGAATCTGTATTCTGACTCTTTATTACCGGGAGAGCCTCCGCGTTTATCGCAACTTGCAAAGTGTGACTTGCTAGTAGTAAAAAGCCATTGCTTCTTGACACTTTGACAGACGTGGATCGTTTTGAGCGCATGAACGGCTTGGCCGTTAGCTTGACGGATGGCCACTGTAAGCGCATGTGAATTTGCATCGTGGTGTCTGACACCGTTGACCATGTTCTCCTAACACGATTACGAGCACTTGCCAAAATACAAGTATTGTCAGTGATATTAGTTAATAGTTGTCGTTTGACGCTCTCAAGTTGTAACAGCCTCCTTGCTTCTTGAACGGCATCATAACCGACACTTGTTGTAAGGTCCAGTTGTCGGACAAATTCGTGTTCTCTTAGTACTAGAATTATGCTGCTTTCGAGAACAAATCGCCCCACCGTTTCGGAATCCATGGCACACTTCACGCAGAGCCGATGGCGTCATGCAGGTACGTCCAAAATGTTATCAATATGTCTTTTTTTTGTAGAGGTGGAAAATGCTTTACGCACACCCTCCTATGTTAATGAAGGGTAGTGTGGGACTAAACGCCAGGGAAGAGTATAATACTCGATCCAATCCGCGCGTTCTACCCACTAAAAACCACCTCTCCCACCCTCTTCTGGTTCGGAATTGTGAACCATTACATCGAGACCAGAAGAGGGGAGTCCCGTGCTGCGACCCTCTCCTTAGTTTACGAGTATGTCCCGAACAGAGAGTGGGTCCTGCTCGGGAGTGGACACTAGAAGCCTAGTGTTGAATCGCGATCTGCGGCAATCTTCCTGGCGACATTTTTCGCGCATAAGCCCGTCTAAGTATTGTATCCCGGCGTGCCAGTCCGTTGTCGACTTGAGCATGTTGGTCACGATGGTCGTAGTCGGGCTACCTTTGTGGACATAGGAGGAGCCCGTGCGTGAGTTACCAATATGTCTTCCAGTAAGTTGTAGGTGCCAGCTCTGCTTGAACCAGGCCTGAAAGTTGGGCGCCGCTATCATAGTCACGTATTTCTTGCTGCACGGCCTCCCATCATCCACCAGTTTTAACGTATGCCAACTGTCTATTGGTGCAATCGTTCTTTATGTGGAAATACCTGGAGATGCGTTTAGATAAATAATATATATATATATATATATATATATATATATATATATATATATATATGAGAACGGATCGAAAAATACAAAATCTATAAAATCTAAATTTATAAAGTGTAATTTATAATGTATCTTACAACGTGTTTTTGTTTCCTATAAAATAACCCCGACCCACTGCAATGTACTTGCTTACTTCTTTCACACACTTGTCTTCATCTTCTCTATAGTCGCTCGGGGCCAGTTCCGGTAAATAGCAAAGTTGCGGAAATATATAATTCGAACTTTCCGTCAAGTAAATAGAAATCAATAGCACTGTGTGCGCCGATGCATTATTGTAATGAAGGATCGAGAAGTTGTTTGCCTAGAAATCAGGCCTTTCTGTCGTGAATTTGTGAAAGATGATTTACTTGTAGTCGAAAAAAAACAGTGAAAGGAACCTTGGTATTGAATCTGCTCTGATTGAATTTATATGCTCAACTCTTTACTTGGAGCCACTGAGAGGCTTGATCTTGATGTCGTAACCTATACTCATGACCCGTCTTCTGTAGTCACTCTCTGAACCAATTCAGACCCTTCTGTTACCGCCTGAAGGTTCAATTTTGGCACCTCCCGATATCGTTAATTTGCTAGAAATTCAACCTGTTTAGAACGAATTTCGCTGCCAATCTTCGGAAGCACAAAATGAAGGTCAAGACCGTTACAAAAAATCAATGAGATATTTCCAATCTAGATGCTATTTAAGGTATCAGATTTTTGCTAGGTCGTAAGCCAGCCTGCCAGTTCAGCAGAATACTGTAGATACGTCTGCATACAAAACATTTGATAGGATGTTTAAACTCTATTTTAGTAGACTAGCATCATGTTTGGACAGCCGATGGTCGCATATTGCAAGAGTCCTCCTATCAAGTGAGCACTGAAGTCGTCAAATAGGCAGGTTTAAGATCCATGAGAGGGCACGCGTTGGGCGCCCTTTTCTTGGCAGCTGTCGAAATAAACTTACGCCACCGGGCTCGACCGACGTCCAAATTCCAACTGTCTGTTGCGGATAATTTTAGCAATTTCAAAAGAAGCGTCTCGAAGAAGACAGAACAGATGTACTTGAACTTGGTAGTTATCATAAAACAGAGCAACATGAGCCACAAAGTATTCACGTCCGTTAATCGACACCACTGTGGAGAACCTCTTTCTGCCTCTGTCTGCCGGTCAGACTACAAGCGTATGCTAGACGCGCCAATGGGCGAGAACTCTTTTATCGGTGGATTGAGGAGGTCTGTCGTCTGGCTACCCGTCAAGCAAACGTCTCGACTCGGCCCTTCGACTGTCTGTCCAATCAAGACCAACAAAGAAAGATGCCTTGGCGGCCACGATCGAGCAGCAGTAGTCCACACAGCCGAGAATCGTTCTGTTAGCGGATGCTAGTGGATGTCACCTCGTTTCTGCCGCCCGATGGCAACGGGTTGGGCGACTGGGCAGGTTTTTTTTTATATGACATGATGGCGGGTAGTGTGGGGCTAAACGCACGGGCAGAGTGTACATGACTCACTCAAATCCAAGCGCACTACCCACTAACCCCCCCCCCCCCCCAGAACCCCTCCTAGTTCGGAATTGTAAACCATTACCTCGAGACGGACTGGGCAGGCTAAAACTACAGCCCTACGAAACTAAGTCAGTTTCTGTGTCCCGAATGCCCAAGTCAGTTTCTGTCCCGACTGCCCAAGTCTTATTTCTTTCCTCCGACGACGTATCGAAAAGCTAAAAGGAAGACGACGTATCGAAAAGTTAAGAAAGACCAGGTGCGGGCAGCATTTTCAATATCGGTTGGCCTGCTGTCCACCTGTTACCCAGGTTGGCAGCAGCGGCGGAGTTCAGGCCACAGAATGTGTGTAAACGTTGATGAGGAGGGAGTGTATTAAGTGCAGAATGGCATGGATGCCAATTAAATGCTCGTGTGTGTGCTACAACACATAGTGCATCGTAGCAGCAATGACTGCGTCGTGTGTTCAATAGATTATTCAAACTTGGTAACAGATTAGTTAATTAAAAAAAATGCTAAAAGGATTCAGGTAATACCTACTCACACCCGGAGATTAAATGCACGCCTATAATACCTACAGCTAAACATACTATATACACATTCACGTTTTTCTTGGGTATTTATTTATGCACAAAACCAGTGATGTGTCCAAAAACTTTGCACTGAGAAGCGTCGCAAGCTAAACAAATACTCTGGAAGCAGGGAAGTCACTATTAAATCCTACGGTGTTTGTGTTGTTGGAACATAAATTTAGCGGAATGTAAAACTCGTCAACTCAAAAAAAGAAACCGCTATGACAGGAATTAAACAACGTATTTCTTAACATCGTAACCTGGATTTGTCCGGACTTGTTTGAGCTAAGTGCAGGTTTGCAAGAAAAGTATGATAAGGATGGTATTATATGTAATAAGCATGCAAAGTTTTAGAAATTTTGAACACTTAAAAAGCGATAACGGCGCCTTCGCTGATACATACAAATGCAAACTACAGTTCCAACAAAGCCTTCTTGCGTCGTGATGAAACCACCATGAAAATATCATGGTGCGCTTGAATGAGGTTTTGCGTGTACATCTAGATGAAAAAAGATTATTATTGCAAATATTTTAGATAATTACTTTACTCCATGACCTCTATAATCTCTATATATATATATATATATATATAATATTGTAACGTTGGTGTGTTACGCTAAGTCAGCTTGGGGATGTAGACTCATCCGGACGGGTACTGCAACCCGAGGGACTCAGGAACGATGAATGACGACACGCAGCATATGGTCTAATGTAAAGCACAGCCGATCAACGGATCGCTATTAAGCCTTGCTATGCTGCTCGGTCTATTTATTAGTTCACGAGGCACCGCGGCGTGCTGACACTCCAAAGGGTGTCAGAACCGGCTCTCGAATCGGCCAAAAGTTACAGCGGTTTGTGTTTGTTTCGTATAGGAATACAGGTTAAGTGAGTTGGACTGCCGATCATAGGTTGACCCTCTCCCGATGTTGGCCGATGATCGTTTGGACGGCGGAGGAGGACGTTGGGGTTTCGGCGCGACAGGCTGTGGCTGTTCTCTGCTGGCTGGTTGAGACATGTCTTGTTCGGTTGAGACATGTATCGGTCGGTGAACGTTGTGTACGTTGAGATTTTGGCGCGAGCGCGGTAGCCGTTGGACGCGTTCGGTTAGGACGTATTTGAATTGTGCTATGATGCGTATACAGTGGGTGGACTTCGTTACAATATTAATTAAAACAGGAATTTTCATTAGGAGAATATTGACCTGATTGCATGTATTGCTTACAGTCACACGTTGAGATCAATTTCGTGTCGACCAGAGATATAACCTCTGAGAATCTAGAATTTAGGGTTAGGGCTATCAATGAGACCAACAATTACGGCACTTTCAGAAAGGGCTATAGTTAGGCTTGTGCACTGGAAACGCATACCTTGCAGGTAAGCTTCTGCAGAACGTGAACTCTATTTTAGTGAATCTTGTATTTACGGCGGTATTTTTCTGTCGTATTAACCTAAATTGTACGGGCATGCATTATATATACAAGTACGTAGCCGCACACGGGACGTCTGGAGTATCAAGTTTAAGCCAAGAGTACGGCACGCGCAGACTCAAAGCCTGAGAAGGAAGGAATAGTGGGAAGTGTTGGACATCAAGGGGGCGAAGGTTGGCTATGGGCAATTTTGCGGATCACGAAGGGCGCTAAACAGATTCTAAAACGAGATTAACGAAGGAGAAAAAGTAAGATGAAGAACACCTTTTAAATGGGTATTATTGCAAAATGTTAGATGTGGTAGGAGACCGTGTAAGCAGAAGAAATCGTAAAAAAGAGAAAGTAAATATAATAGTATTAACAGAGATATATGTACGTGAAGCAGAAGTTCAACCGGGGCCTCATGACGACAATTAATATAGAAGAAATTTAAATTCGGGTACAGAAGATCGCAAGAAAGGGTATTTAATAACACGAAGTTCGGGTAGTACGTTGGTGAAAAGGAAATATTCATTAGAATTCTTTCCTTGGTGTCTCCAGATGATATGATGGTTTTGGGAAGATATATAGGGGAAGTTTAGGAACGCCTGACGCCTGTGAGGAGGCGGCAGATAAATTAAATATGTGTATAACGAAAATACGGGTGTTATATTAGAATTTTCGGGGGTACCGCTTAGCGTCTTTGTCATAGAGTAGGACAGGTTTGATATACAATAATGAACAGACGCTAATGTATCGAGTGGGAAAATAAAAGTTGGGTGAAGCAAACACACACAAAGAAGTGGCGAGCAACACCTTCAAATAAAACTAGTTTAAAGGAAGTATACGAGGCTATAAAAAAGCTAAAGATAATACAAGAGGTAGCGGGCTGTTAGCGGATGCGAGGACAAGTATGTAGACGCGACGGTGCAGCAAGCATCCTTTGAGGAAAGCAGATGATCTACCGATGGCAGGTGTCTAAGCAAGAATTGCTACTGCAAAAGCATTTAGTCAATCCGTAACGGAAATAAGAAAATATTCTGTCGTCTGCTACCGACAAAGCAACTCACCAACTAGAAGTGCTTCTGAATAAATCGGTAATCTCTCTGTACCAAGCAAACATCCGTGTCTGAACACCGTATGGTGAGTTGTGCTCAGTTCAGTGACATTGTGTTGTGTTTGTGCAAAAAGTGGGCGATTCAACATCCATTGAAGATGCATCCCCTACGTTCGAAGCGGTTACCCACTCTAGCTCTCCCAAACGACGTACGCACAAGCCGAAAAAAAAGTGTCCCAACTGTGAACTCCGTGTTGGTACTAGAAACACAAATGCTTGCTCCCAACGTGACCAGTTTGTTCACATATTGTGCTTTCAAATACTGACACGAGATATCGTCGGAAAAACAGCCAGCCGCTCTCTCGAAGTCTAAGTATCACCGCTGCAATCCGCCAGCTGACACAGACGCTGAACAAGCTAGTGATGATGAGATGGATGAGAATGATTATGATGATACCAACGTCAATGCCGGCTACGTTGCAACGCTTGTGCGCTCACTTGTTAAGGAAGTGCGTACACTTCGCACGTTAGCCAAGAAGCAGCAACACACAAACGAAAAGCTCGAAATAAGCAGAAAATAAGCAGAAAATAGTGTCACCGCCCCCAACTGAATACTCATCTTACAAATAACAACATTACCGCGCTGCGAGTACGCAAAATCAATCGGATTCTGCGGCACAACTTGTTGAAAGGATGACTACACTTTGTGGTTTGCTTGACGAGTTTTTGCAAGTAGACTTTCCGGTCATTCTGACGGGAGACTTCAACCAACCTGGCATTAATTGGAGATGTATTGGCATGTCCTCAAGTGAAACCACGAAAGAGTATATACTTAGCTCTTTTTGTTGCCTTAGTGGATTATCTCAATTTGTGGACGTGACCCCACTCGACCACGCAGCGGTACCATTTTTACCCTGCTGCCTTGGGTAATAGGCATAATGAGGAACTCCGTTCTTTTGAATAGACGAGCCAGCCATAAAGTCAGATCACCTTGCTGTCTATTTAAAAATACTTATTGACACACCTCAAAAGTCCGCTAGTCCATCCCTAGATTTTTTCCACTCGGACTATGGCGCCTTTGCGGATAACATTGCAGCCACTAACTGGCCTTTGTTTTTGTCTCATTGTGACCGCATCGAATAAGAATACACGTCATTTGTGAATGCTATCATATTTATCAAGGAGATGTTTGCTTTATTAAGACAGCCTAAATCATCGCTTAGCCGATTGACCCAATTGACCCGAGCCGCAACACGCAAAAGGCGGCAAGAGAAGGCCAATCTAAACACTTGTAATGTCAAAGACTTTTTCGATCTGCTGGCCGCCGTTTAACACTGCAGTCTGCAGTGGCTCCACTTATAGTTGACAAACACATGGTCGCAGGGAACTCCGACAAAGCGGCAGCTATGAAAGATTATTTTGAGAGCATATATGTTCAGCCGTCCGGGACTCCCAACACCTTTAATTACAGGGTGCGTCAGCTAAATCGAGACTAAACGTTATCGCCCGTTTCGCAATTTGTATCTAAATGAAAACAAATATTTCCGTCAAATTTTTTTTACGAGCCATTAGAGGCACTTCTGAGGAACACTTTTATTCAATGTAGCCACCATCAGCAGCAATTACACTTTCAATTCTGGCGCGAAAACGCCCGCAGGCCTTTTTCAAAGTTAGCGGATTAAGATTCTTGAACGATTCGACAATGGCTCTGCGTAGCGCTTCTGTATTTGCATGTCGAGACTTGTTAGTCTCTTGCTCAACAACGCCCCATACATAGAAGTCCAGGTGATTTAAGCCTGGACTGCTAGGGGGCCATATCGTTTTGTCCCAGAACGCCGTCATGTTGCCCCGTAGCCAATCCTGGACGAGGTTGCTGGTGTGGGCGGGAGCGCCGTCTTGTTGAAAGACATATTGTCTTTCATTGGACACTCCATCAATCCATGGTTTTACCACGCTTCGCAGAACACGTAAATACACTTCCTTTGTTACGGTCTCGTGTGTGTCCAAAAAAGTGTAGCGGCATCACGTCTCCTTTATTTGACACAACACTTAGGACGTGCACACTGGCAGGATGTTTGGTTCTATACACGATTGGTACATCTTCAGGGTCCTTTGCGAGCCACCGGTCATTTTTCGGGTTATGTTTTTGGTCAATGGTGAAGATTTTTTCGTCGGAGAAGAATCGAAGATGTCCCGCCATTCCGTGTTTCAAAAACGTGAGGATAAGATGGCAGCAAGCCATCCTCTTGTTTTTCGCGGCCTGAGACAACATCTGTCTGACTTTGAACGTGTAAGACTTGTAGCGCAGTTCTTCGCTGATAATCCGACGCATAAAACAATCACTCATATTGAATTTGATCGCTAAACGGCGCATCGATAGACTTGGATTCTTAAAAACGCAGTTTTGCACCATTTTGATCACCTTTGGTGTCCTCACTTCTCGTCGGCGGTTGTGAATCTTCCTTCCAGGTGTTGCACCACCTAGCCCTGTCTCTTCTGCATCTCTGTAGCGTCGGGCAATGCCGTAGACCGTTGCTCTTTTAAATCCAGTAATGTTGATGATCTCGGCTGGCCGATGTCCGGCACGAAGCAATTGGATAACGGTTGCTCTTCAGTCATATTCTGGACCCATGTTACGGTGGCCGGCCATGATGACAATGTGTTCTTGTTCTATTGTGAGTGGGCTGTCTGCTAACGCAAACCGATCTGAATTAACAAATTCCGTCTTTGCTGGGTAGCCCGCCAAAATTTGTGTAGATTTAGCTGACGCACCCTGTAGATCCCGAACGTTCTCATTAATGACATTATGTTTAACAAGAAGAAGGTAGTAGTGCACCTCAACAGCCTTAAAAGAAAGTGCTCGTGGGCTCCCGACAATATTTTTCCAATTGTGTTCAAAGACCTCTCTAACAGCTTGGCTGAACCATTATCACTGATATTTACTCGCTCCTCTGAAGACGTGAAGTTCCAAGTTTGTTTCGGCAATCCATTATCACCCCGAGGCAAACAAAGTGTTCACATACAGAGCCAGAAAATTACAGACCGGTGTCTCAGCGTTCAATCGCTTGTTCGATGATGGAGAAAATAATTGTGGCTAAGCTCTACACATTTATTGATTTCAAAGACCTTTTCGCAACATGGTTTCACAAAGGGTCGCTCAACGGGTACCCAGTTACTAGAAGTAGTTCACGATTGGGCGCCGGCCCAAAATTGCAACATTCCTCTACACATTGTTTAGTTTGATTTTGCACGTGCATTCGATCGTGTTGACCATCATCTGCTTCTGACAAAATTGTGAGCTTTAGGTATCGGCTCCAGAATCATAAACTGGTATAGATCATACCTGAAAGACCGTACATTTGTCGTCAAAGTTGAGGATAGCTATTCCGCCGTCGGCAGGTGTGTATCCGGTGTTCCGCAGGGCTCTTGCCTAGGCCCCCTAATGTATACAATATTTCTACAGGATCTCGGGGCTATGCTTAGAGATATTGGTGTTACATATAAGCTGTATGCAGAGGATCCTAAAATCTATGTAGAGGCAAAAATGACAATAACATAGCTATTCTAGAGAGCGATTGATACTGTATCCTTATGGGCAGAGGAAAACCGCCTGCAAATATCTACTTCAAAGTCTGCCATTCTCAAGACAACGCCAGATACTATTCAGAGTAAGTTAAATGGCCAACCCATTTCTGAAGTTCCTCTCTACAATGACCCTGGGGTAATTTTTAATTGCCAAATAAAGTTTGAGCCTCACATGGCCGATGTTGTCAAAGTCGCGTCTCGAATGTGTAATCTCTAATGCGGTCCTTCATTATACAGGATCATAGTGTGTACTTAAAGCTGTATCAACCCTTAGTGGTACCACAGTGGACTTATTACGGTCACGTATGGATGCCATTATATAAAAGAGATGTTGATTTTTGCAGAGCGTGCAGGATCAATTTGTGAAACGAGTTGGTCGTTGGTGTTGTCTACCACGCGAGCGTTTCACATTGCCTAGTGTTAACGAATACTAATCCCACGCCGATTACTGCATGTTTCAACAGCTAACGCGTCAGTATCTTATTACTAGGTATTTTGTTCTAAGACCAAGTAATCTTCAAAGCGGCGTCTCCATCCACCTTAACAGGTCGCTCGTGTAGACGTTGCAAACAACTCATTTACCTGGAGGATTGCACGTCGTTCACAGATTCGAAACAAGTTTGCTCATATTGTAGTACTCCTGTTTCAATAAAGGTGATATAATATGGTAATATATAAAATATATTTTAATCAATAGAAACACAAGGCTGTTAGCTGTTGGCGCCACAACAATAGGACAAACTATTTATTTTTAGATTAATAAATAACTGCGTTTGGCTGGTTGGTATTTGCGAAATTTAGTTACAGATTTCAAAAGACATACATATTAACAGTACGACCTGAGGTAGAGACATACATGTCAACAGTACGAGCTTTGATAAAATGAAGCAAGACGACACATGGGAAATATATCTTTTAAATATATGTGTGTAAAGTTGCTTTATATATATATATATATATATATATATATATATATATATATATATTTGTAAAGTAATTTAAAGGCTAAGACAATTATCTTCTTTACTTGTAAGCGATCCACACGCTCAATAGAAAAGACCACAAAGAAGAACAGATGTCGCGAGCGAGCAAAGACAGATAGCCAACTCTAACCAAGCGACAATGTTGCATTGCTTAAAAATGTCCAGCAGCCTGTCTCTGTCCGATAGTAAATTTGCCTAAAAGTATCCGCAATAAACACACACCTATATTTATTAGTAATATTTTCCATTAATAGCAAAGATTGTTTCTGATATCAGTAAACTAGTTATCTTGGGGAATACGTATAAAGTCCATTTCTGGCTCGCTGGATCATTTCTTATGTTAATAACGTTCACATGCGTCACTAGCAGCCTGCGTGACTAATGACTCACATACCCACTAAACCCGGTTTCCTCCCCACCCCCTAGGCTCTTATTTCCTTTGGCATTACTTCGAAGCCGTGGGAGAGGCGTATCTGCCAGTTTTCTCCAGTCGGCCTTATGCCTGTCTATTATCCTGCATGTTTAACTGCGGTTGAATAGAGGGGTTCTGCTGTTTTGTAAACCGTCCTGTGAGGGTGCGTCGAGACCATGAGAGCCCGGCTACTCCCCCCTCTTTCGGCTCTTGATCTCGATCACTAAAATGTTGTCTTGCTTTATTAAAGATCGATCAACAGTTCGGGTAAAGTTCAACTCGAGTTAGGTTCTACTAAGAAACGTTTTGCACATTTGTTTAACCTCCTGAGAAGTAGATGAACCCCTACTAGTTAGTAATATGTCATACTTAGTGATGTGCCAGCTCAAACATTAAGGGGAAAGTAATTCTAGGGGGCACATGTAGGTTTCCGTTGAACCACCAATGAGAATTATATGCACTAAATGTGTCCTTTTGTTTACACAAAGCCTCTTAACAGATGTGCCGG
Organism: Dermanyssus gallinae; assembly: GCA_003439945.1. NCBI lineage: Eukaryota > Metazoa > Arthropoda > Arachnida > Mesostigmata > Dermanyssidae > Dermanyssus > Dermanyssus gallinae. The sequence continues at coordinate 126,774 of QVRM01003292.1, read as the reverse complement.
CTAATCCGCCTGAGAGTACATGGTACACGAAAAAGTGACTCAAAAAGTACACGAAAATTTGATTCACGACAACACCTCTATGAATAAGCAGTTCTCTAAGATTCTTTGACTAATTCCTATTTGCGAGCCAACGCTGTATGACCGAATTGTCTTCCAAGAATGCAGCTACGTTTAGTTTAGTTATCAAACCACTATCCTCCGATTGGAAAACGATATATTGTTAGTCATCAGCATAACAAATACAGATTTTATAGTTTACTGTCACTCTTGAACAAAAATGTTCTACTTGTTTCAATACAAAAAATAAAAGAGTTCCACGTCCTTTTAAAACTAAGCTAAGCTGTATATATCTGTTACAAAAATAGCAGCATACCATTGTCTCTAGTACAAACAATGTATTAGATTGAGTGGCTTAACTCTGATTAAAAGCTTAAAATGCCTGTATTATTACACGCGTAGATCATACTGTATTTTACTTATTGAATAAAATACTTAAAAAAGTATATACTCGTATTGTGTTCCTAGAATAAAATAATTATGATGCGACAGATCTGAACCTTCTGGTTTGAGCGCCAGAGTCAACCGTCTCTTTCCCTGTCGACAATTCAGATTAACAGTATATAAACATAATAGCTATAGTGAATTTAGGGTACTATAAAGCACATCATAAGGGCTATAAACTCCGGACTTGCGACTCTGCATGGAATTCATGCTGAATTATCACTGCACTTTTGATTTTCATGTTCTTTAAGAACTGTATCCTATGAAATGTTTATTGTACCTAAGTCGGAATTTTTAAGGTATACTATATTTTAGATATTTTAGTTTATCATAAACCCTACTACTAGTTGCATAGTCAGGCGCTCTGTTTTAACAAATATAAACAGATAAGTACATACGTCTTCTGTCCAGAATATAGGCAAGATTATCTTTCGGACTTGCTCTGTTGCTAAGGGTATCAGCCTCATATTAACTTGAATCCGCACTCTTATATCAAGAGTCAAACCGGATCTCTGAAAATAACAAGCGGCAGATGATTTAGTGTGCTTACTGACTGCATTATATGTTAAATATATGGTGTTTGCGGTTATTGGCGGTACGTTCTAATATTCGGTATAAGACATAAGAGAACATATGCAGTAGCCAGACACTACTGCAGCCACGCCCGCAGTCGAAGCTTTATGGGGGTAATCGGTTAAAATACAACTTTAAAATTATCCTCATCAGTAGACTAGTCCTCTCTGGAGATCTTTCAGAATGGTCTTTGGGGCGCTCATTTGGAGCTTGCCTTGAACCATCTTATACAGCTTTCCCCATGGGCCGTTGTCGAGGATGCGAGGAATTTTCTCCACCAATTCCTTTTGCTGTCGACAATTTTCTTTATAAGTAGGGCTCTACGGTTTCGGTACTCCATTACCAGATAGGGAAGTATTTCAGCATTTTCTCTAGCCGTCTTTATGACCTTTCTTGCTCTTAGACACTCTTTTCTGGCTTCTTCAATATCCCGGTTCCACCAGTGTTTTCCCTGCACAGCTCTCGTAACTCGGTTGCGTCGTTTGGTGTTCCTTATAATTATGTACCCGATACTCTGATGATCATTCAAATTTTCCTTCTAAGTGAGTATTTCTACAAAATAAGATATATATATATATATATATATATATATATATATATATATATATATATATATATATATATATAACATAACATCACTTTTATTTCACATAAAAGGGTTGGTATCAATATACATACTTCTGTAAGATAATCGTGACTAATCACCAAATAGATGAGCGCTATTAGGATTATCATGGACCCATTTGGCCATACGCCAAGCAAACAGTCCGTTCACGAATTCACCGCGGGCCACGGCTTTTGAGGTGATTGATCGTTGACTCCTTAGGTTATTGAAGACAGGCGAGAAATATGTGAGTTTAGAAAGAACAAGAGATTTGTAAAGGCGAATGTACACATGTGGAGTCCCCCACATGGGTGGTGAATGTGCACAGCGGAATTTAGTATTTATTGTGCGCAGAGATGTCTCCACAACCACATTAGTGAAGGCTAAAGTTAAGATCAGGCGTAATATATATGCCTAAGTTCCGTGTATAAGAGAGGGTCGGTAAAATGCAGTTGTCAATTTTGTAGTCAAAGTCAAGTGCACCATTTTTCAGTACAATGCATTTAGATGGTGAGAGAATCATGTTGTTTTCAGAACACCATCGTGCAATGCCGTCGACAGCAATCTGCAGAACAGCGTGGGAGTCACTAGAGCAAATAGGATAATAAAGTTTTGAGTCATCAGCATATTCAAGATATTTGACCGCCGTTTTGCACTGTACATGCATGGATACCTAGATGTTCCAATTTGCGAAGCAGAAGAGAGTGATCTACACTGTCAAATGCGCTCTTTTGGTCAAAATAAACACGGTGAAACGGTTTTCGATCATTTATAAACATAGCCCTGGGTCATTTCTAAAAGCTGTGTACGGTGTAGAACGGTGGGTAGTAAAGCCATGTTGGGCAGGGTCAAGTAAGCGGTTTGAGATTAGAAACTGATTTAAGTGGTTAACTAAAATGTTCTCAAAAATGCAGCATGGTATTGAGCATTGCGAAACTGGTCGGTAGTTTTCAGCATTCATTTTTGAGCCTTTCTTGTGGATAGGGGTGACAAGACTGAGTCTAAAAAGGTCGGGCACAGCGCCGTCACTATAAGATCTTTCAAATATGAGTTTAAGTGGTTCCGCCAAAAACAACGCAAATTGTTTGTAAATAATTGGAGGAATGTTTTCAGGTGTAAGGCTAGTCTTTAATTTAAGCCCAGAGAGAAGTGAATAGATTGCAAACTCAAAGAAGGTAACCAGAAGATCGCGATGAGAAATGTTGCGTGGGTTGTTTGCCGTTGAGAAACCTGGACCGGATGCACAGAACAGGGTAGAAAAATGTTCAGCGAGAATCTCAGCTTTATGTGAATCAGTATAAGCCACCGTAGGGCCAAGATTGATGGGGGGAAGAGATTCAGTTCCTTTAGTTCGTTCATTGGCATACCGAATAAGTGAGCGAGAGTCCCTAATGTTTATTCTAGACTCATGTAAAATACGAAGTCTTTTGGTCACTTTCATTAGCTTGCGTTCAATAGACTGAGATGCGGTACTACAAGACTTTAGTTTATGAGCAAGAGGATTTTTGTAAGTCTCCATATCCTTGATGGAATCACACTGGTGAACCAGCGGAGTAAACGAGTTAATTAAATAAGAGTAATAGTCAACAAATTTGGTGTACATTACATTTACATCTGGACAACCCATGAAAAAATTTGCCCAGTTTACAACGTCAAGATGATATAAGGGAGGTCTAGGCGTTTCAGACGCTGTCTTGATTTCAGGCCCCGCAGTGGTCGCCTCAATATCTAGTGCCTGGCAAAGAGCGTCAGGGATACTAGATTTCCCACCTGTCCAGCGGTTACATACTGTTCTAAAGAATTCCAATGAGTGTCTCTTAGCACGCACTAGAGCACCCCCTCCGGAGCATCCGATTTCCCAGGCAACCTGGATCGAGCCGTTGGAAGATATACAACTAGCTAATTTTCTAAATTCAGCAGAAGACGAGGTGGACAAAGCACAGCTTCGAGTCATTTCATCTAATACATTTTTCGGGCTGACTCTGAGCCAAGATCTAACGTCCACAGGACTGTTTTTTCGCACTGTTTCATAGACGGACTCCCAGAAATATAAATGTGCATTGATGGGGCTCAAACCCGCGCACTCATGTGTCTCCTCCGGTCGCGAGGCAAATGCACCACGCCACCGGGCTCGACGAGTAGTTTCATTTATGGGTGCTAGTGCATGGCTCAATGCTCTACCAAGTGGTCCCTTCAAAACGCTCTCTTTGTCGGGGAACATGAGTGCAGCTCTGGCGAGAAGGTCTCACCCCTAGGTCACCATCGCTTATCCTGCATTCGCAGCTTAGGCCGTAGCAGGAGACACGCTGCTTTAAATAATATCCTATCCTGTGTCCTAAGGTCTTCTGGCTACTCGTGTTCTTGAACCCGCAGGTTTGTATATAGACGACTCCCGTCGACCTAACGGGATTTGAGGATGGTAAAACACTCGTCTGGGACGCTACCGTGACTGAGTCTTTAGCACCCTCAATGGTCAGTCGCGGCTCAGATTTGCCATGGGGGGCCATACGCGGTAGTGATTTTTTTTCGGCCAAGGCTCCCATTGAATAAACAACGTGGTAACGCCACGGCAGTACTTGGCATCATACCCAGGTGGTCGACACCAGGCTTGGATCTAAGGCTAATCTAGTTTGTCGTCGCGCTTATTGGAAGAAAATTGTTTACACCCCGTTATACCCCCGAACTCCTTAAAATATTGTTTCACATGCTGGACAACACAACACTCCGCATCGTTGCCGGCCTGCGGTTAGGGGAGGCTGTGTGTGCGCCCTATAGTTGCTCCCTGTGCAACACACCGGTGTCGTCGACGGGAGAACACGGCCTCAGCTGTCTTAGGAGCTGCAGAAGACATTCGCGCCACGCCGCCCTCAACGAAGTAATTTCAAGAGCGTTGCAATCCGCTAACATACCCTGCAGAAAGGAGCCAGTCGGACTAGCAGCGGACTCAGCCTTACGTCCAGACGGAATGACCTTGGTTCCGTGGTCCTCCGGAAAGGCCCTTGTATGGGACGCAACCGTGTGGGACACGCTGGCGCCGTCTTATAGAAGCCAAGCTTCAAGATCAGCAGATGCTGTTGCTAATTTAGCGGAGCAGCGGAAAAGTTTGAAGTACCGCGAGTTAGAGGCATCTTTTATAGTGCAGCCAGTTGCCATAGAAACAATGGGAGTCATAGGCAAATCAACAGTAAACTTTCTGAAAGAAATTGGGAAAAGAGCGGCAAGTGAGAAGGATGAGAAAAGAGCAGGGGAATTTCTGCTACAAAGAATATCAATTGAAGTGCAACGTGGAAATGCGGCTGCGGTGCTAGGTTCGCTGCCCTCAGGCAGTGGTCTACCGGGTCTGCTCTGATTACGTATTAGAATTATGCTGTGTATAATGTATAAATAAACCGGTACTCTTTCCAAAAGAACGAAATAACGTCACCCATACAGCAAACAAATTGTTTTACTCAACGTAAGGACGCAAACAAAAATTATGGAATGTAGACAGTAAGTTTGCAGGAGAACTAAGCACAAAACTTCAAAAGCAAATATGTGCTATGACACCTCAAACATAAAAGAGACACATTTTGAGCTATTAAATATTCGTATAGTAGCATGACAAACTTACAGCATGAATATCAATGTAGAACCGGTGCCTTGTTTCATCCGGATGTAGACCGCTGACGTTAGCGTGCAGTGAATTATCCCCATGAAGAAAGTGAGGCAGGCTTAGCACAACTGGCATTACGAAGGTGCCCCCGTCAGTTATCTCTGTTCTCCACCGGCTTCCGTCGAACGTTCCCTTTACATGCGTCGGTGCTAAGCAAAAACAGCTGTACAAAAACAAAACGTAACACATCCGTTAATAGTTGGCATTTCTTGCTTGATTTGCGGCAGAGATCACGATTTTATGTTATGACAAACTATTAACACACATCCGTCCGAAGGCGAAAGTCTCCTTGGATAAAATACATACTTATCAATTTTGGGGTTCCCGGTGTCACTAAAGAGGTCACTACCACCGCCGTACCGAGCGACCGGTTCACCGTTGATAATGTACTGTTTTTGCAGATACAGAGGCCACGGTTTAAACAGAGCGGGAGTTAAAACTTTGACGCTTCTCGGCGGTTCTTCGAAAGCTGCAAAAAGCTGGCCGTCTGCAACAGAAATGGCACCAACGAGAAATTGGTAATTGCCAATGTAAGCTAGAAGTAATACTTAGCTTCGATTTTCTTTTGCTGGTTAGAGTGGACACTATAACAACTCGTCGGCCGCTCCAATGACTAAAGGTTCACGCCCGCCTGGCCAATCGCCTTCGAATCACATAACGATATCTACCCCTCTTTGCACCGTTGTACTAAGGAGAACCCTTTCTTCCCGCCGCCGTCTGGGCATTCCCTGTATCGGGAATAATTAGGTGGTTATTGCCTGACATTCAGGATTCGGATCGTCGACGCTGTATTGTCCTTGACGGCGACGACGTTTTACTTTTTGTTATTTGTTGAAAATAACTTTAAGATTACATTAATGTTAGAGAGGAGGTTTTGCGACGTGGCTGCAATATGTGAGGTGGAGCCATGAAACGCGCTAATAAATTCGGGTTTATCTTCAAGCTTTACTTGCGATGTTCGAGGCCGAGAACGAAAGACAATCCATCGTATCTTAAATTATTGCTTAACGTTCTTAATTAGGACGTTTAACAAACAAAAAAAAGAAAAATAATTGGTTGACATTACTGTTTTTTTTTGTTTTGCCCAATAATATGATGTTGTATTCATCTCACATGGAGCACAGAGTATCGAAGATATTCTGAGGCCTATTTATGTTAGATAAAACACAAAATTTACTGATCGTCAATTAGACCACAAAAAAAAAAAAAAAAAAACACAAGTGTGAAATGGACCATTAGACATTTGGGCTTTAATATATATAAATTACTTACTTGTGCCTTCTACTTTGCCACACTGAATTCCATATTTATCAAGAAACCTGCAAATTAAATTAATATTAGCACGCATTCGTATTAAAGTGTATAACGTAGCGTTAATATTCCGTTTACGGTAGAGTAAGTAAGGCTTTTATAATAAGTGTCGTGAACTGACAAAAAAAGGCCCACACTCAAGCTTCTAATAATATCAAAGTGTTTTACATAGTTTACACGGTTTGTGTATAGCTGAGGTAAGCTACAACGGCATGGCGGTAAACCTGATCTGGCTGATTTGTAGACCAATGCATTTAAATTGAAGAAGCCTAAATAGTCAGTATAAACCGAAAATCTTTCTAAAATGTCACTTTTTACTCAAAAACATAAAATCTGCACAAGCAAAACAAGGGACAAATTTTAATTAGAATTTAAAGATGGATTTAGCGCAAGGCATCGCAGGCATATTTAAAAGCTTTTTAAAGCAATATTCTTGACATTTCAAAAACGATATTATAGCGGCTTCTAAACTTGTCCCTAATTGTGAGAAAAATCAGTGGTGGACATCTTATTTGCGCGCATATTTGGTAATTTAAAGGGAGATGCTTTTTTATTTCATCAGAATAGAAGCTAGAAAAACTTGTCGACAATGAAAGTAAATTAGCAGCGTAAGTCTTGAGCTGAGTAAACTGGTAAAAGAGAAAGGCCCACACTACAACGCCCTTCAAATATAAATATATCTTAAATTCGAATAAAAAATAATCTGCACAAGCAGTAGACATCTGACAGTAAAATTAACGCAGGACGCAACAAGCATATTTAAAAACTGTAGAATGCAATATTATTACATTTTAACAACGACAGTACAGCGGCCACCTGAGAAGATTTTCCGCCGCTCACCTTTTTATTTCTAGGGATGGAAAATATACTCTCGCACACGCCAAAAGCAGGGAGAGAGAGTACATGACTCACTCTAACCCGAGCGCATTAACTACTAAAAACCTCCAAGAATTCCCTCCTGGTTCGGAGTTGTGAACCACTACTTCAAGACCAGGAGGAAGGAGCCTCACGCTTCAACCCTTGCCTTAGTCGGTGAGTGCGCCTTGAGCAAGATGTTCCTCCTGGGTTGAATAAGAGGGCTTCGGGCGACGAATCACGCCCGGCGATAATTCTCCAGCCGGATCTTTTGCCCATAAGCCTATCGAGGTATTTAAAGCCAGCGCCCTAGTTAATTGTCGAATTAGCGCGATAGATGCCTGCAGGGTAAGCAGTGAGCTATCATGGTACGCAGACAAGGCCGTACACGCCTCAATAGTATGTATGTGCTGCATCATGAGGAACCCCGGCGCCGCAGACAACGCTGATGTCGTTGCTTTTTGATTGGTTTATTTGCTTGATAAGTGTGTGTACACATATCACCCTTTTATATCAGGGGCGCATAACGCTGCAGCTATTAATTACCTATATTGTGGTCTCCAGTTACTTTGCCCTTATGTGTTGAACACCTTCCATCGGGATAGCCTCTGTTTCGTAATCTCTATCTGTGCCTTTTCTGCATCCTTGCCTAATCCCAGCGCCTCCCCTAATTCTAAATCCCTAGTTCCTCCCAGTTGTTCACATTCCCTAACCAGATGATCTACAGTTTCTTCTCTCTTACTGCATATTCGACAAACCGTTGTTTCTAATTCCTCGTAGCTGTTTCGCTGTACTCTTGTGTCTAACATACCGGCTCTTGCATCCGCTAACAACCCGCTGCCTCTTGTATTATCATATAACCATGCTACTCCACCCTTTTCCAATTTCATATTCCCGTATACTTCCTTTAAACTAGTTTTCTGCATAAGTGCTGTCCGCCACTTCTGGGTGTATGCTGCCTTTACCCTACTTTTAATTTGCCCACTGGACATAGTAGTGTCTGTCCATTGTTTGCTGGTGAGTCCTATCTGTCTTGCCGCAAATTCTACCCTCCTGTCCCATTTTGTTTGTATTCCCATTGCCATTTTTACCCACTGTATCTTTTTACCCATCGTTCGTTACTTAGTGTCCTAATTCTACTACAATACCTCAGCTTACTTTGCACTTCCCTTTCGATAAATTTTGACATACCCCCCTCCCCTTCAAGAAACTCTCTGCTACAATTGAAACGGCAACCCAATGAAAATCTAATTACTTCTCTCTGAATCCCTTCTAATTTCCTCCATAAACCCGAGCTATGCACTAGAACAGCGTTTCCAAATGTCAGCCCTGGCACATACAGTGCCTTCCAAATGTCCTTTGTAACCACATACCTATTGAATCCCCATAAGCTTTTGCACCTTACCGAATTCCTACCCCTGTCTGCTTTCTTTATTCTTAACGTTTCTTCCACTTTCAACAGTTCTTCCATTGACGCTATAGTTACACCTAAATATTTATATTGATCTCGATACTCTAACTCCTTTCTCTGCAACCTTAGCTTCCGCTCCAATGTAACCCCCGAAAATACTAAAATAGCGCTCTTCTTTTCGTTAAATACCATATCTAGTTCATCTGCTGCTTTTCCACAGGTATCAAGCATTTCTTGAACCTCCCCTACGTCCCTTCCTAAAATAACCATATCATCTGCAAACAACAGAAGAGGTATTCTAATATACTATATATATATAATTTATAAGCATGTTATAAATTCTTCCAATCAATAATCATTCCCAATACTCTTTCTGTCAATGCTATATGTTTTGCAATGCATAAAAAGACAGTTAAAAAGTTATTAAAAAACACTTACTTCTTACGGTCGAAACCGAATATATTGTTGATTCTTTTCGTATCGGTATACACCGATAGAAATGCTCCACGTTCCCGCTCCGTGAAAAATGCATATTTGTTTTCGTCCGAAGTAGTCAAAGCTCTACTGCCGTGCAACTTCACTTCTGCATCGTCGAATCTGTATCAAATTAAGAGGAAGCAACATGAGTTTGTCTGTTTATGACCTTATAAACTAATTTCATCGACATTATATATATATATATATATATATATATATATATATATATATATATATATATAACTTGAAACCAAGTTTTTACCTATCTAATAATAATAATAATAATAATAATAAGAAATCAAGACTAGGCGGAAGCGTAGATTTTAACCAGCCTTCTATTTAATTACTTATTATATACAAATATAGAACAGTCCTAAGCAAGGTCTGGAATGCGCCTGGAACAAACTTTGAATGGCGTTCGGCTAATGACGCTAGAAGAATAAACAATCAAAATTTCAGAAGACAAGACAAGGATTTCACATATTTAGAATGATATTCGACTGTGCAAAGTGTTTGTTCTCGGACACTGATTATTTGCAATCAGGAGTGTTTAACTGTGTATTTCGAGTCCACATGGTTTGTGTCGTGTGAGTCTTGTACATCACAGGGAACCAATTTGGTCCTGACGAAGAAACGTTTATGTTCACTGCAGTATTACCTCGTGAAACTGTGGGCATCTCAAGAATGTCTACCGCAGAAGCGAGAAAAGAAGAGGAAGGCAACGCTCGCTTCACTGCCGTTCAACGGAGGACGGGCAGCAAAACTGGGCCAGGCAGGTTTAGCGCGCTGAGAGCAGTCTCGCGCGCTGGCTGGCGGCCAAAACGCCAGGTACACGTCTGCTCCGTCGACAGGAATATGTTTGTGATGGCAGTAACTGAAATGCGGCGGATGGTGATGGTGCCGTTGTCTATCTGGTGCTGGGTGACGGTGACTATGCAAGTGCGGTAAGAGTAAGCTCTGGCTCAAAGTATCTAGTTTTGTCGTTGGGCCAGTAATGGTCCTGCGAGAAAATTAATATGAAAAGTTTTGTAATGCGTGACGGTCCGTCTTCTTCTCGCAGGTGTTTAAACTCCTATATTCAATGTTTAATATGTATAGTCGCTAAAATACCAGCAATTGCTCTCGTGTACCAGTTTGGTTTCTCTGGACTTAGAGGGAATCTAGACTCGGCAGGTGTACTAGGCTTCGACTTGCCTTTGCTAAGTGTTGTCGGTGGCGTTATTCATTGTGTACGATGTGGCCGCAAAACACCCACCGCTCTCAGCTAGTGTGCGGCACTCAGACAGCCGACACAAACCCGAAAGAAATATTATTATAGAATGAGCCTTAGAACAAAGACACAGAATAGATACGATCATAGGTAGTTCGTGCAGTCTCAATGGAAAATGTTAGAGCAGTTGAAATGGCACCTAGAGACAAAGCGACCAAAAAAAATGACGAGAAACAAACATTTTGAACACATACTGGCTCTGATATTATGCCGAAAAGCTCTATTTGACAAATGTTTAAAATCAGAAGCAAGAAAAAGCGTGAAAGGATGATGGCTTTATTGCCAAAATCACGCATATATCAGTGGTAGATTTGCCGTTGCGGAGCGTGTTAGTTTGGAACTGTCCGTGCTCCGTGAAAACCTGCGTGACGTATCAGGTGAGCGGCCCTGCAGCGTCCAGCTAAAGGCAAAGGTCAACGATTAGGGTGCGGGTCCATTATGCCGGGGAAGTGTCCGAGCGTGGGGTGGCCCATTCCCGCGCCCACGCGTCAACGGTCGCTGTCGAGGCGAGCGGCGCACTCTCTTGCCAAACGATCCCAGGGGAGCTGCCGTGCAATGACGAGTAGAGCGTCCGTGCTGACAGTTCTATAGGCGCAGCAGACGCGCAATGCCACGGTGCGTTCGGCGGAGCGCAAGGACCGACGATTACGCTCCGCCCGGAAAGCCCATACCCTTGTCCAAGGCTGCTGGTCTTGGTTGGTCAAAGTTTAGGTTGCCGTTAAGATGACGAGCGGCGCGCTTTTCTGCCGAAAGGTCGCGGGGCGGCTGCCGTGCAAGTACGAGTAGAGCGTCCGTGCTGACAATTCTACAGGCGCGGCCGGTGTAAGGTGCGTTGGGCGAAATACAAGGTCCAATGGTTACACTCCGTTTGGAGAGCTAGGTCTCCCCAGAAGGAGCACGCTTATGGAGTCTGCTGTTGCTGCTAGGCGTACAAGATCCGTACAGCCCAACGTACAAGATCACACCCAAATAACAAGCTTCCTTCGTCACGACAATTGGATGTGCAGCCCACATAAAAAAAAGGCGCGTATAGAAATTCTCCAGCAGTCCCGGGTGTTGGTTAGCGAATATTCTCACGACTTCTGAGAGTACACCGTCTGGACCTGGAGTCTTGCCGGGGCAAGGCGCTTAGCGGCTCGCCGTATTTCTTCCTCCGTGACTGAAGAAATAGAGTTAGAGTCAACTAGGATCTCTTTGGGAGCTCGGGCTGTCTGACGCGGGAATAAGCTGCTCAGTTCAAGCACTCTGCCCAGTGAAAGGGGGGAGGCGGGAAGCGGAGCTTGCCCGTGACCACCCGATACGGAAGACCCCATGGGCCAAACTCCGCCGCCTCTACTAGCTCCAAGCAAGACTCAGCCTTAGCCTAGTTAAGCGCCTAGTTACTTCCGAGCTCGTGAACTCGTTTATTTGCTGCGATAAATGATTGTTCGGGGTCACCGCGGCGCCGCATGCGTGCAATCGTACTCCTACTAGTGAACTGCGACCTTTGCGGGGAGTCCCCCGGCCGCTCATCTGAAAAGCGCATGTAAGCGTGGTTTCGTCCAGAAGCTGGGTACTATAACTGAGGCGATTCCCGCGTTGCTGTAGGCTCTCAATGAGTGTGCGCTTGTGTACGCGGCAAAGCTACCAGGTGCCGCGGAAGGTGGCCGTACTTCTGTGTCGTCGAGGTGTAAGTTGTATGTGATGTAACGATGGTCGCTGAATGTTTCCTCGTCGTAGCGTGGACCTGGAGAAGAGGCACAGATCATGTGCGCAAGTTAAGTCTAGAAATAATCGTTAAGCGCCCCGAGCGAACGCGAGTACTTGGCCGTGGTTGACTAGGCTGGGGCCACGTTCGGCCGCCTAATCTGCTAGAAGGGCACCCCTGTGCGTCGTCCGGGACGCTACCTATCCAGTGTAGTGCGCATTGAAATCCCCTGTAATCAAAATTGGACGTATAGAATGCTCATCAAGGGAGGATACCAGCATATATAGAAACTCCTTGAAGTCCGATAGCGTTCTTCTATTTGGAGAAAAATTGCAAGAGTATACGCTCAGGGGAAAGAGGATAGATCTGCTCAGGTGAAACTGGGCCCGACCCATGATTGTTGACGGGGAGAAGGAAGATGTGTCCGGTCCACTATATATAGTTGTTTCTTTCAGAAAGTCGCAGTATGTGTTTAGCGAGCGGCGTGCAATAGCAACATTGGGTTTGGAAAGTAGGTAGACGCTTTTGTGGTGGTGGCGCGCAGCCTGCGCGACATCTGTTCAAGTTAACCTGGAAATACCTATACGTAGTGAGAATAGTGAGCCTCTTCAACTGTGTTCCAGTCACCATCTCCGTCGTTTGCGGGAACCGTGGTAGTGCTACGGAACGCGTTGTGGCCTCGGCGGTGGGCTGGCTGAGCGCGCCCTTGTTAAAGTGCTGCCAGTGGCACGGCTGTGGCATAAGTACGCTCTTGACGCTGCTAACTTCTCAAAGCACCTGCGCGCAGAAAGTCCAGTGGAGTTTGGGGAATGCCAAAACGTCCTCGTCTGTCTCCGCAACGCGAGTCCGGGTCTGTAAGCGGCCGCGGCATTGAGGTATAACGGAACGCGCCGGATACAACCTCCCGGCGACCGAGGGCGCCTGGTAAGCCTCATTCAGTTTCTTGCGTAGAGCTCCTATCGAGTCTTGGAAAAGCCGAACTGTCTTTGTCAGCGTGCAACTGTGCGTGTTGAAGGGCGAGTCGAATCGAATCCGAGGCTGCCTTAACTTTAAGGAGGTTAAGGCAAGGTTCTGTAAAACCACCTTCAACTTGAATTTAGTGTTCTGAGCCTTACAGAAGGCTACAACCACCTCTGTCTTCCTGAAGGATTTTAAAGGAGTCGTCAAAGGAGCGGCCGAGTTCATTAGCGTGGTCGTTCGCAACGTTGGCCCTAATGACGATCGCCACTACCGAATCTTCAGTTTTGGCCGAAATACCGGCTCCGCCTGAGGCGGCCATGGCCCGAACAACCCCAGGAAATTCGAAAAGTCAAGGCAGTGTATATTCCAGCGGTGAATCATAAAATGAGGCAGAGTAAATCGAAAAATGATATGGTAAAAGCCGCGAGTCGATACGTGGATTCTAGTCATCTCAACTTAAACAAGGAAGCGGTGATCAAGGACAGGCGGCACACTCGGGCAACTAGGCAATCCAGATTTGATTGCTTAAAACTGGATGTCGGATTCGCGCGCAGCACGCGGGCGACCGACGTGCAACATACACACAATCAACGCACAGCGTACACGCAATCAACGCGCAGCGCACGTACAATTGACGTGCAGTGTAAAACTAGCGCCCAGTGCACTTGAAATCAGCACGCAGTGCACGTGAGTTGCCCTAAAGAGATATCCCGGGGATAATTTCAAACAGACCCGAGTACTTCCTCAAAACCAGAAATGCGGTACCAAACAACAACATGGTTTAAAATATTAAAGTCCATCTATACGACCCTGTGCCATTGTCAGCAGAGACTTTGAAAACTCTCTCCAAGACGCAGAAACCGTTATAGGAGGCATTTACAGGTCTTAAGGCAGAATTATAAAAATTAGTATTAGAAGGAGTCTCGTACTAGTTGTTAAAACTTTTAGGAACCATTCCTTAAAAGAATACGGTATCCAGTGACAAGGGTATAGGGATTGTGGGAAGAACAACGACTACAAATCTACGGAAGTGGCTCAAGGCAACCGACCAGTGTCGGTTTCTTTTTTTGACACTATAAAGGGTTTTTTTACCGGAGTTAGACAGAGGTGAACGCGAGAATGGGCAAGTACTTTAATGTACGCGGACGACATTGCGGTCTTATACTTAGGTCTTAACAGGGATTTACACTTAGGTCTAAACAGAGACTGGAGAGACTAAATATTTATATGGGACTTAGCACTGACTGTCAAAAGACAGTGCCAGTTGAATTTCGAAAATGTTGTTGATTAGCAAGTGTCGACGTTCCTCAAGCCAGCGATAATTTTTAACCCGTAAATGTTGTCAATACATACGGGTTAGCCCATTTCAAAATTAACATAAACTAATAGCGACATTTAGTATAACACTCATATGGGAGAAATTAGGTAACGCAAATTTTCAGCTACTAAATTGAATATTAAAATTAAATATTTTAGCGCAGAGTAGAAATCGATTTTTTTAATAAACGTTACTATGAAGTAAGCTTATTCTTGTAAGAATAGATAGTGCACGTTTATAGTTTACCCAATCTATGGGTTAATAAAACATAATAAAACAGAAACGAAAAAAAGGAAAGTACAACGAATGCCCTTGTGTCTCAAATGAATTCTTCTCTACCTTACGTAGTTGGGCAATAAATATAAGTCACGAGGAACAGCAAGTCTGTCAGCAAATTCGACTCATTGTCCGAACGACAAAAATATGGAATTAACAATAAAGTATAAAATAAATAAAGACAAGCACAGGTAATCCATCCAAATCAATTTGTCAATTATTTGTGACCTACTAAACATGCCAGGGGATGACACAACAGTTTAACAAGGGCTTGCCCCACACGAGGTATTACTCATAGCAATGACGGCGAACAGTTAAGTGTAGAGCTAAAACTAAGAGATTTTTTTATTGGCATGGGCCTAGATGACCACAACCATTTTGTGTCGGGTGATCCACTTGGTGAAAGTCTGATTAGCATTTGCTCTAAATCAAACCTGCGTTACGACACAACTTTTTAAGTGCACAATTAATTTCAAAAGAAAACACGTATTGTTAATATCAGACTCTCAACAAAGACGGCGTCACCTTACAAAGTTGACTGAGAAAGCCAAAAGAAAAAAATTAAAGGACGATAGAAGTATCCATACCTTGAAACGCAGCTATGGGATATACAAAACAAACTATGCCAAAATATACGCTGATAGTCCAGGAACTTGAAAAAATTCCGAAGTAAATGGAAGAAAAAATCTGGTTTTTGTAATAGGCAAGTACTTGAAGAATAGCCAAAAAGTACAGAAAGATTTGGTGATGCACTCCGGAATCTGAAAATTGTAAAATTTCAGCTGTCTGACTACACTAGAACCGTTGCCCCTGTGTATAAAAAACAGAAACATCTTTTTAAGTAAATCGTACAACTCGTTGATACTGCATCGTTTTAAATAGAATACGCACTCATTGGCAGTTTTGGCTATTTATATTAAAGGAGTTACGATTCAAGTGACCGGCTATTCTTTTGGATGCGTCAGAGTACTGTTTTTAAGCGCAATCGTAGAAGGTTCGTCAAGACCAAGTTACATACATATAGGCTATGGTTTCAGTCATGCAGAAATAGTAACAGCGTGGGTCATGGCCGGATAATTCAGAAGATAAATATCTGAAAACAATATAATAATGGAACGATCGTGTGAAAAAATATTTCTCACGCAGACCAATAATTAGCCAAAACGGTGACGTATACATATACAAATATGAAAAAGTAACGTACCCTTTCAATATAGTGGTATATATATATATATATATATATATATATATATATATATATACATATAAAAGAGCAACATACCCTTTAAAGAAGTATTCGTCGATGGTGACATGTACAAAGAGAGTTTTCTTTCGGACATCCCAGTTCGGCGTGCCGTTCGGATGAAAATACATTATGGCAGCAAAGTTGACGGTTGTAATTTTATCGTTTAGGCTAGCGTTTGACATGCTGGGTACAAACTGGGCCTGTCCAAATAATTTAAACCACCGTTGAAGTAAGTATAATCTGTCCTGCGATATTCCATCCTGCGCAGAGATCAAGCGATTGGAAACGCATTATATACTGAGCAACAAATAGGGCAGTCATAGTTAGATATCGAAATGCCCCACTAGATATTATGCTTAAACTAGTAATATATATATATATATTCCAAGTGCCTAGTGGGGCACTTGGAAGCGCATGCAGTCAGGCTTTAGATCCTTTAGCAGCGATGGCTCGTAGGCGAGCTTTTGTGGAGTCGTCGATAGCGCCCGCAAGTAAGCCGCAATACACCTCGTCGTGTGAATGTGCTCCGGTCATGTTGACTCGAAGTGTTATCCGGAGCGCCTCTGCAGTACCACTGCAAACTGTCTTTAGCTCATTTTACAGGCGTCTCTTGAGTCCCTTGTACTGAGAAATGCCGGCCTCGTCTAACATTGGCGCGATGGCATTATTCCTGAACAGAAGGAGAGCCAACTTTTGAAAGGACGCAGGTCGTCCAACCGCCCTGTTAGATCAGCCGCACAAAGAGGGTGGGTGACCCTCGTAGCTGAGAACGAGGACAAAGTAAAAAAGGACGTGAAGTGTCACAGAAAACAAACACGTGCCGAACGTCGTCGGCAACCATGTCTAACTCGCCCTCCCAGCACGCCGTCATTCAGATACCAAATGTTTAGCTTTTGAGGGAGTGTACTAGCTTTTTGATGCTCAGGCATAATAAAGGGAGGAGGGGGCAAAGGGTCAGCCTGCTGCAACTCTGTGGCCGGCTAGTGTGGCAAAGCCAAGTCGGTGGTAGCCCGTGGCCTTGCCAATCCTAGCTCTGGTTCGATTACAGGCAATCTTTGCGGTTAGCCTTCATAAAGTGGAGGAGCAAGCAATCGGCCTCCCTGGCCCTTCCGCAAGGCAAAAAATCTTGCTTCAAAGATTATGAGCAGCACTTGAGATGAAGGGGTGCCCCACATAAGTAAGTCGACGACTTTTGCCAGTGCGCCCGGCTGTGTTCCCAAGAATCGGAAGTAGTAAGTCCAGTAACAGCCGGGTTCGTACAAAGTCAACACTCCCGGTGGAACTCTGTGAAAAACGTTTGCCCGCTGCTACAACTTCTTCGCCTGACGTAGTACAGTGAAGCGGAAGACTGGGAAAAGCTGGCCAGTCTAGGTCTAGTGGGGCCGGGGGGTGTTCCTCGTGAAGGGCTGTCAGGTGATCCGTGCTTATAGCCAGGATTTTCGACAATCCGACCAGCTTGGTGGCGCTTGACACGTCATCTTCGTTTAAATTGTGAACAAACTGACTATATTCGTGAAAGTACTGGGTGTCATTGCTTGTAGAAGGAAGACTGAGAACCACTGGCGCGAACGAGGAGAGCGCACAATAACGTGCGTTGTCGTTGTTATCAGCTGTGACCCCCAATAATAATTTGCCAGGGCCTCCGCCACCTGCGTTCTTACAGATTTCGGGACTATCTTTAAAGTCTTAACATCCTCGCTGCACCCTGGATATCCCCGATGGAGCGGGCGGGCTGCTGTATGTTATTGTCGATCGGTGTGGGCATAAGTGTAGGCATGCTCAGAGAGCCCGATGGATGTTTGGCTGCTATATGCCTCGTGATCCCTCTTCTTGTGTATTGCCCGTTGTATAGTGGACAAGCTTTGAGGCAGTGGCTGCAGGAGGGATTCTAAACCTACCACTAGGACCTTAAGCTAGCCCAGCAGGTTGGATTCGCTATAAATCCGATATATATATATATATATACCGAGCAAGGTAACTTAGTGACAAAGCATTTGCCTTGCATTCGGGAAGACTGAGTTCGAGACCCAGACCGGCCATTCTTAAATTGGATTGCATGGTTTCCAATTTAGACAAGGTAAATGCCGCAGTGGATTAAAAATTAGCCATGACATGAAAAAACCGTACACGGGCATTAGCCTTACTAAAAATTCTTTAAAAAAAATAAGAATAGATATATATATATATATATATATATATATATATATATATGTATATATATATATATATATATATATATATATATATATATATATATATATATATATATATATATATATATATATATATATATATGTATATATATAGTATTGCAAATTTAAATACTTATGACTTATTTAAAATAATGTGGTTTATTAATAACGGCAGACTTCTTTACGAACACACAACTTGATTTAAATCTGTCGATTCATTTGGTCACGGTGTTACGTACTTCTTTAAGCCCTTGATTACTACTCTATGCACCGTTGAAGGGACAGGTAGGGTTAGTCTGCTGGATGGCTTGTCTAAGTTAGTGCTGATGTTAGTGGTGTGTGCGTCCAACCTTAGCCGTTAAGATACTCCACTCAGAGTAATTGAGACCTGTGTTTCTTGGGAACCAGCAAACCTTGCCAATGGATTCAGGAACGCTGTTTTTATTCTTCATATTTTGGTCGTCACAGTTCGTGGGCGACCACAAAAAAACAGTGGAGTTTTGCCATTTAAGGTAATACCGCCCTAAGCTATGACTGAAGGACTCCCAATCGACCGGTTGACAATTTGTCATGTTGATCTGCTTATGGCACACTGCAAGCAAACTCTTTCATTTTGGGTTACTACAAGCTGACATTAAACTCATCAGACTATAATATTTCTAGTGTGCGTTCATTGTGGCAGTTAATTTGTATCTATATCTCTAACTACCACACTTTTCCAGGACGAGAGGTAGCAATTGCTGTTTTATTAACCAAGTTTTTGTTTACATTTCACACGCATGTTCTTAGCTGTAATTTGTTCAACGGTGTAGGTGGTAAACGCTGCATTGCTGCATGCAGAGCTTTCATTTGCATGCCATCGATACTTAGCCTTCCGTAATCAAATTTTGTCATGACCGCGCATTACAAATTTGTTGATCAAATCCAATTTCTGTATTTCAGCTTCTTGCGTCTGTTTTCACTTACAGCTGTTATTTTTCGCCCTATATCCGCCCGGCGGATTTCGAAGGGCCTCAGTCATTGCTTTCGTACAAGCTAATCTCCATGGGTTTGTGGTGGTGACAAGAAACGTTAGCGTTCGGGGTGCAGGTCGAAGAAGAATCGATGAGCGACAACCGCTATATTAATTCTATGTTAGCCTCCAGAAACCCCCCTACCAATATGTTGCCAACGGAACCGCAGAAGAAAGACAGACAAAAATGCGCGGGTTCACACTGCACTGATTCTTATTTATTATAATTCACGATACGACACAGAGCAATACGGCAGCGCCGCCTCTCTTCGTATTATTGCCTAGCCAACTCACGCAATGTCTCGGCGGTAAGCGCTAAACTGTTTGGCCGCCGGAACTTACACACAGTACACACTTAACAATACCGCTGCGCAACTCAATGAATCTACCTGCGCCTGATAGCTACAATCACTCACCACCCTTCTTTCGGGGCTGACTCTTAGCGAAGATTTAACGTCCATGGGACTGCTTTTCGCATTGCTTCATAGACGGACCCCCATAAATACAAATGTGCAACGGTGGGGCTCGAACCTGCGCACTTATGTGTCTTCTCCGGTCGCGAGGCGCAGACGCATGCCACCACGCTACCGGGCTCGACCACTCACCACCCTAGGGCAGTATTACTGCCACGCTCACGCCGCTGTCGCTGCCACGCCGTCGGACATTCCGATCGCCGCCGGACTCGGGGATTGCAGAGTACGCGTTACGCCGAACGCTTGCGCTAACAAAAAGTTGTTTTTTTACGTTTGCTAACGCCTTTTAGTTTGCCGATGTGGCAGATGAGGCACCTGCCTAAGGGGGCCCTCATTGTCACTTTCGCGGCACAATTAAGAACGGCGCAAGACGCGAGTGTCAACGCGGGGATACGATCCGCAATTTCACAAAAGCCCTGTCGGACGACGGACAGTTTTCCTTTAGAGTTCTTTCGGTCATCGTCAACATATGCCGTGCTGACTCCTTACCATTAACAAGTCCTGGAAAAACTGTATCAGGGCCAACACGACCCTGACGCGAGCCAGGTCATGAATTGCAATGGGACGCCCGCGAGGAGATGACGACCTTCCTCCTTCTAGTCCAGCAACGGGCGGACAAATTGCAGATAAACACCGAAGAATTTGTATAATAATGTGTTATCACTCTAAGCGAAAGGGAATCAGGCTAACATTCCTGAATCTGTACACCGGTGTGCTACTCTGTAGGAATCGTGGCAACACAAATATGGTCTTTCCATATTTTTTGGACAAAAGCATAGTTATTGTGTGATCTTTATTGAGGACATAGTCAGGTGGGGAGTTTGACTGGGGCGGTCCATCTGTCATAAAATAACGCAGTTGTCCTAAGACCAGCTCACATCCAGACGGACACGCAGCCCATCCGGCGACAACACAATGTCATAAATAACCTGACTTCTAACCTGACTGGATCAACCTTCAGAGCTATCCCTTCTCCCAAAGTTACAGAACTATTTTGCTGACAACTGTCATTGCTCGACTTAGTGTAGCAGCGTGACGGGAGCTCGTGGCAGCGGTCGAGACAGACCCCCACGGCCTACCTTACTAAGTGGTCACGGATAAGCTTTACCCGCCGCCCCCTTTTTTGTCGCCTGAGGAGACCCTGGAGTCGGTTCCACCGCTTTTCTCTAGCCAGCTCTCACGCTTGATACAGACCTTCTTTGTTTGCCCAGATGACATTCCAAATGTTTTGGTAGATGCACGGGTCGAGAGGCTAAGACCCGGAATGGCACCCGGCCCTAGCAGCGTACCACCCGGGAACATTCGCTTGTTGGCAAGACAAAAGCCCGAGATCTGCCTCCTATAAGCCAATTTATCTAACGGGCATAGTACGCCAACAATTTAAATATGTAATAACAGATCACCTAAGTGCAGACATCAAGGACCTTCATTCCCTATCGGAATACTCGTTTGGCTTTCGATGGGGCCAGTCAAAGTTGGACGCCCTCCAACGGATTCTGCGAAGGGCGGACCAGGAGACTATAAAATATCTCAATACCAGATCGTTTATTTTTCTACTTTTACTCGATTTGACTAACGTTTTTAATACAGCAAACTAAGTGTCATTACAAAGACGCTAGAACGTAGAGACACCCCCTGGATATGTTTCACTTATTTAGACGACAGGACGCTCATAACAGGGCAAGCTAGCACGGCGTGACAACTGCCGTGCCGCAGGATTGGTTCCTCCCTCCTTAGCTTGGTTCTAAGGAACCTGGCCTACGATGGAGTCCTCCGGTCGCGCACGCCGACGACCTCGCTTGTACTTTTTATACGTTATTATGCGCGAGAAGATGCAGCTAGTGGACGTTCGCAGTACCAGACAAATCTAGAACCAAATCTTCCATACACAAAGAAATTTAAAACATAACACTATGGAATCTTGTAAACAGGCAGTGCAAGCAGAAGCCTTAACTAGACAGCAATATATGTTTCAGCTTAGGGTGAACGGCGCAGGACGGCCAAACCAGCTAGTAGACTAACGCGAGATTATGTAAATACCGTTCTGGTAATCAGGCCAATGGCAGCGTTGGTTAAGAAAGCGTATAAGGAAGAGAGACACAAGTACTGGATAGGAAAAGAGTGGGTGGCAACAAGGAAGACTAACTAACGTCTACATTCATGGCTGAAGCGGAAGGGGATGAGGCAACGTTTCGCGTAGGTAGGCTAGTCGAACATTTCAGGAGGATACTGGCCGGATCGGACAAAACTTCGAAAGCGTTGCTAAATACGAAGGGCCGTGAAATCAGACAACGGAGGAAGCGAGAGTCTGAATAAAGAGAGGAATCTCACTCGGGGAAGTCAAAAGGACAATCGATAGAGCACTACGGGGAAAGCGCACGGGAAAGACTTGATCAGAAATGAACACATGAAAGATACTCTAATTATTGCCCCATGCTAGTAAGCCCTATTGATGTGTGCCCCTTTGCAGAGGGAAATTCCAGAGGCCTGGAGGATGGCGACCTTATAAGCCATTTCAAAAGGAAAGGGGTAGAAAGTCAATTAGAAGCTTGAATGGGAATAGCATTAAAAAGCTGTCCGTATAAGATATTTTCGAGACTAATAGCTAGGATACTGGGGTCATTCTTAGAGGAGCGAAGGTAATACCAGAGAAGCAACATGTATTTAGGAAAAAAATAACTTATTCAACATAAAACAAAAACACGGTGCTGATTGATAACGAAGTCGGCATTGCGACGGAGATGGCTCAAAGCACAGGTGTCGCACTGAGCCCACTGCTGTTTTTCGTACTTCTCGGTGGACGTGTTGGAGAGTAGGCCAGAATCTCACTGTACGCTGATAATGTAGTCTTTTTTTGGTGCAGCTTTTTCAAGGTGAAACAAATCATAGAATGACTAATTACATTCGTGCATGAGAAGGGCTTAACGGAGGTGGCAAGGTAAGATATCGACATCAAACAACGCTTTTTGCAGTCCACGGATTTCATCATGTTCTGTGCCATCTGGAGAGTTTTTATGAACCACAGAATGAATGTCGATGCAGATAGTGCGGGAGCAAATGTGATCGATACCACGCCGCAATATGTCCGGCGGTTCGATCTATAGCAGAACTAGCAAAGTGTTAGATTGTTGGTTGTCTCGAAGTACTTTGATGTAACAAAAACACATTGTAAAATTGTAAAAGGCAAGCTCCGCCTCTTGCCTGCGCAACTTCCGCCGAAGAAGACATATAGCGACAACGCTGTCTCCTTAGTAGCACGCCACAACCCTTCCGGACCTTCGCCGAGGACCGCCAGGAGATACTTCCTAGATGCGGTTTAACGTCTGGTTTCAAGGAAGGCAGTAAACCACATCTAGGAGGTATCTCCTGACTGTCCTCGGGGAGGCCGATTAAATTTCACGTGCTTCTACAGACCAGTCAAAAAGGAACTGACCCTCTAAAAAACGTGCGTTTGTACTATGGAGCCTAATTAACGTCAAAAACTCTTAATACATCGAACGGGGGCAATATTGTAACATCGCTGAATGATAAGAAAAGTTCCCCCTACGTTCTACGCATTACATTGTCCTAGCTCGAGGATCGGAGGCTACATCTATTGTAGAAGACGAGGCCTAACCGGTTACGGCGGGTAAACAGGTGAGTTATGTACTTGTGGGTGAGGAGCAGGAGCCGTGCACATTACGTATGTGTCCAAAAGGGCAAAGTGTGCCAAAATCTCGCAAAAATGTGCGAAGTTTTCGTAACAACAGGATAATTTTAAGCATGTGGTAATTTCGTGATAGCAAAGCACACTGGTTGTACGGTAAGTTACATGAGGTGAAAACACAGCAAATAATTTTACCGTCGTTTCTAGCCAAATAGTGCTTATATACGTAGTTCAGGATTGACCACGATTAAAGAAGATCCCAGTTGAAGGGCAATTGGCGTCTATGGAGTGTGTACGTGTTACAAGCGCAGTTGTACGTGAAGCAAGACCGGCTCGCGTCTTGATCAGTTGTGAGCTTCTTTCCTTACGAAACAACCTCAAGTGCGGCGACGATGTTCAGGAGCTTGCAGAAACACGGTCATGTTGAGCGACTTGTCACCGAGCTATATCGAGAGTTGGTGGTTTTGTCTACATTTAACGAAACAGCCTGTAGCCGTCGAGTGATTTTAAATAAACTATATTATTTCTACTTACATATTAGCCCGGCATACTGTCTTACTTACATTCTAATGAACTATTGTTAGGTATATACAAAACGAAGTAAGTTAGCAGTTTCCATTATAGGTATTCGGTAACGGTAGCTAACTCCTTGCTCGAGCGGTATATGGTATAACGTATGAAACCACACACGAGAAATACCTCGAAGTACATCACCCTATCAGCAAATAGAAAACTAAACCTTACATCTGTAGAGCTTTATCTTGTAAAAACGTGCACTTAACTAAAAACGACCCATGCCCATTAATACGCGATTTAATCTGCATTTACTATAGTATAATCGTAAATGTAATTTTTAAAAGGATTTTGCTGTTGTAATCCCACAATGTCAAGGAAAGTTGTAATCCCAAAGATAACCAACCTGTATACAACCGGTCCGAGTTCTTGCACGATAGGTGTCTCTCCGGTTAGAAACTCTTTATAATTCGTAAGATTAAATACGTAGAGTGATTGATACGAATAGATCGGGAATTTGAAGAATGTTTTATGTAACATTGAACCATCCACGAGAGGCCCAGGCCGTTGCCGCTGTATTTCTTTCCGGGTCCAAAATATCATACCGAAGTCTACTGTCAGCAAAATGACAACAAAGACTGCAATTTCAAAAAGACACGTTAAACAGACGTTCAATTTAGCTATGTGGCTGATACGTGTTTTGCTGCATTGACAAAGTACACCTTACTTTTAAGGTAAGTGTGCTTTGTCGCTGTGTTGAATTATCGTTTGGCAAACACTGTAATATTATCTTCGGAAGCTGCTCCATCTTAGATGTAATTAAGGAAATGGGCGGTAAGACTTGCAAGGAATTACAAGTGTTAGGCCAAACTAAATTGGCGCATTCAATGTATGATTGGACTAGCACAGTCCCCAAAACGCCTGAGCTTCGTATGGACTGTATTCTTATCATACGGTTGAAAGTTATTTATTTAAATAAGTTACTCGTAAAATAATTGCCGTACTAGACCTGGCTCTGCGCCTTATTCGGCCAAACTAGGAATTTACAAGATGCATTTGCACAAGAGAACAATGAATCAACCAAGCGATCCACCAAAAAGTCATCTAGCGTTTCTTACAGAATTCCAAATCTAAAAACCGACTATTGGCATGAACATTGTTGTACCGTAACTTAAGACCCATTATGTTATGGTCATATTTTAATAGCCGCAATAATTAACAACAATGAAAACTGCGCGTTCGACTATGAACAAATTTTCAATCGCTATAATTCATGGAAAGCTCTTGTGAAACAACTCTAGCCTTTATGCACAACTGACTAAAGATGACTTACAATGGCTGTACGCAACAACAGAATCGCTTGAAATTTGAAAATAGACCAATTTTGTAAAGAAACGGAATTTCTTACACCAGAGCGGACATCTAATATCGCTATTCATTTTGAGCTGATGAAAGGCTCAGCTGAACCCCAAGTCGGGTGTAATAGGTTCAGAAAAGTCTAGTTTAAGGGTCACAATCATACTATGATAAAAATATTCAACGCATAAATTAATGTATACATGACTTTGAAATATAGATATAAGGTTATTTAAAAGAATTAAGCACTAACGTTTAGTTATTTTAAATGGCTAAAATAAATAATAATTGTGGGATGATTTTTCTTGATTTAGCGATATCTCCTGACAAATATAAATACCATAACGACCGGCACTGACTAGAACCCCTCTGCCCTTTGTCACGTCAAAGGAAGACATTCAGGCGGCTATTAGGAGCATCTCCAAGAGCTTCGCCGCAGGGCTAGACTTTAAGACCCCGGTTGTCAATAGACTTTTTTTCCCCATCCCTCGAAAGAGTCCCGCTAGCCTGCTCTCCGCGTTGGCAAAGATTGTAGACATTCTTCTTTGGGGCACCCCTTTTCCCTGCAACCGTTAATATTTGGCGCAAGACTATTTGCCCTTCGGAAAAAGGACAGAACGAATCGGCAAATCCCATCGCGTGCTTTACTGCGCCAAGCAGGCTCGCTGCGAAAATCGGATGAAACCACAACAAAGTTGTATTTTCTCACATAACTTGTGCACACCACTCAGATTTCTTTTTAGAAACTATTTTAACAGTATAAGACGCGATCACCTGATGAAGGTTGTTGCATCCCACGCCTCTCATCTATTACACTACGTCGGACTGGCATATCGGCATTTTTCTACCTGGTCGTTTGACGGGTTTCTAATTTCGGTGTAACAGCTGGTTCGGAGTTAAATCCGGCCAAATGCGAAATACCCACGAGGCCTCTCCAATATACAGTCACACCGAGACCTCCTGCTCGGTTGCAAGATGACCGTTAAGGACGATATAGAGCTACTTGGATGCGCTGTAGACTACAGCTAGAAAATGCTGGCATTTGTCTTTCTCTTCTGGGAGCCCGTTAGGGACTTTTCTTACTTAGGTCTTCTTTCTCGTCTTCAAGACTCATCCACCTTCTTCGAGGGGCTGATATATCTAATTGAGCCGATGTCCTGCGAACGCTCAACGAGTTGACACTGTCCGCCCTCAAGCCGCTGCTGAACACATCTCTAGCACCTAGCGAACGGCAACAAGCATAACTACTTGTCTAAAGAGATTTTTGGGGTCCCAAATGTATTGACCCTGGCTAGACCTGCCATAGTCTCATCAATGCTAAATGCACAAAACACGGCAGTCCCCCCTTTAAGATAAAGCGGGCGTCCGTCAGTTTAGAAAACGCTTAGCCCACCTTCAGGAAAACTCAGACGGTGCGGAGATCGGCCTGACAACGTGCTACCAAGCAGACTAGAGCCCGCCTAAACATGGTGTCCACGAATTCAGGCGTCTGATTACACGCGTTTAGTGCCCCTATCGGTACCCCTCTTAATGACGAGAGATTCGCATAGCACTGGCCCACGAAAAGAGGCAGACCTAGTTAGCCAATTGATGTCAAGGTGGTCACCTCGTCGACAAACTGGGACAAAACTCCTATCGTGTTTACTCAGAGCAGGAGAACGCCCTCGACACGCCGCCATTAATGAGACCTTTAGCAGAGCCCGTATGTCATGCGGTTATCCGTTCATCCTTAAACCCTCAAGTTTCTGTGCGTCAAACGGTATGACACTTGCACCTTTTCAGCCATGCAAAATGCTGGCTTGGGGTGCAACCGTTATCTACTTGAGTCCCTTCTGTGGTCGGGGGCGGCGCATCTAGAGCTGAATATGCATCCCACCTTGCAGAGAATAACAAGTTGAGAAAATACTAATCAATCGGCTATACTCACAAATGCTGTCCTCTCGCGTTTAAAACATTGAGTGCTCCCAGCGTTCGGACCAGGCAGCTGATTCGCAAAGTCGGCACTTTATTAAACCCGTCGTCCGGTGACAGCAAGTCGTCGTCCTTATTCAACAACGTCTGGATCTTGACATACAACACGGAAATGTTTTGTAACAGTGTATAAAATATTTTTCAAATGCGGTGTATTCATTAGAAGCGGTAGGGGTGCGCGCTGCTCCGCCCATGCTGGACATCTCTGTGCAGTGTGGGTTGGAGTGTCTTCCGGTCCATTGCCGCAGTAGTTGTTTTTGGGGCTGGGAGCCTGTCACAGATCACTGACGAATGAACACACGTCAAGCGATACGTATACTAAAACTGTATTTATTTTACAAAACAGTTTCAGAGTGGGTCTCACACGTGCAACACGCTTCTTACAGCTCGCTTGAACATCTACTACTTCGTTTTCTTCTTCGGCTGTGTGACCTACTTCTCGTGTGCCAGACACGGTCTCAAAGTAGGCGGCTCTAGGTGTCTGATTCGCTACTAGACCGTTCCAACAACGAAGTTCTCATTGTGCACTTATTAACAAGCGGTCGGGCCAATAACATGGAGACATTCACAACAGAGCCTATCCGATCCTGAACAGGTAAGTTGCCATGGCCAATCAGGATCTGGGTCGTGTAATAGGTGAGTTCACCCCCCGCGCGGTACAGCCAGTCGTTGAGGTTGGAGACTACGACGCGGAGACTAGAGTCCGGGGCACCTCTTTGTAAGCCGTCCCACTCCTTCTGCCAGGGGTCGATTGTATGCCGACGCTCCTTGTGCTTCTTGCGCTGGGGGTTACCCCATAAGAGGCGGCGTTCGGCTGCCTTTAAATCTCAGGGGATCGTTCCAGCAAGGACAAGGGCCGCCGCTCTTTTTTCCGCCCGGTATGCCGCGATTACCCTGAGGGCTCCGACCCTCTGGGCCCGACGTAGGCGGGTCCCGTTAGCGGCAAACTTTAGGGTGTCGGAGGACCAGGCTGGAACTCTGTTCAGGGCAACTGACTTGGTCGTGGACATGACTATGCGCCGTTTGAATTGTCGTGATCTATAATTATTGGGCATGAGCCGTACAAAGTTGTTTACTGTCTTGACTGCCTTCTCCGTCGCCCGCCGCACGTGTTTAGTGCCGTGGCGATCCTTGTCTAAGGCAACCCTGAGATACCCCACCTTATTAACGAGTGTCCTCTGGTTTTCTAGACGAAGGTGAAAGGCAGGGCAGTTCCTCCGTCCTACCAGGACTATAGCCTTGCTCTTAGAGGGGGCGAGGTCGAATCTCGCCGCCTGCATCCAGCGGGCAACGTCAAGTGCTTTGGTCGCATGGTTCTGCAGCAAGTCCGGTGTCCGGACCTGGACGGTGAGGACGAAGTTGTCGGCATAGGCTAGGAGGCTGACCCCGGGAGGAAGGTCCCTTAGCTGCATCACGTCATATTCCATAGCAGGGGAGCAAGTATGAAGCCCTGTGGCATTCCTGCAGTCATGTTAAAATTGTTTCGTGAAACTATGTTATCCGGTCCTTAAGATAGTTTTATATGACTCGGCCTAAGTACAAAGAAACGTTCTTCCTGTGGAAAGTCTCCCGGACGGCTCTCCACGATATGCTGTTAAAAACGTTTCGGGCGTCGAGTAAGATGGCAATGTAGAGATCCCGCTTTCTTGACGGGGACTCATGGAGGAGTTCGGTCTGCGTCTGTCATACTAACAGTGCACACGGTCAGGGCTTTGCGCCCGATGCGGCCAAACTAACCACCCCTCATGCGTACAATAGAAGTCCAGCACAAAATAGTCACCTTTGCACATCCTATTCGTACGAGGCCCATGGCGACACACGTCCTCAAAAGGACAACATGTAAAAGTTAAAACCCGTAAAATGTTTAGTCATACCAACTATATGTAGTTTTGTAAGCGAAATATTTAAAAAATCAAAGTTCGTAAACCAAAACTTGCTTAAAGATAAGTATATTTAAAGACATTGCTCCAGAAATGTCGCCAACTCTTGCTAGTGCCGGAAATACCCTGCTTTAGTTACTTATGTGCGTTCTATATCTTCCCAAGCCTACTCTTGAACCCCAGCCTAACCTTCTGAAAAACTAAGCTAGAGTTAGTTACAAGGACAACGCTAAATATTCTTCAGTAGCAGACCTTATGTGCCAATGGGTCGTCTGAATGTTGTCAAGATACATATGGTCCAAAAATAAGGTATTTTGCTGCAATCAGTTTAAGATTTTGTATCCACTGCTAAAGCGTGCAGGTCTGAACGTTGGGGACGATGAACTCGTGAGCTAGGGTTGTTCACTTGGCTTCAAACCATACGATAATCTACTCTGTCAGGGAATTCGTTCTTAAAATAATTATAGTTGTCCCGTGAGCTCGTGTTACGCTTAGTTGCACCGTAAAGTACACTTACTGATAATAATAATCTGCGTAGCATGTAAGTGCATAGTTGTGGCGGAACTGCGGCTGACAAACACGGAAAGTTGTAGTACCGATTGGTATCGTAAGACTTCGTCGTTTTATTGTGCTGAGGTTAAAGAGTAGCAAAATGTAACGCGATTTATTTTAACACAAAAATAAACTCATGGACGTATGTAATATGTTTGGCCTTTCTATTTGCAAAAGAGTAACCAGCTTTTTCTAGCACACATAGTCGCAGCCACTGGATGCGTGAATACCTCAAAGCCGTATCATGTTGACGAGAGAGCCAGTAAAATTAATTCTTCAAGAGAAATATATGCTACTGTTGTGTAAAAATACTCAAGGCGTACTAAAATAGGAAAGTACGCACTTTAAGTTATGAAACTCAGCAGCTGCGTAAACAATATACCTTTTGTTTGGTTTTTGTGGTAGAGATTCTTAATTTGTCCGTTTCAGCGCTTTATGAAAAGGTCAAACAAAAATACAGTGCTTCTAAAAGCAATGTTTACATTCCTGTAATGCAATTTTCATTAGTTAAAATGCTGTAACCTGCCCTATGCCTACAGTTACATATGAGGAGATTTTTTACCAGGACGATAAACTTCCTAGGTACTAGAAGTAACCACTTTTTAACTCAGTAAGTTTAACTGTCTTTTGTCACCTTAATAAATGTATGCAGAGTTAGTACATTTATAAATAATAATCGTCGCCAAACGTCTTTTATGCTAATGAATAAATAATATCATATCATGTTCTTCCTGATTGGCAACTGCTGTTTTCTGCTGCTTAACGGATCGGGCAGTCGAGGAAGGCATGTACGACCTGAGAGTTGCGATGCTGCACTTCTCTGCAAAGGCGAGATAAACACTGACAAGCAAGTCGACCACGAAGTGCTGCCTGCATCAGAAGGAACCTCGAAACTATTCTCACTTGTCCAGGATGATTGCTGCTCCCGATTTGCCTTTTAACTTTTCCGAGAACCCAGTCGGGTATAGTCACGTCAAAGTCATCAAGATCCCTTTTATGTGTTTTACCCAGGTAGTCCGGCCAGCAGCCTCGCTCTTACTGCGCGTCGAATAATTTAAATAAGGTGAGCATAATATATATATATATATATATGTATAGATATATATATATATATATATTTATATATATATATATATATATATATATATATATATATATATATATATATATATATATATATATATATTATATATATATATATATATATATATATATATATATATATATATATATATATTTAATTTAATAACACCCCGTTATGAGTAAAATAAAATTTTGTCATTACCTATATATACATATATACAAGAAGTTACCCTGTCTAAGTTTATCCGCATACAAATATAGGCACTAAATCATCAAATATGGGCTGCAATCAATGGGTAAATCAGATGAAGCTGCATACTTATTGGATCGGGCTGCTTTCGTCATCGATACTTAGCGTTTAGCGTATAATAATAATATTTGTTTGCACTAAATAGACCGCGTTATAACAGCAGAGTAAATACTGTGATATGCGCATTGGTCAGACACAACGTACTGTGTGTTATAGGCTACGACTATACCGTCGGTCGTAACCTGACAGGTCGACATTAGCCGAATTGCTGCCAAACGAACGGTCACTTATAATGTCAGTATAAACATTTTTGTAAAACTCATCGTACATGTGGTACGGTGCAAAAACTTAATTGGATTCAAGTATTTACACCACATTAGTCAAATCAAAATCAGCCTGACGGACTACTAAGATGGCGGAGGCAGGCCAGGGGCGTGCAAGCACACAGGCTTGTCTCTTAATATATATATATATATATACATATATATATATATATATATATATATATATATATATATATATATATATATATATATATATATATATATATATAATCAGGGTCTCTTAATATATATGAGAAAACAGTAAAATCACCTCATGTATCGAGCTCTTAATCCTTCTTTTTATTGTTTGTTTAATATTTATTTATCTGCTGCAAAAGCCAAAATATAGGAATTGCGGTGTTTTATTTATTGAGAATGATCTTCAATAAAACATATTTTTTGCTAACATTTGAATCCATCAACAGATGCAATTTGTCTTCAAAGCACGTAGGCATGATTGGTTTTTTGATAAGATGACTGGAGTTCTCGCGGTGCGGATTTAGTGAAGATATGTCATCATAAAAAGCTCAATACAACCGTTGCTGATTTCATTCATCATTTTAAATTTCACTTTCACTTCAAAAGAAGACCCCGTCCCCTCGTTACATTGGAAATATTTTCTTGCCGAGTTGTACCAGCTTCCGAGTTTGGCGCACTCATTCTGAACCACTTTTTTTTGTTTTGTTTTGGGAGGTTTCGGGAATGAACCACCCTGTGTATAATCAACGGTGGTTAATAAGCCAGGCTGATACGCATCTCTGCGTCACCACAGTATGCGACTTGGATGTCCAGGTCACAGCCAATCACAATTTCAGTACCTATACTATGCACATAGCTGAAACGTGATTACTTATTGTAAACACAATGTTTTTTGCTTCAGGGCCATTTCAGTAGAAAACAAGCACTTACGAACCTTCTACCAGAATACTTAAAAACAAACCTTGCAACGTTGGCACTATTAAACGAATCTGTGCTACCTAGTGGGGAGCAGCGTCATACATTACTTTGTTCCATTTCTGCTGAAACTTTGTCATTTTACTTGCGAGTCGAATGATTTACTACGTGGGTTATTACTGACTGAAGTTGCTGACCTACCACGCCCATTATCCATTAAACCTTTGCTCAACTCAACTCTGCTCGGGTTCAGGCATATATCTAAGGGCTAATTAGCCATTCCCAATACCTTCATTACTGCCTGCCCTGCAGTTATGGCATCGATGTCTACTGTGGAAAAGAGCATTTTTGAGACTCCGGCACGGGATAGTGTCACATTTACGCTAGACTCGGCCAGAACACGCGCACTAGTCTACACCGAGACTTCTTTACCCGAAGAATCTTGTGTTTAACTTAGTTGGCAAATTTTGATCCCCGACGCACGCCTGTTCAGACTTAATAATGTGGCTGAAAACAAAGCAGAGCAAGGCTTAGGGCAGTTTCGTCCAGTTTTGGAACAGTAGCATAATTGTGTGCGCTACTGAGTGCCCCCGTTGCGGACCTTATGTATATGCTAGAGATTTGCTACATTATTATAGTGTGGTTTTACTATTCGTTATACATGTTTACAGAATCATGTTCTAAGCATGGCGCGAAAGGTACCCGAAATTCACGCAATTGAAGTCTCAATGCGACAGTAAAAAAATGTTTCGTTGCACCTACAGTACGAACTGATGCAGAAGCCACCCAGCGGCTTATGACTGGTTATTCACTTGCTTATCCGAGTCCCGGAAAAAAGCCGTCTGTGCCCTTAATGATTGCCCCAGTTTCTTCTAGAATTTGTTTTGCGTTGACTCGAATTGCTGGGCATTAGATGTGCAGTTTCACTTTTCCAAGAAGGCTTTCTTTGCTTTGTCAAGGCACTGATGGTAGGCCAAAATAGAAACAAAAAGGTATTCCATTATCTTCTTAGTTCTCCTTAGTCGCTTTTGCAGACCAGAGTAGTACCAAAGTAGCCGTCGATCAAATTCTAAGGTTCCCACTTTGTGTAAAAACGGTTATTTGTTTGTAGGATTTATCACCTAGACACACCATGAGAATACGTTGTAGAGCACTTCGTATGTAGTCATGGATAACGTTTAAGGTTGCCTATTATTTCTAAGTCATATAGCCCTAAAAGAGGAATTAGAGAGTTCAGGGGTGTCACTGAAGCAAACACGTTGTACAGGAGTTTATTCATTTTAAGCGCTCCCGCTTGACACACACCCGCTTAACAATAATGCCATCAAGTAGACCAACATGTGAATGTTCGTGCACGTTGCTTTTAAGTTAAGCAATTAAATGTAGAATTATAAAATGAAGTTATTACCTGTGTTGTGTATTGTGCGGCTCGAGTATACCTATGCGTGACTATCATCATCATATTTATTTCACTAATATTGAGTATGCATATACAATTGACACTTATACAGTTGTCAGCTGCAGTACAGTGATCCCTTCCCGAAGATCAGAAGA
The DNA here is from genome assembly GCA_003439945.1 of Dermanyssus gallinae. Classification (NCBI taxonomy): domain Eukaryota; kingdom Metazoa; phylum Arthropoda; class Arachnida; order Mesostigmata; family Dermanyssidae; genus Dermanyssus; species Dermanyssus gallinae. The sequence goes on along the minus strand of QVRM01003292.1, from coordinate 92,934 downwards.
CGCATGATACGTCGTACTCCGTGCACTCATCGTGGAACTTCGTATCAACCTTCATCAAAATATCTTAACAACCGGTGCACAGTTGGCTTTTTTCGCTGTTGGAGCCGACAATGGAGGATAGGCCATATTGGCAGCGTTGTCTTCCAACTGCTGTCAACTGTTTCGCAAAGACTCTCTATGGCGAGGGCACGTAAATCAAAGTTCAGTGTCCTAGATGAACGGTTGATGCGATCTGGATCTAGCAATTTTACGACGTATTTTCTTTTCGCCGTAGTACCGTTGTTGTTCGTATCTTGAATACCGAAGTTACCGGCAGGAAACTGCCGGCCTACTGCCAAAAGCTGTAATATCGCTTGCATATACTCCATGATGGATCTTGTTCGAGTCTAGGTTGGTTGCAGAATTGTCGATTATTGATGATTCTTGGCGCTTTTTAAAGATATGCTGTGCTGGATCTGTGATCACCCACATACCAAATTGGGAAGAGAATATCCAGTAATATCTGCGTTGCTCGTGCACCCGATCGATCGAGATTGGACGTCGCCTGCCATAACAGTTAGTTTATCTAAATACATTTTAGATAGGGCTTGCACCAGTCGATTGACAAACGGTATACGTCTTTCTGTGGGCTAAAGAATACGATGACTATGTTGATTCTATCTGCCTTGAGAGCAACAGAGTTATCTTCAATTAACTTAGTCAAAACGGCTCCAAAAAGTATATGTTATATTTGTATGTAAAGAGACGAACGATTTCTTTTTCGTGTATATATATTTTTTAGACGGTACAGGTGTGCCGGACGCCGTCGTCATCATGGCAGGACTCGCAATCGTGTCGTCATTGACCCAGGCGGCGGACAGGAGAAAAGCATTATTGGACGGTGATGGGTGGGATGCCTATAACGTTGAACTTTAAAGGCTGACCCACGAATTCTCATTGTTATTTGATTCTCCTTCGGATGATAGGGCTAAGCAGGGTAGTTGGACAGCCCCCTACAAAAAAGCGACTAGCAAGCCTGATTAATAAAGCAGCTTCTGTTGCTGAAAGAGCCAGGCTTCGAGCCGTAGTAGGCAAGGTGCTGGGGCTTGGTTACAGGCCCTACCCTGGCTGCAAATCGGGACTCTGTTAGACGACAAGACGACGCGCTTAAGCGCAGGGCTGCGGCTTGGTGTTGACCTAGTCGTGCTCTACCGATGCCGTTGTGGTGATTTTGTGGATGCGTTGGCCCGTCATGGTATGTCATGCGCGTTGAGTGCAGGCCGACGAGCACGTCGCTCCGCTTTAAATGACACCTTTAGTCGCGCACTTAAATCTGCCGGCTTCCCGCGTCTTCTAGAGCTCCCGGGTCTTTCGAGGGATGATGGAAGTAGACCTGACGGTCCGACATTGCGCTAAAAAGAAAAACCCAATGCATTTTTAACATATTTTTATTTGATAGAGTTTTGCGGCTTAGATTGCGTAATATAGGTACACTTGACACTTGACGTATGAACATTCAAGAGGCATATTCATTTGTACAGTTAGCAATGCCAACGATCGTGATAGTCAGGGAAGCTTTCCTTTGTATATCATTTTTGCATTTTTCACCAAGCATAAACATATTATGTACGAGATTTAATTTGCTAGCCTATTTGAACCGCTTTTCTGATGAGGATAAACAATGAAGGTTGTTCTAATGAGCCCTTGTGTATTTTCAATTATCAATATTTACTCTTTTTTTTAAGCTGACCACTTTCCGGGGCCTTCTGTGACATCCTAAATCTAGTTATGGCCTGAGGATGCTACTTTAATTGAACCTAGTAGAAACCGGGGGGGGGGTGGGGGCATCGAGTAGAATTGTAGAATTGATTAAGGGTTGAGTATAGTTGATCTTGTATAATATGAGTTGGTGTTTAAGGGGGTTAATCAATACATCGCAGCCAAATTAGTGAGATCAAGCTCTTAGGAAGGTTAGTAAGCAAACAAATAATTGAGTTTGGTACTGAGCTTAACATACGGTCTGCTCATTTCTCAAAACGGTGGATTGAAACGAAGGGCACGACTATAAGGAACCTTGCAGGCTGTAAGCATAAAGATAGCCCATTTGGTGCGGGCAGCTAAAATATCTTCCCCTGGCATACATTCAAGACACTGCTGAAACCATGATTCCGAATGGAAATATCCACCGCAATTTGTAGATCAAGTGCATGTACATTGTAGAAATGTAGCGTGGCTAGTTTAAGAAGGTAATCATGGGGGGATCGGGGAATAGGTACATCAACGGGAAGAGATACTACGGGGAAAAGCACAGCAAATGACCGGATAGAAGAACAGGGGCATCCCGTACAACGTAAACTCGGTATGGAGATAACGGCTATAAGATTTAACAACAGGGAGACCGACAAATGTTTAAACTGAGATAACGGCACCCGCAGAGTCAAACCCTGAGGAGAGAAGAATAGCGGGAAGTGCTGTACCTGAAAGGAGCGTTGGATTATATCCAAAAGTTGGCCACAGGCAATTTTGCAGAACGAGGAACGTTAAACAGATTCTAAAAACGAGATTAAATAAGGAGAAAAAGTAAGATGAAGCGAGCACTCTCTAGATAAGTAGCTTTATTATCTGAGACATATTTATGTGAATCAAAGGCTCAACCAGGGCCTTATGGAAACAATTGGTATACGAGAAATATAAATACGGGGACAGAAGATTGCAAGAAAAGTTATTTAATAACGCAAGGTTGGCGTGGTACATTGGTGAAAAGGAAATATTCACTAGAATTCCTACCTTGCAAATCTTCATAAAGGACGCATCTAAGCGCTTACATAGTCTAACGCCATTCTCCCGTACACAATCGCGCTTAGCCACTCAATTGACCCGAGCCGCAACCCGCAAAAGGCGGCGAGAGGAGGCCAACCTAAACACTCGTAATGTCAAAGACTTTTTTCGATATGCTGGTCGCCGTTTAACACCTCAGTCTAGAGTGGCTCCACTTATAGTTGACAATTACACGTTCACAGGAAACTCCGACAAAGCAACAGCTATGAACGATTATTTTGAGAACATATATTTTCAGCCGTCCGGGACTCCCAACACCTTTAATTATTTCCCGAACATTCTCATTAATGACATTATTTTTAACTAGGAGAAGGTAGTAGTGCACCTCAACAGCCTTAAGGGCAAGTGCTCGCGGACTCCCGACAACATTCTCCCAATTCAAAGAGCTTTCTAACAGCTTGGCTGAACCATTATCACTCATATTTACTCGCTCCTTTAATGACGTGAAGTACCGGGTTTGTTTCGGCAATCCATTATCACCTTGTCACATAAAAGGAGTTCTCGTGCAGCGCCAGAAAAATACAGACCAGTATCTCAACGTTCAATCCGTTGTTTGATAATGCAAAAACAATTGAGGCTGAGCTCTACATATTTCTTAACTTAAAGACCTTTTCACAACATGATTTTACAAAGGGTCGATCAACGGGTACCCAGTTACTGGAAGTACCTCACGATTAGGCACTGGCTTGAAATCGCATCATTCACATGTTGTTAAGTTTGATTTTTCACGTACATTCGATCGCAGTAACCATCATCTGCATCTGGCAAACGTGTCAGCGTTGGGTATCGGCCCCATAATAATAATATAATAATAATAATAATAATAATAATAATAATAATAAACTGGCGTACAGCATACCTGAAAGACCGTATATTTGTCGTCAAAGTTGAGGATAGCCATTCCGCCGTCGGCATGTGTTCCGAAAAATAAATTTTGTAGATGCAAAAAAAAAGAACACAAAAAAACTTTTTTAAAGAAAGATTGATACCGTATCTTTATGAGCAGAGGGAACCCGCATGCAAATATCTACTTCCGTATTTAAAGTTTTACGAGACTTAGTCTGCCGTTCTCTAGACAATGCCAAATACTTTTTAGTATAAGCTAATTGGCCAACCCATTCCTGAGAATTCACTCTACAAAAACCCTAGAGTAATTTTCGACCGGCAAATGAAGTTTAGACCTCACATGGCCAAGGTTGTCAAAGCCGCGTCTCGAGTGTGTAACCTCATAATGCGGTCCTTCATTATACAGGATCATAAGGTGTACTTAAAGCTGTATCAAACCTTTGTAGTACAAAAGTACAAAAAACGTAGTACAAAAGTGGACTTATTACCGTCACGTATGGATGCCATTCTATAAAAGATAGAAGATGTTGACTGTTGCAGAGCGCGCAGGATAAATTTGTGAAACAAGTTGTTCGTTGGTGTTGTCTATCACGCAAGCGCATCACATGATCTAGTGTTAGCGAAAACTCATCCCACGCCGATGACTGCATGTTTCAACAGCTAACGCGTCAGAATCTTATTACTAGGTATTTTGTTCTAAGATCAAATAATCTCCGGAGCGGCGTCTCCAGCCACCCTTACGAGGTCGCTCGTGTGGACGTTGCAAACAACTCATTTGCCTAGAGGATTACACGTCGTTCACAGATTCGAAGCGACTTTGCTTCTATTTGAATACCTCTTTTTCAATAAAGATGGTATGATATGGTCCTAATTAAAATATATTTTAATCAATACAAATAAAAGGCTGTTAGCTGTTGGCACCACAACAGTAAGACAGACTATTTATTTTCAAAGTAAAATGACTGCGTTAAGTTAGTTGGCATTTGCGAAATTTAGTTACAGATTTCAAAAGACATACATATCAACAGTACGACTTGAGGTAGAGACATAGTACAAGCGTTAAAAATATGACAGAACGACAGATGGGATTTATCTTTTAAATATATGTGTTTAAACTTAAATATATATATATATATATATATATATATATATATATATATATATAATCCACACTGAAAAACGAATGTATCTCCGTGGATTCAAATGTTTAAAGACTGACGCAAGTTTCTTCTTTAGTTGAAAACGATCCAGGCGCTCAATAGAGAAGACCACAAAGGAGAACAGATGTCGCGAGCGAGCAAAGGCAGATAGCCAACTCTAACCAAGCAACAATGTTGCATTGCTTAAATGTGTCCGGCAGCCTGTCTCTGTCCGACGGCAAATTTGCCTAAAAGTATCCGCAATAAACACACACCTATAATTATTAGTAATATTTTCCATTATAGGCAAAGACTGCTTGGGATATCAGCAAACTAGTTATATTGGGGAATAGGTGAAAAGTCAGTTCCTGGCTCGCTGGCTCGCTCGAATCAATTCTTATGTCAATAAAGTTCACATAATGAAACGTAACAATGTAAGTTCAGATATTTTATATGTGAATCATAACAATACGAATAACAATCACAACAGCTACGGCATTATCAAGACTTTTACTAACAAGGATAACAGAACAACACAACAACAATAAGAGCATCAAAAGCATCAACCACACAACAACAACAACAACGACGACGACACCAGTGGTCTGGTTCTAATATCAACAGCAACAAAGCAATATTGGCAGCGACGGCAGAAATGCAGCAACGTGAAACAACAACAACTTTAGACAGACCGAATAGACAGGCCAGCAGCTCCCCCCTATCGAGGTTCGGCATGGGGGTCTTACTCCTACGCGCGATCACCTTGCGATGCCGTGTTACACCCCAGAATATACACTAGCCCTCCAGAAGGGAGGATCGACCACTCCGGAGCAGAACGTCCCAGTCGGTACCACCGGGTTGCTAAAGCCCGGGGCGTTAACGGGTTCCGTGCGCAGCACACCTCCCATTTAAAGAAGGTTATGAAGACCATTATTTAAAAAAAATAATGGGGTGTTTTGGGGAATACAATATGCACTTGCGTCATTAGCAGGCTCGTGACTAATTGTGATGTGGGTCTCACATACCCACTAAACCCGGTTTCCTCCCCACTCCCTAGAAACTTTTTTACTTTGGCATTACTTCGAAGCCATGCGAGAGGCGTGTCTGCCAGTTTCCTTCACTTGGCTCTATCCCTGTCTACCATCCCGCATGTTTACCTGCGGTTCGATAGGGAGATTCTGCTATTTTGTAAACCGTCCTGTAAAAGTGCGTCAAAACCACAAGAGCTCGGTTTACGTATAGAGAGTAGATGAAGACCTACTACTTAGCGCCATACTTAGTAATATGTCAGCTCAAACAATAAAAGAAAGCAATTCTAGGGTCATAAATAGGGCTATTTTGGCCCACCAATGAGAATTGTATGCACTATGTTATTTTGTTTATACAAAGCCTCATAGCACATGTGCAGGCTAATTCGCCTGAGAGTTCACGGTACACAAGCAAGCAACTCGAAAAGTACACCAAACTTTGACTTTCTGGAGAGCCAGAATTTAAAATAGATTCGTTTCCGTTGCCCGCTGCATCATTGCTGTCGTGGTTTCGCTTCTGGTTATCGTTTTTAACTTACGTGGTAGAAATGTAAGTTAACAAAGCCGGGATATTAATGAAGCAGGACAACATCTTGGACGCATGCATGCATTTACGCTCCACGGTTTTATCCTAATTAATTTACAATTAGGAATGACACCACTATCAATTTGAAAAGAAAAATGGTTGTATGACTAAGCAGTGTTGTAAAATACTTTGACTATTTCCCTTTTGTGAGCCAACGCTGTGTGACCAAATTGTCTTTTAATATGCCGTTAACAAATGGGGGTTGGGTGGTAATGCACCATTTCTCTTGTGTTGAGGCATCTGTGCCCTCCGTCTTTGTCCGATCATGGTCGTTTTTTAGTCCACTCCGGCATTCACTTTGTCTAAATTGGAAACTGTGAGAACCAACTTAGAAGCAGCCGGTCTAAGTTTCAAACCCAGGCTTCCCAAATGCAAGGGCTAAGGCCTCTGCCACTAAGCCATCTTGCTCGGGTAACGTTTACTTTATTTATTAAACCACTCGTTTAATTGTAAAACGATGTATGGTTAGTCATCAGCATAACAAGTACACATTTTACAGTTTACTGTTACTCTTGAACAAAGTAGTTCGACTTACCTCAATAGAAAACAAATTCTATAAAATATTTACTATTAAAATTGGTATATATATATTATTCATTACAATTTTATTTCACTTAAAACGGGGTGTAAACAATTGTTACCCTTATTTTTTACTTAATATATTTTTGGATATTTTAGTTTTAACAAAAACCCTGCTGCTCGTTGCGTAGTGAGGCGCTTAGTTTCAACAAATATAAACGGAAAAGTACATACGTCTTCTGTCCAGAAAATAGGCAAGATTATCTTTCGCACTTGCTCTGTTGATAAGGGTATCAGCCTCATATTAACTTGAACTCGCACTCTCATATCAACTGTCAAACCAGATCTCTGAAAAAAAACAAGTGGCGGATTATTTAGTGTATTTACTAACAGCATCTTATGTTAATGATATGGTGTTTGCGGTTGTTAGCGATACGTTCAAATAGTCGGTATAGGACAACATATGCTACGTTCGGTTTGTGTTATTGAAAAATCAACGAACCAACATCAGTTGATAGACACCCATGAAGCCACATCCGCAGTTGACGCTCTAGAAGGGTAGTCGGTTAAAATACAACTTCAGCATTATCCTCATAGTAGACTCGTCCTCTCTGGATCTTTCAGATTAGTTTTTGGAACGCTTATTTGCAGCTCGCCTCGAACCATCTTGTACGGCGTTCCTCATGTGTCGTCTAGAGTCGCGAGGAATTCTCTCCACCGATTCCTTTTGCTAACGACAATTTTCTTTATATGTAGGGCTCTACGGTTTCGGTACTTCACTACCAAATAAGAGAGTATTTCCGTATTTCATCTAGCTCTCGAAATGGCTCTCTTTACTCTTAGACACTCTTTTCGGGCTTTTTCAATATCCCTGTTCCACCAGTGTTTTCCCTGCACTGGCTTTCTCTTTTTAGGGTGTGTTGTTGGTTCGCAGGCCTTCAAGCAAGCCTTTCTCAAATCCCTCTTTAGCTTTAGTGAGTCCTTTGGGAGCCCGTCTATCTCAATGACATTCCGTATACATAATGCGTTTTTAATTTATTATTTAAATGCCGGGCAGGACATGTAACTGGCAGTATGGCCAGTTCCATGTCCTTCCCGGCATTTAAGGGGCAGTCATTTTGCAGTCTGACGCTTTGGGTTCGATATCTTGCCACTCTTCTGGCTTACAGTTTCAATTTCATAGGGCAACCGGTTGTGCGACAGAAGTCTACTGCCTTCTGTCGGCGGTAGCGTAACGAGGCATTGCCATTTCCCTCTCGTGGTCATTCGAAGAACCTTAGTGCAGAGCATAGTAGTCGCGGAAAGCTTTTATTCGTACGCAGCTCTGCCTCTAGCTTGGCGGCATTCAGAAATAAATTTACGTTACGAAGAACCACCGTGATTAGGGGTCCCGTCATCTTGCGTACATCCACTTCCACATCCGCGTTCTTGCAAATTATGTCTGCAAACGTAACTCCTCTTCCGGTCTTGGTTTCGTTAACTTTTAATATTAGATCTCCTTCCCTTGTCTTGGTAACCTGATTGAGCTTTACGCCGGCTTCATCAGGCTTAACGTGCTCTCGATATATATATATCCTCGTACAGAAATAAATATACATATTAATTTATTTAACTTCACTATGTTAGCACTTTGGAGTGGACAATTGTCTCCGCGCGAACGTGTGATCACGGGTTATATATGTATAAATATATATAGACTTATTTAATCATTTAATATCAAGGGAGGCCTAGGCAGTCCAGTCACTATCCTTCTCGCAGGTTCTGCAGTGGCCGCCATAATATCACGTGCCTGACAAAGGGCGGAAGGATGCTAGACTTCCCAGTTGTCGAACGGTTGCGTACTGCACTAAATAATTCCAAGGAATATCTCTTAGCACGCACTGGAGCAAAGCTGACCTGAAGAAGACCGCGCCGTTGGAGGATATACAACTAGCCAGTCTTCTCAGTTCTGCAGAAGACGAAGTGAACAAAACACGGCTTAAAGTAGTTTCGTTTACTAAACTATTCTGGCTGACCCCCAACCAAGATTTAAAGTCCACGGGACTGTTTTTTCGCATTGCTTCATAGACGACCCCATAAATACAATGTGCAACGGTGGGGCTCGAGTCGCGCATCTATGTGTCTTCTTCGAACTCTGGAATTGAATCGATATCTTAGCCCGTGTTCTAAGGTCTCCTGTTCACCCTTGTGTACTCGAACCCGCATGTTTCTATACAGACGATTCGCGTCGACCTGATAGGATGACCCTAACAGCTTTTGGGAGTGGAAAGACATTCGCCTGGGACGCTACCGTGACTGACTCCTTAGCACCTTCAATGGCCAGTGACGGCGCTACCCAGGCCAGTTATGCTGTTTCGTGGGCGGAGAGTAATAAGTGTCGGAAGTATGCATCTATCGGAGACTATAGATTATCGACGTTTTGCTTTTGAGACCTTAGGGGGCCCAGATAAATATACCGGGGGAATTATTACTTAAGTATGCACGTGTCTGAGATTCGCCACGGGGAACATACGCGCCAGTAAATTTTTCCGGCAAAGGCTGCCGCTGCCATTGGATATACAACGTGGTAACGCCACATGAGTGCTTGGCAGCTTGTCCAGGTGGTCGACAGCAGGCTTGGGTCTAAGGGTGATGTAGTTTGTCGTCACGATCACTGGGGGACAATTGTTTACACCCCGTTATGAGTTAAATAAAATGAAATAATTCCTTATGACTATATGTGTTTTTAAGACTAATGCTTTATGGCTATATGTATTTCTTCTTCGCTGGGATTCACCGCTCTCCGAATGGCGACCGCTCATCTTTGGTGCCCGACTTTTCGCCCTAAAGAAGAAAGATGGCAGCGTAAGACCCATCGCATGTTCTTCTCTCGCATCTCGATCGCATCTGCGATCCTGAGGCTGGCGGCAAAGACTGGCATCTTTGAAAACAAGGCAGACATCTCACATGCTCTTGGTGTCCATTAGCTTGGGTTTGCGACACCGGGAGGATGCGAAACCGCAGTGCACTCGACTCGGTCTTTCCTGGAGTCACGCTCTGAAGCTACCCTTGTTGTCAAGCTTGACTTCAGAAACGCCTTTAAAGGTATTCGGAGGGACCACTTATTAAGCGGTGAAAGCCTATGCCCCGAGTATGTTCCACCAGGTGGAACTAGCTTATAAAGAGCCTTCCTACCTTCTCCTGCCGCATGATGTCGTAGTGTCACAAACTGGGGTGCAGCATGGCGACCCATTGGGTCCCCCCTGTTCTGTCTAGCCGTGAAGGAGTTGGTCGACTCTCTTAAGTGCCCTCTAAACGTATGGTACTTAGACGACAGTGTTCTGGGTGGCGCCCCTGATGCGATACTGAGGGACATCCACCGAGCCGTTGAGTTTGCTGAGCGGAGTGGCCTGGCCCTAAACCCTGCAAAATGTGAGGTCCATGCTGTAGAAGGTGCTGCTGACTCCGAAGTGCTAGAGGCTCTCCCAGAGTGCAAGACTGTCGGCACGGATTTAGAGTCGCTAGGTGTCCCCCTTTCCCGCATGGAGTTCCGGATGTCCTCGAGAGGTGGCTGGTCAAGCGTCGTCCACCCAGATGGACACCACGGGCTATCCTGTATTGTCAGCGCAGGTTGGCGGGCAAGACACCAAGCCTTGAACGAAACCTTTAGCAGAGCTCTACAACCCAGTGGTCTACCGTGCGTCCTAAAGCCCGTCGGACTAGACAGAGAAGTCGGGAAGAGACCTGACGGTCTGACCTTAACTCCGTTCGAGCGCGGATGCATGCTGGTTTAGGACACGGCAATTACTGACTCATTAGCCCCTTCAATGGTCAGTGCTGGCGCGGCTCGGCCTAGTCATGCATAGGCTGTCGCCGAGACAGGCAAGGTTAGAAAGTACCAGAACATCGGTTACCCGTACGAGTTTCACCCACTTGCCTTCGAGACCCTTGGCGGGCCGGGTCCGTCTACTCGCAGTTTGCTACAGAAGGTCGGGAAGCGGCTAATTCTAAGCCAGCGGAGATAACCGAGCGGGTGATTTTATCAGACAGCGTCTGTCGCTGGATGTGCAACGGGGCAATGCGGCCTCGGATCGAGGTACACTCCAGGAAAGGCTGGTCCCTACACTGGACCCGCCGTAATGGTGCACACGTTCGCAGGGACCCAAATGTCATGACCCGACCGTGAATGATTGATTACATTGAATCAACAATAATATAATATATGTGTGTGTATAAAATGGCGCCACAGACTAGGAGAGCGATGGAATTCTCAAGCTTCTGGAGAACAGAGATTTGCATTGCGCAAATAAGCGTAATAAATTAATGTACGTTTGCCAAAGGCAGTCCTTAAAAAAATGTTTCACCCAGCGTTAGGGCGCAAACAAAAAAATGATGGATAGTAGACAGCATGCTCACATGAAAACTAAGCACGGAACTTCAAGGGCAAATATGTGCTATGACACCTTAGACATAAAAGGAAAAGCGCAAGCTAGATTTTTGGGCTATCAAATAATCATAGAGTAGCTTGACCAACTTACAGCATGAATGTCAATGTAGAACCGGTGCCTTGTTTCATCCGGATGTAGACCGCTGACGTTAGCGTGCAGTGAATTATCCCCATGAAGAAAGTGAGGCAGGCTTAGTACAATTGGTACTATGAAGGTGCCCCCGTTACCTGTCTGGATTGTTCTCCACCGGCTTCCGTCGAACGTTCCCTTTACATGCGTCGGTGCTAAGCAAAAACAGCTGTACAAAAACAGAATGTAACACATTCGCTGATAGTTAGCATTTCTTGTTTCATTTGCGGCAGAGATCACAATCTTATTTTATGACAGACTATTAAGACACATCAGTCCAAAGACGAAAGCCTCCTTGGATAAAATACATACTTATCAATTTTGGGGTTCCCGGTGTCACTAAAGAGGTCACTACCACCGCCGTATCGAGCGACCGGTTCACCGTTAATAATGTACTGTTTTTGTAGATACAGAGGCCACGGTTTATAAAGAGCGGGAGTTAAAATTTTGACGCTTCTCGGCGGCTTTTCGAAAGCTGGAAAGAGCTGGCCGTCTGCAATAAAAATGGCACCAACGAGAAATTGTTAATTGCCAATGTAAGCTAGAAGTATTATATAGCTGAGAGTAATTTAAAGAGCCGTCCGGGATTACGCTGCAGCAGGCTGGTTTGGGTTATGGTTGTCTTCAGCCGAAAGGTGGCCACTCTAACAACTCGTCGGCCGCTCCAGTGACTAGAGATTCACGCCCGCCTGCTCAACTTAGTATCACTTAACGATATCTACCCTTCTTTGCACCGTTGTACTTAAAATAACTTTTTCTCACCGCCGCCATCTGGGCATTCCCTATACCGAGGATAGTTGCCCTGGTGTCACGTTTAGCTTTGTTGTCGAAGTCGAAGACATAATGCTTAAAACCATTTATTACTCCACTTTTATCTCGGAACATTTGGGATTTATGAGCAGGGTGGTTTTTGCTTGACATCCAGGCGGTCATTCGGGTCATCGACGCTGTATTGTCGTTGAGGGCGACGGCTGTTTTACTTTTTTGTTATTTGTTAAAAATAACTTTTGAATTACATTAATGTTAGAACGTTTCGTTATGTGGCTGCAATGTGTCTGAGGTGGAGCCCTGAAGCGCGTAACTGAGCAACAAAATTGATTTTATCTTCAAGCTTTACTAGCGGTGTTTAAGGTCGAAAGCGGAAGACAATCGATCGTATCTTTAATTATTGCTTAACGCTCTTTATCCAATCACGTTTAACAAACAAGAGAGAAAGAAAAACAATTAGTTGGCATAAATGATAATTTTCTGTTTTAACCAATAATATGATATTGTATTCATCTCACATGGGACACAGAGTGTCGAGGATATTCCGAGGCCTATTTATGTTAGATGTGGCACCAGTGTGAAATGGACCACTAAACATTTCGGCTTTGATATCTATAGATTACTTACTTGTGCCCTCTACTTTGCCACACTGTTTTCCATATTTATCAAGAAACCTGCAAATTAAAACAACATTAGCACGCATCGTAATAATAGTATAACGTAGCATTAATATTCCGTTCACGGTAAAGTAATTAAGACTTTCATATTAAGTTTTGTGCACTGGCAAAAGAAAAGGGCCCACACTAAAGCCTCGTAATAATATCAAAGAGTACATAGGTTACACGGTTTATTAAGGAGGTTGTTACAACGGCATCGTGGTAAACCGGATCTGGCTGATTTGTAGATGAACGCCTTTAAATGAAAGAAGCCTAAATAATCCGAATAAAACGAAAATATATTTAAATTATGACTTTTTACTCGAATAACATACAATCTGCACTGCAGCACACAAGAGACAAAATTAAATTAGAATGGAAATATGAATTTAGCGCAGGGCATTGCAGGCATATTTAAAAGCTCTTTAATGTAATATGATAAATGTGACATTTTAAAAAACGATATTATGGCGGCTTCTTAGCTTATCCCTCATTTTAAAGGTAAAAATAAGTGGTAAACATCTTACTTGCGCGCATATTTTTGTCATTAAAAGAAGATGCTTTTAAAACTTTATCAGATTAAAAGCTAGAAAAACTTGTTATTGCAAAAAAAGTAAATTAGCAGCGTAAGGCTTGGGCTGAATAAACTAGTAAAAGGAAAAGGCCCACACTAAAACTTTCTTCTAATATAATCATATATTAGATTCGAAAAACAAACAATCTGCCCAAGCAGTAGACATCTGACAGTGAAATTAGCGCAGGATGCAACAAGCGTATTTAAAAACTTTAGAATGCAATATTGATACTTTTTAGCAACGACAGTACAGCGGCCTCCTGAGAAGATTTTCCGCCGCTCACCTTTTTTTCTAGGGGTAGAAAACGTAATTTCGCACACCCGCCGATAATATAACGGGAAATGTGGCGCCAAACGCAGGGAGAGAGTACATGACTCACCCTAATCCGAGCGCATCACTCACTAAAAGGCACACCCCGGGAACCCCTCCTGGTTCGGAATTGTAAACCATTACTTCAAAACCAGGAGGGGAAGTTTTACGCTTTAACCCTTTCCTTAGTCGATAAATGCGTCTTGAGCAGGTAAGTCTTGCTGAGTTGAATCAGAGGGCTTCGGGCGACGAATCACGCCCGGCGATAATTCTCCAGCCGGATTTTTTTGCGCATGAGCCCATCGAGGTATTTAAGGTCAGCGCCTGCAGTTAGTCGTCGAATTCGTCGACCATGTGCGCGTCGATCGTCTGCGCAGTAGATGCCTGCAGGGTAAACCATGAGCTATCCCGGTGCGCAGACAAGGCCATACATGCCTAAATGGTTTGCGCTGCATCATGGAGAACCCCAGCATTGCAGAAAACGCTTATGTCCGTATTGCTTTCCCGATCTTCATCATGTACACCTAGAACTGGTCACGTCCGCTCAGCGCCTGGACAGTGTAGTATGACATTAGGCCTGTGCCGTATATTACTTGCGCAAAACCGTGCTGACGGAGCATGTCCACGTACCTCTCGAGTCTCCGGCAGGCGGGCGTGTCCATGTCTCCGCCCAAGCGGCGAGTGTGGCTCCTCGAGCCTCAGTCCACAATATCTCCCCGTTTAATCTTCGTATTCTTTTCTCTTTCGCCAGCATGTCCCAAGAACCATGCAAGAACAAGCAGGACGTGCGTGGAGACCGTCCGTCGCGCCCGGCTAACCCGTTTTGCCATACCCCGTTGGAAGCGGCCGTGACCATCCTGAGCGCTAGATCCGCCCACACTTATGCGGCATAGAGCGCCACCGCTTTTAAAACAGCAGCTAGTAGGCGCCGTTAGGGATGGGACGCACCTACCTCCCAGAGCAGTATACGAACTAGGTTGGCAAATGTTTTTGCCACCTTTTGCGTAAACCGCCAGATGTGTGGTGGGTCAGTTAGATCTGTGTCCAGGGTCACCCCTGGGTACTTGGGGTGGCGGGATGACATGAGAGCGTGCCCGTCAAGAGAGGGATAAGGGCCCCGTCCGCGTGTTGCCCCCCCCCCCCAGATGACGTTTAGTCATCCACCAGTTTATTCGATCATGAGCAGTGTTCGCCGTGGGGTCCACAAAAGTCTATGTGCAAGATCTTCCGCGAAGGTGATTGTCTCCAACCCATCCGACCGATCGTCAAGCCACAAGACAACATCGTTTGCCACGTCCCATAGAACTGGAACGAATACCCAGCCTTGCAGCAAACCTGCCGTAATTGGATTGGCTATACTTTGCGTGAAAAGTGTACGCTCCTCTAAATACGATAATAGCATGCGCCGCAGGTGCGGGGAGATCCCCTTCTGCTCGAGCGCACTCACTAATGTTAACCAGTTGGTGAAGTTACGCACTTTCTATTATTAGTATTACGCAGTTTCGTGACTAAAGTGGGCGCTGCTTGGCGCAAGCCTCCTGAATGGTTTGGTCCACGCATTAAGGGTGAAGCGGCTCCTGCGGAATCCGTATTAGTTGTTTGAGAAAACACTCTTGGGCTCCAGTTCATCATTCAAGCGATGAAAGGGCACATTGCCGACTAGTTTGCTACCTGCGAGAAGCAAGCACAAAGGGCGGTGCGCTGATGAGCCGGTTAAGGCGTTTGGCTTTATACTAAATGGGCACGTTTTCTATGGGCGGACAAGCAACCCCCTCGGGACAAGCGTGACACTAGCTCTGCAGAAGTCGCAGTACGTCCGGTGGGGTCCCATCCGGGCCCGGGGCTTTTCCCGGTGCTAACCGCTTTGCCGTCCTACTATGTTCTCGGTTGATACTTCCGGGATTTGCTCGGGTCAACGGGAATGCTAGTAGAAGCGCGAGCCGGCTGTTAAAAAAAGAACTTGACGACTGTATGGCGAGTTTCTTCTGCCGGGAGAGGTGGTGGTGATGCGCGAATGCCACACGTCCTTTACCGAATCCACCAAGGCCTTCCAAGATTGGGCTTTTGCCCGTTGAATAAGCCTTCGTAATTGAAGTCGATGCGTACGATAAAGATCCCCTAGGCGCTCAATTCTAACAGCGGCATCTGCCAGAGAGGGTTGTTTAAATATCCGAGCTCCATCAGGGTTTAGCAGGCCGAAGTCCCACGCCGCCACGTCTGGCTTACCAAACCTTGGCTAATACAAATACATTTTTATAAGCATGTTATAAATTCTTCCAAGCAATATTTTTTCCAATGCTTTTTTTCTGTAAATGCTATATGTTTTGCAATACATAAAAAATGCATTTTAAAAGTTATTGAAAAACGCTTACTTTTTACGGTTGAAACCGAATATATTGTTGACTCTTTTCACGTCGGTGAACACTGATAAAAATGCTCCACGTTCCCGCGGCGTAAAATATGCATATTTGCCTTCGTCCGAAACAACCAAAGCTTTACTGCCGTGCAACTCCACTTCTGCATCAGCGAATCTGTATCAAAGTAACAGGAAGCAAACATGAATTTGTCTGCTTATGGCCTGATATATATATATATATATATATATATCCTATTCCCCGCCTCCTATATAAACTGGTCTCCGGTCCTAGATCATCTCACGCACTCCTCAGCGACCTAGATAAAGAGATCAAAAATAATGTTAAGACGAAATGGCTTAAGCTCGAAAACTCTGTGCCGAACGCCTACCTGTACACGCACACAGCACACGGCGGCCCGGGCATCCCCTGCCTCCAAACATTTATCCCCAGACTCCGCCTCTCCCGTCTGACAGCACTACAACACTCCACGCACCCTGGGGTCCAATGGATGCTAACCACCGTGCACTTTAAAAACGACCTTGCGAAAACAAGACTTCTTTGCGAGCGCTTGGGAATCTCCATAGAGACCGCTACACAAGAGACCGATTACTGGTCTCAACAAATACACAACACGTTCGATGGGGCGCATTTTAAAAAAGCACGCAAAACGCCCTTTGTACATTACTGGATTATGGGTATGCCCTACCTATATGGTAAGGAGTATTTAGACCTACTAAAGCTCAGGATCAACGCACTACCAACGCGTGCCAGATTGGCCAGGGGACGCCCGGGCTACAACAAACGTTGTAGGCACGGGTGTCATGCGCCTGAGACGTTGGCTCATGTCGCTCAGATGTGCGATACAACGCACAAACAAACTATAAAGATACACGACGACGTCTGTGACGCGTCTTCCCCGCGAGAGGGTGAAGGTGGTTGAGGTGGTTCGTGAGCGAGTATTCCGTCGACCGGGCGCACCGGGTCTAAAGCCCGATATATATGTGTAAATATATGTCGGGGTTTCCACACTCCGATTGGCCTAACAGGCGGTAGTGTTCGATCTACAACGTTATCGTAGAAGGTGCTTGTTTATGTTTTGCGCTGCTTCGCTACATTAGCGTGAAGCAACGGCGTAATGTCAGCTGACTCCGTGGGCGAAGCGCAAAGATGCCGACTATCAGCTAGAAGTCGCGGGTTCAACTCGAGATTGTGTCAGACATTTTTAATTAAAAGGTTTTAATTTAGTTATTCGTTTGTAATTGAGAAATTTTAATAGCGTGTCGTTTTATACGACAACATGCTAACAGACCCCGAAGAACAACCTCCCTCCCCCCCCCTAGTCTAGATATAAATAGACTTCGAAGCGCCATTAACACCGACGACAACCGAGGTGCTAATTATGTTAAGGGGACCTTGACAATGAACTCAGCTTCCACTGCGAAGAATGACTATGTTCCGGGTGCAAAGCGAAGGAAAAACTCGAGCCACGGTGATAGTGAGGATGACCATGGATTCGTTACGGTCCAGAAGAAATCAACTCGTCGGATTGCTTCGCGCGAACAGAAGCAGCTAGAGAACCTGAAAGAGCGCATTTAAGCTGGCTCAATGGGCACATTCAAGGTGATTATACGGAAGACACAAATAAAGAAGAGGAGGCTGAATTTGCGAAGGGATTTGAAGATGTTCAAGCTTGTTTATGAGATGTTTCCCTCATGCAGATTTTCTGGTGGTCGTAAAGGCATTGTGGTGAGGGCTCCAACTATTGACACTGTCAAGAAAATACTCGCGGTGTCAATAATAGGCGATATATCGGTGACGCCTACTTGCACATCGATTTCCACGGCGTATCTACGATTTTCACTGAAAGCGAACTTCTTTCGGAACTGTCTGCGTATAGTGTAAACCAAGTTCGTTATTTATACACTAGCGAACGGGGCACAAAGAAGCCGCTGACGAAGGTAGTTCTAACTTTCGATCAGCAGCCACCCACTTCCCTATTTTTAGGGTACAAGGCCCACAACGTAGTCCTGGAAGCGGACTAGCCAATTTTATGCTGTAAGTTCCAACGCACAGGTCATATAGCGAGTAACTGTACGTTGCAACAGGCATGCCGTAAATGCGGAGGAGCAGATCACTTGGCGGCTGAGTGCACCAATGCCCCCAGGTGTGTGAACTGCAAAGGAGCTCATGTAGCAGGATCATCTAATTGTCCAAGACTATTCTACCAGAGAGAACGTAATCGCATCTTACTAGAAGCTCGAACTCTTTAACAGGTAAGGACGGTTCATCCCACAGCCATCATTGGAGACGAGCTGGAGATGCCGAAAATAACTCCTTAGGTGGCTGCAGCCACAGAAGCCGTGACGCCACCCCCAAGTTACGCCTCTATTAGCCCGGTTATGGTTCTACAGCCCCTGTTAGCCCTACTACCACCGGCGAAAAAAACTTAGAAAATGCTCATAATGTCAGAAAATACCTTAATTTCGCAAGATCCCGCAGTTCCCTCGATTTCTACAGCGAGCTATAAATCTGACTGCCCAATATGTCAAAAGACGTTTACCTCAAGGGGCTTACTGAGACACATAAATTCTATGCATCCAGGATCGAAAGCCCAAAGGCAGCCTGCAACAGATGACACGCATGCACAACTTTTACACATGGCATCTCACATTCAGTTTGTTTTTAAACATGTAAAGATGATACGTGTAATACCCAAAACAGCAAGAATGATTGTGCTAGAATGCTTAGTAAAAGTCTTAAACGACTTACAATAATAATTCGGCATGGTTGTCTCTGCTATCGTTTGGCTCTGGTATACTTCGCCTTCCAAACGCCAAGAATGAGTCGCGTTCGCTGGCAGCCATTATACGCTCAAACCTTAGAGACTTTGAAAATGGTCTTAGACTCGAGGGATTGGCCGGTCGAGTCGGCCACCAGAGGCACAGGAAATTTGGCATCTTTGAGGAAGACTTGAAAAGAAGAGTGATTGCGAAGCTAACCGATGGTGATGTGTCGGGCGCTGCAAGACTCATAAGCTCGTGCGACACATTCGGTGTCGAATCCGACCATGTGGAGCTGCGGAAAGCTTTCACGTGCCAGGAGAAGATATATACCGCGCAGTGGAAAGCTTTTCTAGGAGCTCCGCTGCAGGCCTTGACTTCATGCGACCAAGGCTTCTTCAAGATTCGCGAGCAATGGGTAAACGAGCGGAGGCTTTGGCCGACGCACTGGCCAAGCTCATTGAAATTTTACTACGAGGAGAGGCGCCAACAGAACTCTTGCCAATAATATTTGCAGCGAGGCTATTTGCATTGAAAAATAAGAATGGCACAACCCGCCCTATCGCATGTTCATCTACACTCTGTAGGATAGCAGCGAAGATTGCCTGCTGGAAGAATGCGTCGCAAAATGAAGAAGCAATAGGTGAACACCAACTCGGCTTTGCTTCTAGAAGCGGAACTGAAGTTGCGATCCATGACACACGAGCCTACCTTCAATCTAGGTCTGAACACATAGTCATGGTCAAACTAGACTTTCAGAATGCCTTCAACAGCGTTCGACGTAACCATCTTCTAAGAGCTGTTGTTTCACACGCGCCTAACCTGTACCATTACATTATGCAGGCATACATAAATCCAACTCAACTGCTGTTGGTGGACCACGTCATACTCTCACAGTCGGGCCTGCAGCAGGGCGACCCATTAAGCCCTCCACTGTTTTGTCTTGCCATTAAGGAGCTGAAAGACTCACTCGAGTCCCTGTTTAATGTATGGTACTTGGATGATGGCGTGTTAGCTGGTGACCCTGTAACGGTAGCCCATGATATTCAGAAGATACTGGATTTCAAAAAAAGAGCGGGTGGTGCCTCGATCCACAAAAAAACAAACTCTTCGTGTCGGGATCAGCAATATCCGACTCCTCGGTCAGACTTATAAGTGACCTTCTTCCAGACTGTATCAGAACAAACAAGACTAACCTTACCTTATTATGCGTGCCACTTCCTGACGACGGGACAAAGGAACAGTTATCTGGTTGGGTGGATTAGTTAAAATCGTCATTAAGTCGCTTGGGCCTCTTGGGTGCACACAGGGGATTGTTTTTATTAAGGTCCTGTTTCTCGACAGCACGGGTAAACCACCTGCTCCGTGGGATTAACTTAAGGCAATATATAAATCTTTTAGAACAATTAAACACCCACACGTTGAACTCCCTGTCTTCTTTGCTTAACCTAACTGTACCAGAGGCAGCTTAGCCCTTCTGCCCGTGGCAAAAGGAGGCCTAGGCATTCCAGACGCTGCCTTGGTCGCAGGTCCCGCGGTGGTTGCTTCATTGTCTAGTGCCTGGCAAAAGGCGTTAAGGATTCTAGATTCCCCAGCTGTCGAACGCTTACGTACTGTACTAGAAAATTCCAGGAATGTCTCTTAGCACGCACTGGAGCAGCCCCTCCGGGGAATCCGATTTTCCAAGCAAGCTGGACCGTGCCGTTGGAGGATATGCAACCAGCCAATCTCCTCAACTCAGCACAAGGCGATTTGAACAAACAACGGCTTCAAACAGTTTTATCTAGTGGTGCTGGTGCATGGCCGATTGCTCCCGTTGGAATTCGCTTAGAGGACCACGTCGTCAGGATCTGTGTCGGTCTTCGCCTTGGGATCCCTCTAGTCGAAAAACATGAATGCAGCTGTGGCGAGAACGTCCCACCCTTAGGGCTCCATGGCTTATCCTGCATCCGCAGCTTAGGTCGCAGGACGAGACACGCTGCTTTGAATAATACCCTAGCCCGTGCTCTAAGGTCCTCTGGCTACCCGTGTGTTCTTGAACCCGCAGGTTTGTATACAGACGACTCCCGTCGACCTGATGGGATGCCCCTAATAGCCTTTGAGAGTGGCAAGACACTCGTCTGGGATGTTACTGTGACTGACCATTTAGGACCCTCTATGGTCAGTCACGGCGCTACCCAGGCTGGGTATGCTGTTCCGCAGGCGGAAAGAAACAAGTGTCGGAAGTATGCATCTATCGGAGACTACGGATTTTCGACATTTTGCCTTTGAGACATTAGGGGGCCCAGGTGAAATTACTGAGGGAGTTATTACTAAGATATGCAAGTGTCTAAGATTGGCCACGGGGGACCTGCGCGCTGGTGATTTTTTCCGGCAAAGGCTGTCATTGGATATACAACGTAGTAACGCCACGGCGGTGCTTGGTACCTTGTCCAGGTGGTGACAACTGGAATTAGGGCTGGTGTAGTTTGTTGTCACGTTCGCTGGGGGACAATTGTTTACACCCCGTTATGAGTTGAATCAAATGTTGTCATTAGTTAAAAAAAAAAAAAATATATATATATATATATATATATATATAAAAACACACACAAAAAAAGGAAGGAGGCATAATGGACCCCTTTAAGGGTCGCAAGGACCCCGATCGGCCAACTGAAAAAGTCAAAATGACGACCAGAAAGAAATTTTAGAAGATAAAATGAGAGCGATGAATCAAAGGAGAACGAAACAACTTTACATGAACACTCTAGCGGTAAAGCCCACAAAAACACGTGCATGGGATTAGAAACTAATAAAGAGGTTGGAGACGAGCCCAGCTTCTCCGAGAACACCAGGCGAAGGCGGACGATGGCCAGACCTCCAGAAGACCTACCGCAGAAGGAGAGAGAGATGAAAAAGATCAAGAACATCAACAAACTGGCAACTCGGCTAGGAAAGCACGAGCTGAAGGTAAGACTCAACTGGAGGAACCGGACACAGAATCTGAAGCTATGCAGAGCCTCCTAGATGCCGTGAGGCAGCTCAAATCACCGAAGGAAAAACACATTACCACTAAAGGGGATATTAAAGTTGCCATAACTAGGCTTGAAAGTAGAGCCGTGCAGCTGCAGGCCGATGTCGAGGATAAGCTGGCGGCGCAAGCCGATACCTTGAGGCGGTTACAGAAATGTAAGGACGAACTAAATGCGGTTTAAGACAACCGATTTAAAGAGGCCAAGGAATGGCAGAAAAGACGACACAGGCACATGAAGAGATAGTAAAATGGAAAGCAAAAGCAGAAGAACTACATGCCGAAATCGAGAAGACAAGATCGACACGAACGTGCTCAAGATGCCAGCAAGAACAAGAGAACAATAATAAGGACCTACAGAAGGAAAGATATATAGAGGCAAAACTTGCAGCATTGTCCTCCGTAGAAGAGACAGCCAGATTGGTGGCGGAAGAATGGCTGGAGGAAATCTGCAAGGCCACTAATCTCGCAAAAGACAGCATAAAAACCGACAGGGAAGCAAGGGCTATGCCCATCAATAAAGGTTCAGAGAAGGACGTAAACGTACTCAAGCAGATGAGTAGCCACATCCCACTCGCCGGCTCCGTGACTCGGCTTCAGATTAGTGGGGTGGCGGTTCTGCGCAGCAGCGAGCAATTGGAACTAGTTGACGCGGGCACGGAAGATGTAGTGGAGCCCACTGCTGCTTCAGCCAGCAGCAACACAAGACTACTTGTGATCGGTGTTGGAAGTATAGAGGATACTCCGGAACATTTCCTGTCAAACCTCAACAAGGTCCTACAAAGAAGTCATTCGGCAAGCAACAACACCACTGTGGGACTTAACATCTCCCCAGACTGGGAGGGACAGTCAATCAGGAGAGCAGCGGAAGTGTGCTACAGGTAAACAGGAGGGAATGGCGGAACTTGTGGCAGACGGAAGGAGCCTGGCGGCGCTAATGAAAAGCAAAGAACGAACGACTGGGTGCCAAAGTTCCATTAGGAGAAAAGCAAATGCAGGCATGTCCATGGAAGACATGATTAGAGACATTGCTCCTCACATTAATCAAAAGGACGCCGGAGTAAAGATCGGACCAGTAAAGAAAAATAAAGATGGTGACTTAATCCTTAAAATCACGGAAAAAGGAGTCGGAGGCAGCATTGTCTTTTGCCAACGCTCTGAGACAGGGAACAGGAATGGTCATAGACATTAGGGAAGCGACGGGTCCTACTCAAATTGTGGTGCTGAGGGACGTTAACCCTTTTATCCCACTAGACGAGATAGCAAAGGGATTGCGCAACTCGTTGGACCTGCATGAAACAACGAAGGTACGAGTAGAGACACTTAAGAGCAACAAGAGAGGAACATGGCAATGTTTAGTAACTTTGCCCAGTCGGGATGCTAAGAGACTCGTTGCCAAAAAAAAGTATCACCATCTCAGGGCGCCTATGCAGGGCTGAAGAGTGGTTTCAATTCCTAACATGCTATACGTGCAACTTGATAGGGCATACAGCAAGAGACTGCCAAAGTGAAGAGGAAACGGCTAGGAGGTGTTATAGATGCGGGAAAGAGGGGCACATAGCAAATGAATGTAAGGAGACTGACTCTTTGCTACGTGTGCAATGAGAATGATCACAAACCGCGCACTATGGCTTGCCCGCAGTACGCAAAACTACTTAAGGAAAGGAAACAAGCCGCAAGATCGGAGGCAGAAAACAGGGAACCCGGGAATCAAGGGCGGAGGCAGGAAACAGGGCCAAGGCCCGGGAATCAAGGGCGGAGCAAAAAGAAAAGAAAGAGAAAAAGCGACCAGGGAACAGAGGAAGGAAGCTCAAAGAGACAAGCATACATCAGATGGCTGGCTACAAAAAGGCTCTAGAGGAGCGGCCCGTTTTCAACATTTGAAAAACGAAGGACCAAACTCTTTAGAACAACAATAAACATGACCAAAGTAATACAAGTAAACTGCAACAGGAGTAAATACGCGCATGACATGATGGTCGAAGAGATTGCCTCAATAAGAGAAGCCAAGCTAGTAGCGGTGAGCGCACCAAATCAAGCTATGTCAACAAACAAAACAGAGTGGTTTTCAGATCAAACTAAGAGTGCAGTAATCATAAACACCGGCTCCATGCAAATCATAAGGCGTGGAAGCGGGCACGGTTTTGTATGGCACAGAACTGCTAGAAGGATAGAGGCTGTACTCTTTTTACCAGCCCCAACGGCAGCCTGGACGAACTCTAAGACCTACTGAGTGGAATCGGTGCATCAATAAAAGAAGCCGCAAACGGAAAGAACGTAGTAGTGACAGGAGATTTCAATGCAGCATCGGAAACATCGGGGTCGCGGCGAGCGAACAAGAGAGGAAGAATTTCGATTGAATGGGCAGCCAGCCTGGACCTGTATATACAAAACGATGGCAAAGACCCGACCTTCCACAGAGCCAGACATCGGTCAACGGTCGATCTAACACTATGCAACGATACAATGGTCAACAAAATGAAAGAATGGATCGTGCTTACTGAGGAAGAAAATCTCAGCGATCACTATTGTATTGAGTTCACGGTGGAACTGCAGCAAAAAACGATGCCTATAACAACCCAAACGCATTTCAGGATCAAGGACGGAGAGGTCTTCAAGGGAGAACTCAAGAATGCAATCCTCAAAGCTCCCTTCCCCCACACCCCAGAAGAACTGCACGACATTCTCATCAGGGCCTGCACCAGGGTTACTAAGCCCCCTCACCCAAGAAGGGACTACCTGCCAACCGAAATATTGGTGGAACGGCGTCATAACGCAGAAACGGGCAGAATGTAACAAAGCCAAAAGGAAGCTCAAAACACGCCATAGGACCCGGGAGGCCGAGATCCTCGCTTTAGACAATTATAGAAGATAAAGGGCGCTTTAAAAAAAATAGCAGAAAGCAAAAAGCTATAATGGCGTCAAAAGATAAATGACATAAATGACGAACCATGGGGAAAGCCCTACAAAATGATCAGGGGGATAGGAAAGTAGGCCCTAAAGTTTTAATGTCAGACACAGAGGTCGTACAGATTTTAAACAAACTCTTTCCACAAGACGCACATTTTAACAGGGAGGCTTTCGTAAGAAGAGGGACAACTCCAGAAGAGTTCCCGCCTATCACGCGTGAAGAGGTAATAATGGCAGCTGAGAGGCTAAAGCCACGGAGGTCTCCAGGGCCCGACGGCAGTCCGCCTTTGGCGGTGAAAATGCTTTTTAACGAACACCCGGATTTGGTAGCGACAGTACTTACTAATGCGATGGCAAGTGGCAAAATGCCTAAAGACTGGAAGAGGGCGGAGGCGGTTTTGATTCCGAAAAGTAACGGAGGGTACAGTCCCATATGTCTTTTAAACACCCTAGCAAAATAATTGAGGCAATTTTAGAACACAGACTTAGGGCGTTTGCGGAACAGAATGATCTTCTATTGGCCAACCAATACGGATTTCGCAAAAACAGATCAGTTCTCACAGCAAATTAACGAATAACAACCAAGGCTGACTTGCTGCACAGTTTGCCTATATACAAACGGAATCTTCTTGTGGCTGTCCTTCTGGATATCAAAAACGCGTTCAACAGTCTGCCATGGAAAGCAATTTTAAAAACCCTGGTGAAAAAAACGGTCTCTCCGTTTCTTGTGAGGGCCGTCTCGGGATACTTGGACGACAGAAGCGTTTTTAACGGCACGGTGGAGACAGACATGACAGCAGGAGTACCGCAAGGATTAATCCTGGGCCCCCTACTCTGGAACATAACATATGACGACGTCTTAAGACAGAAAGATCTCCCACAGGGAGTAGAGATGATTGCGTACGCGGATGACTTGGCCGTTATTATTCAAGCAAAAACAGAGGAAGAGCTAGAGTTAAAGACAAACATGGCTCTCCGGTCGACAAAAAGATGGATGGATAGAGCTGGGCTACAACTGGCCCCGGAAAAGAGTGAAGCCATTCTCTTGACAGGAAGAAAAAGTGGGCAGCATAAAACTGATGGTGGCGGGCCAGGAAATCAACCAAGTAACAGAAGCCAGATACCTTGGTGTCCTACTAGACAATGGCCTCAGGGGCGCAAGTCATATCAGGAAATGCACGGCCAAGGCGGCTAAAGCGGCTAACGCTATAGGCAAGATCCTTCCAAATTCATACGGGCCGCGGGAGTGTCGGCGACGACTATTATTGTCGGCTACCGAATCAATTGCACTTTTCGCGGCGCCAGTCTGGCTGCAGAACACCCTAGAAACGACGACGGCGAGAAAGGCCCTGAGCTTTACGCAGAGAATAGGGGCGCTTAGGAACCAGCAGGCCTACCGTACGGTTAGCACAAACGCAGCCCTGGTACTGGCTGGTTCCCCACCTTGGGACTTGATAGTAAACGCAAGGAGAAGGATTTGGAAAGCAGGAGGCGAGTCCAGCAAAGAAGTTGAGAGGGAGAAGACGATAAGAGCGTGGCAAGAAGAATGGGACGCCATACCCATAGGCTCACCGGGTCATTCACTTCGTTTGCTCATCCCGGACATTACAAAGTGGATAGACCGCCCGGCAGGGGAACTTAACTTTTTCCTTACGCAGTGTCTCACTGGCCATGGTGATTTTCAAAGTTATCTCTTTCGGATAGGCTCCCTCGGTAACCTGCGTGCACTGTGCGGACGGCGTCGACGATGACCCCGAGCACACTCTCCTGAAATGCAATGGACTAGAGCAGGCAAAGACAACTGCCATAGTGCTGCTAAGATTGACATGGTCCAGAGAAGAAGAAAAACAAGGAGCCAGAACACCCGAGCCGCCGAGAAGTAACATGAAAATGTTTGTGGAGTACATATGCAGCACAGCATCAGCATGTAAGCTGGGCGAGGAAATGGCAACTGCAGTGATGAAAAAGAAAACCGAGCTCGGCAAGTACAGAAGACAACGGATAGCGCTTACGGCGTCAACAGATGACGTGGCTTGTATTCAGACGGGTCTGCAGGTGTTGGGACAAGCACGTCGGACCGGTGGGGGAACCCGTGAGTGACCTCGGCCAAACGATCCGGTAGGCGCTCGCCACTTCTCCGAATGGCCCATAGTACTGTTCTATGGATATCTGGGAGAGTGAAGAGGGGGGGAGTAGTGTTTAGTGGGTAGGGGTCTTGGCGGACCAACATCCAACCGCTAGGGTCGAGTTCCACACTGCTCGAGAGGGGAGAACACCCCGTAGTCGTAACGTGCGTAAAAGCATTCAGCCTCCTCCACAAAAAAAAAAAAAAAAAAAAAATATATATATATATATATATATATATATATCTATTTCAATATATATATATATATATATATATATATATATATATATATATATATATATATATATATATATATCATATATTATATATATATATATATATATATATATATGCATATATATAAATGTGATCTACCCTTTAAATATAAGAGCGACATACCCTTTAAAGAAGTATTCGTCGATGGTGACATGTACAAACAGAGTTTTCTTTCGGACGTCCCAGTTCGGCGTGCCGTTCGGATAAAAATACATAATGGCAGCAAAGTTGACGGTTGTAATTTTATCGTTTAGGCTGGCATTTGACATGCTGGGTTCAAACTGGAAGAACTGCCTGTCCAAATAATTCAAACCACCGTTGAAATAAGTATAATCTGTCCTGCGAAATTCCATCCTGCGCAAAGACCAAGCGATTGGAAACGCATTATATACTGAGCAACACATAGACAGTAATAGATAGATATCAAAGTACCCCACTAGATATTATGCGTAGACTAGTAATATGATATATATATATATATATATATATATATATATATATATATATATATGATAGTATATATATATATATATATATTGCGTAGACTAGTAATATGATATATATATATATATATATATATGGAATATATATATATATATATATATATATATATATATACATATATGGAAGTGCCTAATGGATCACTTGGAAGCGAATCCAGGCTTTAGATCCTTTAGCAGCGATGCCTCCTAAGCGAGCCTTTGTGGAGTCGTCGATAGCGCCCGCTAGTAAGCCGCAATACATTTCATCGTATGAATGTGCTCCGGTCATGTTGACTCGAAGTGTTATCCGGAGCGCCACTGCAAACTGTCTTTAGGCGTCTCTTTGAGTTCCTCGTACTGAGAGATGCCTGCCTGGAGTCATAATTGTTTCATAATTATTGCATTATATGTTTGGAACAGTGGCGGCAGGGGGCATTGATCCAGTTTTGTAGAACTTTGCGTACGATAAACATGTACGACTTGACGGTGATAGAAAAAGTCGAAACACTAGCATATGTAAACAGATAAAACACTTAACTCAAGGCAATTTACCTCATCGGTCGGAACTGCAGGACACTCCATCGCGATGAAAAAATGAGTTAAATATTTGTGGTAAGGCGCAGCCAACCAGAATAAGTAAATACAAGCAGCCCCGTGCAGTGAGGGAATCATAGACGGTCTAGATAGGCCTTGCATGACCTATCAATTTTAAGCATACTATTAGTTGTTATTTCATGATAAAAATCCACACTAGTTGTACGGTGAGTTAAATTAGATGAAAAACACAGCAAATAATTTTGCCGTCGTTTCGAGTAAAGAAGATCCCAGTTGATGGACAATTGGCGTCTATGGAGTGTGTACGTGTTACAAGCGCAGTTGTACGTGAAGCAAGACCGGCTCGCGCCCTGATCAGTGGTGAGCTTCTTTTGCAACAAGCTCAGGTGCGGCGACGTTCAGGAGCTTGCAGAAACACGGTCATGTTGAGCGACTTGTCACCGAGCTATATCGAGAGTTGGTAGTTTTGTCTACATTTAACGAAATAGCCTGTTGTTGTCAAGTGATTTTGAACAAACTATATTATTTTCATTTACACATTAGCCCGGCATATTTTTTGAGGGACTAACTGGAAAATGCGGTTCGCACACACGGACACCACGGCAGAAAAGCTCAACTGCAAATGTGGGCCGGTAGTGTGGGGTTCCAACCCACTAAAAACCAGTCATGTCCCTATCCTCACTTTCAACTGGGGACTGTGCAAGCAATACTTCAAACAATTAAGGGGGGGGGTGAATAGTAGCGTCCTTATCTTAGCTGCCCTGGAGTGCCTCACGGGGCCTTGTCAAGTAAAAACGATTCTTCTCTTCTTTGGCGTGCATAATGCGTTCGATTGTACGGGCTATAAGATTCCAGTCATCACGTGAGTTCATAAGAAGGTGTGCCAGCTTCTTAAAACTGGCGTCACTTGCTGTGGTTATGTCCCTGCGTAATGGAGCCCACGCCGGGCACAGCAATATTGTGTGTTCCGGCGTGCCCTCCGTTGTTTCTTCGCAGTGCTTGCAGAGTGGCGTATCTGCTTTTCCTATTCGAAAGCGGTAGCTTTTCTGCTTTTCCTATTCGTAGAGCCCGGCATGCTGTCTTACTTACATCATAATGAATTATTGTTAGGTATATGCAAAACGAAGTTAGCAGCTTCCATTATATATGTTCGGTAACTAGCTAAGTTCTTGCTTGAGCAGTATAACGTATAAAACCACATACGAGAAATACCTTGAAGTGCATCACCCCATCAGCAAATATAAAACTGAACTTTACATCTCTAAAGCTTTATCTCATAAAACGTGCATTTAACTAAAAACGATCCATGCACATTAATACGCGATTCAATCTGCATATACTATTGAATATTGAATACAATTGAATATTTACTATTGAATACTATTAAATATTGAATGTAACTATTGAATACTATTGAATATTGAATGTAACTATTGAATACTATTGAATATTGAATGTAACTATTGAATACTATTGAATATTGAATGTAACTATTGAATACTATTGCATATACTATAGTATAATCGTAAATGTATTTTTTTTAAAGGTTTTGGCTAAGTTGTAATCCCAAGATATAACTAACCTGTATACAAGCGGTCCGAGTTCTTGCACGATAGGTATCTGTCCGGTTAGAAACTCTTTATAATTCGTAAGATTGAATACGTAGAGTGACTGATACGAATAGATCGGGGATTTGAAGAATGTTTTATGTAGCATTGAACCATCCACGAGAGGCCCAGGACGTTCCCGCTGTATTTCCTTCAGGGTCCAAAATATCATACCGAAGTCTACTGTCAGCAAAATGACCACTAAGACTGCAATTAAAAAAAACACATTAAACAGACGTTCAACTAAGCTATTTAGCTGATACGCGTTTTGCCGCATTGACAAAGTACACCTTACTTTTACGGTAAGTGTGCTTCGTCGCTGTATTGAATTATCATTTGGCGTACACTGTAATGTTATCTTTGGAAAGTGCTCCATCTTAAATGTAATTAAGGAATTAGGCGGTAGGACTTGCAAGAAATTACAACTGTTAGGCTAAACTAAATTGGCGCATTCAATGTATGACTAGCACAGTTCCCAGAACGCCTGAACTTCGTATGGGCTGTATTCTTATTATACGGTAAAAAGTTAGTTATTTAAATAGTCTACTCGTAAAATAATTGCCGTACTAGACCTAGCTCTGCGGCTTATTCGGCCAAACTAGGAATTTACAAGATGCATTTGCATTGGTACCCAAACTTTGGAAGCACAAGAGAACAATGAATCAGCCAAGCGATCCACCAAAAAGTAATTTACAATTTGTTTATAATCGCACGTGTTGTGTAGAAATAATACAGTTAAAATATATGCATGTATTTACATGCACACATTCAGACATATAAACTAATAGGTATGTAAAACTATGAAGTTATGACGCGGGCCTGGTTATCTAGACTGGCTAGCGACGGGACTAGGCTACATTGCGGGACACGCATGAGTCGGAGGGATCATGTAACCCGGGGGTCGCGCACAGCATATGGTGAAAACTGTGCACGGCGAACCTAATCACCACGTGGCGGTTAGACCGACTCGGCCCTTTCTATGCCTGGTTTTTGCATTGATCCGGTGCTGAATAAATTTACATCGAATTCAGCAAAAATGTATTTAGCGCTTCTTACAGAATTCTAAATCTAAAAACCGACTATTGGTATGGACATTGTTTTACCGTAACTTAAGGCTCATTATGTTATGGTCATATCTTACGAGCCGCAATGACTAACAACAACGAAAATTGGGCGTTCCACTGCGAACAATTTTTCAATCGCTATAATTCATGTAAAGCTCTTGTGAAACAACTCTAGCCTTTCTGCACAACCGGCTAAAGATGACATACAGGGGCTGTACGCAACAACAAAATCGCTTGAAATTTGAAAATAAACCAATTTTGTTTAGAAACGGGATTTCTTACTAAGAGTGAAAAGAGTGCAGCTTTAAGGCACTTAAAATGAAGGTGAACAATATGGTTTCGTGCATTGCTTCTAAACCGAAATAAACATACGCGTGTAAGCAATCTACCTATCAAATACACCAGAGCGGACACCTAATATCGCTATTTATTTTGAGCTAATGAAAAAACTCAGTTGGATCCTCAGTCTAGTGTAATACATTTAGAAACGTTTAGTTTAAGGGTCGCAATCATACTATGATGAAAATATTCAATGCATAAATTAATGTATACATGACTTTTAGATATAGGCATAAGATTATTTTGAATGGTTAAAATAAACAATAATTGTGGTATGATTATTCTCAAATTAGCGATTTCTCCCGATATATAGATACCATAACGCCCGGCACTGACTAGAACCCCTCTGCTCTTTGTCACGTCAAAGGAAGACACTCAGGCCGCGATTAGGTAGGTCTCCAAGAACTCCACCGCAGAGCAAGACTTTCGACACGGGGAGCTTTCCTACTGGACGACTCAGGTTCTGATTGGACACGGCCAGTTCCAGAGCTACATGTCAAGGATCAATAAGGCCTTCTGCGATATCTGCGTACTGTGCGACTCTGGAGAAACGGACAATGTAGAGCATACTGTTCTGCGGTGTGATGCTCTCAGAGAAGCACGGGACACAGCACCAACCGCTGTAAGAGGCCGACCCATCAAGGAGGTGGTCGCCCATATGATGACTTCGGCAGAGGCATGAAGGGAGGCGACGAACTTGTTTGACGCCGTTTTGACACTCAAGACAGACAAGGAAACGACCAGGCGGGAGAGGTTTGAGCGGGTCTCTCGGGAGAGTGGTCGAGACGAGGAGCCGAGGGAGGGGGATAGGGTGGGAAGCAGCCAGGCCCTCATGGTCTCGACGCACCCTCGCAGGACGGATTTCAAAATGGCGTCCCCCTTATCCAATTGCAGGTAGACATGCGGGATGATAGTCAGGGATAAAGCTGATTGAAGGAGAACGGCAGAGACGCCTCTCCCACGGCTTCGAAGTAATGCCAAAGTAATACCGAGCTTGGGGGTGGGGAGGAATCCGGGTTTAGTGGGTTTGCGAGTCTCACACGAGTCACGCAGGCTGCTAGTGGCGCATGTGCATCACTCATTCTGGAAACCTCCCAGAAAAAAGCTACATTTTAGGACTCCGGTTGTCAATTGACTTTCTTGCCCCATCCCTCGAAAGAGTCGCCCGTAATCTGCTCTCCGCGTTGGCAAAGGTTGTAGACATTCTTCTTTGGCGCACCCCTCTTTCCTGCAACCGTGACTATTTGGCGTAAGACTATTTGCTCTTTGGAAAAAAGACGGAACGAATCGGCAAGTCCCATCGCGCGCTTCTCTACGCCAAGCACGCTGCGAAGATCGGATGAACCCACAACAAAGCCGTTTTTTCTCACGTAACTTGTGCGCACCACTCACGCAACCCGTTCCCTTGTAGAAACGCTTTTAACAGTATAAGACGCGATTCTGTTTACCTGGTCCTTTGACGGGTTCCTAATTTCGGTGTAACAGCTGATTCAGAGTTAAATCCGGCCAAATGCGAGATAAGCCTCTTTGGCTCTACCCACGAGGCCTCCTCCGATATAAAGTCACAACAAAACCTCCTGCCCGGTTGCAAGATGACCGTTAAGGACAATATAGAACTACTGGGATGCCACGTTGCCCCAAAGGGTTTACAGCAACAATCGAGCGCTGGAGATTACAGCTGGAAAATGCCGGCAATTGTGTTTCTGAAAGCCCTTCAGATGCTCTTTTTACTTAAGTCCCATCCACCATATTCGAGGGGCTGATATATCTAATCGAGCCGATGCTTTGCAAACGCTCAACGAGTTGACACTGTCTGCCCTCGAGCCCCTACTGAACACATCTCTACCACCTAGCGTACGGCAACAAGCATAACTACCCGTCTCCAAAGAGAACTTCGGGGTCCCGAATTTATTGACCCTGGTTAGACCTGCCATAGTCTCATCAATGCTAAATGCACACAACAGGGCAGTCCCTCCTTTATGATAAAGCGGGCGTCCGCCAGTTTAGAAATCGCTTAGCCCACTTTCAGGAAAGCTCAGAAGGTGCGGAGATAAGCCTGGCAACGGTACTATCAGTTACGATTAGAGCCCGCCTAAACACCGTGTCCGCCACGAATTCAGGCGTCTGATTACACGCGCTTCTTAGTGCCCCTGTCGGTACCCCTCTTGATGACGAGACGATTCGCATAGCACTGGTCCACGAAAAGAGGCAGAGTTAGTTAGCCCTTATTAGTGTCAATGTGCTCACCCTGTCGACAAACTAAGACATCACCTCCTATCGTGAATACTCAAGGCAGGAGAACGCTCTCGACACACCGCCATTAATAGGACCTTTAGCAGAGCTTGTATGTCATGCGGTTATCCGTGCATCCTTACACCCCTAGGTTTCTGTGCGTCAAACGGAATGACACTCGCACCTTTTGAGCCACGCAAAATGCTGGTTTGGAAACTGTTATCGACTTTCCAGTCCCTTCTGTGATCTGGGCGGCGCATCTAAAACTGGTCATGCAGCCCACCTTGCAGAGATTAGCAAGTTCAGAATATACTTATCAATCGGTTTTACTCACAAATTATGCCCTCTAGCGTTTAAAACCTTGGGAGTTCCTAGCGTTTGGACCAGGCAGCTGATTCGCAACGTCGGCACCTTATTAAGCCTGTCATCCAGTGACAGCAAGTCGTCGTCCTTATCCAACGTCCGGATCTTGACATACAACACGGAAATGTTTTGTAACAGCATATAAAACGGTTTGTCAAATTGTTCTTAAGCATTTTGATATGTTTAATTATATTTTGTGGTATTAAAATGGTTTTAAACGTTTTAGCTATGGTGTTTCGGTGTAAGAGCGATTCCGTAATTTTTTTGCTGAACTCATGTAAGTTAAAAGCCTATGAACTATTAGAAGTAGTAGGGGTGCGCGCTGCTCCGCCCATGCTGAACACCTCTGCAGTGTGGTCTGGAGTGTCTTCCGGTCGATCGCCGCAGTAGATGTACTTGGGGCTGGGAGTCTTCCCGATCTTGAACAAGTAAGTTGCCAAAACCTATTAGAATCTGGGTCGTGTAAAAGGTCAGTTCACCCCCGAGCGGTACAGCCAGTCGTTAAGGTCGAGGACCACGGCGCAGAGACTGGAGTCTGGGTCACATTCTTGTGAGCCGTCCCACTCCTTCTGCCAGGTGTGGATTGTATGCCGACGCTCCTCGTTCTTCTTGCGCTGGGGGTTACCTCATAAGAGGCGGCGTTCAGCTGCCTTCTGATCTCAGGGGATTGTTCTAGCAAGGACAAGGGCCTCCGCTGCTCCTACCGTCCGGTACGCCGCGATTACCCTTAGGGCTCCGACCCTCTGGGCCCGACGCAGTCGGGCCCTGTTAGCGGCGAATTTTAGGGTATCGGAGGACCAGGCCGGATCCCTGTACAGGGAAACGGACTCCGTCGCTGACAGGACTATGCGCCGTTTGGATTGTCGTAATCCATATTCATTAGACATAAGCCGTACAAAATTGTTTGCTGGGGCCAAGTATGAAGCTCTGTGGCACCCCTGCAGTCATGTTAAAACTGTTCCGTGGGATTGTATTATCCGGTCCTTAAGATAGTTTGATATGACTCGATAAGTAAAAAAGAAACGTTCTTCCAGCGGAGAGTGTCCCGGATGGCTCTCCACGGTATGCTGCTAAAAGCATTTCGGACGTCAACTAAGATGGCAAGGTAGAGATCCCATCTTCTTGACGGGGACCCCTGGAGGAGTTCGGTCTGCGTCTGGATTTTCTTTAAGGCGCCGGTTGTTGAGATGTCTATTAATTTTTTTTTTAGATTTTCCGTAATGCTATTGCCTGTGTACGGTTTTTTCATGTCATGGCAAATTTTTATCCACTCCGGTATTTACCTTGTCTAAATTGGAAACCATGCAAACCAATTTAAGAGTGGCCGGTCTGGGCCTCGAACCCAGTCCTCCCGAATGCAAGGCAAAGGCTTTGCCACTAAGCCATCTTGCTCGGTTTGATTATGACATCTTTCTATACGCACGTGATTCGTCCGTTACATTACAGCTCATTTCTTAATTGAACGGATAATGTCTTCAGAGAAAGAATAGTGGACATTGCTGGCATGTCATGTTATAATAACAGTGCACACGGTCAGGTCTTTGCGCCCGATGCGGCCAAACTAACCACCCGTCATGCGTACAATAGAAGGCCAGCACAAACAGTCACCTTTGTACATCCTATTTGTACGAGGCCAATGGCGACACACGTCCTCAAGAGGACAACATTTAAAAGTTGGAACCCGCAAAATGTTTAGTCATATTAACTATAAATGGTTTTGTAAGCGGAATATTTAAAAACCCAAAGTTCGTAAACGAAAACTTGCTTGAAGATAAGTATAGTTAAAGACATTGCTCCCCAGAAATGTCGCCAACTCTTGTTAGTGCCGGAAATATCCTGCTTTATTTATTTGTATGTGTTCTATATCTTCTCAAGCCTACTCTTGAACCCCAGCCTTGTCTTCCGTGCTTGCCAATGAGGCGTCTGGATGTTGTCAAGATACGTATGGTCCTTAAATAAGGTATCTTGCTGCAATCAGTTTAAGATTTTGTATGCACTGCGTAAACGTGCACGTCTGAACGTTGGAGACGATGAACTTGTAAGAGCTAGGGTTGTTAACTTGGTTTCAAACTACACCATAATCTACTCAGTCAGAAATTTCGTTCTTAAAATAATTATAGTTGTCCCGTAAGCTCGAGTTACGCTTAGTGGCACTGTAAAGTTCACTTACTGATAATAACAATCTGCGTAGCATGTAAGTGCATAGTTGTGGCGGAACTGCGGCTGACGAACACAGAAAGTTGAAGTACCGACCGGTACCGTACGACTTTGTCGTTTTATTGTGTTGAGGTTAAAGAGTAGCAAAATGTAACGCAATTTATTTTAACAGAAAAATAAACGCATGGACGTATGCAATGTGTTTGGCCTTTCTATTTACAAAAGAGTAACCAGTTTTTTCTAGCACACGTGGTCGCAGCCACTAGATGCGTGAATACCTCAAAGCCGTATCATGTTGACGAGAGAGCCAGTGAAATTAATTCTTCAAGAGGAATATATGCTACTGTTGTGTAAAAATACTCAAAGCGTACTCAAAGAGGAAAGTACGCACTTTAAGTTATAAAACCCAGCAGCTGCGTAAACAATATACCTTTTGTTTTGTTTTTGTGGTAGAGATTCAAAATGTGTCCGTTTCAGCGCTTTATGAAAAAGGCCAAACAAAAATACAGTGCTGCTAAAAGCAATGTTTACATTCTTGTAATGCAATTTTTATTAGTTAAGATGCTGTAACCTGCCCTATACCTACAGTTACATATAAGAAATGTTTTTACCAGGACGGTAAACTTCCTAGGTACTAGAAGTAACCACTTTTTAGCCCAGTAAGTTTACCTGTCTTTTGTCACATTAATAAATGTATGCAGAATCAGTACATTTATAAATAATAATCGCCGCCAAACGTCTTTTATGCTAAAGAATAAATAATATCATATTATGTTCTTCCTGATTGGCAACTGCTGTTTTCTGCTGCTTAACGGATCGGGCAGTCGAGGAAGACATGTGCGACCTGAGAGTTGCGATGCTGCACTGTTCTGCAAAGGCGAGATAAACACTGACAAGACAGTCGACCACGAAGTGCTGCCTGCATCAGAAGGATCCTCGTCGAAACTGTTCTGACTTGCCCAGGATGATTGCTGCTCCCCTGTTTGCCTTTCAACTTTTCCGAGAACCCAGTCCGGGTATAGTCACATAAAAGTCATCAAGACCTCTTTTATTTATTTTACCCAGGTAGTACAGGCACTCCTTATTGCGCATCGAATAATTTAAATATGGCGGGCATAAGTGTATATATATATATATACATACATTGCATTGGCTTAGTCGTTTTACTGAATCCAAGAATTTACCCTGTCTAAGTTTATTCGCACACAAATATAGGCACTACATCATCAAATGTGGGCTGCAATCAATATATGAGAGTTTGGGTAAATCAGATGAAGTTGCATACTTGTTGGATCGGGCCGTTTTTGTCATCGATACTTAGCGCTTGGCGTATGATAATGATATTTGTTTGCGTTGAAATAGACCGTCTTATGACAACAGAATAAATACTGTGATATGCGCATTTGACCGACACAACGTACTCTGGGTTATACGCTACGATTATAGCGTCGGTCTTAACTTGGCAGAACGACATTGGCCGGTTTGTTGCCAAACTTAAGATCAATTCTAAGGACAGTATACACATTTTTGTAAAACTAAACGTACATGTGATAAGGTACAAAAACTCAATCGGATTCGAGCATTTATACCGCGCCAGTCAAATCAAAATTGGTCTAACGGACTGCTAATGTGGCGAAGGCAGGCCAGGGGCATGCAAGCACACAGGCGTGTTTCTTAATATATATGAGACAATAGTTAAAATACTACATGTATCAACATATAGGCATTCTTATTCATTATTGGTTTTTTGATACGATAACTGGAGCTCTTGCAGTGCGGATTTAGTGAAGATATGTCATGATAAAAAGTTCAATACAACCATTGTTGGTTTCATTCATAATTTTAAATTTCACTCTCACTTTAAAAGAAGACACCGTCTCTTCGTTGCATTGGAAAAATATTTTCTCGCCGAGTTGTACCAGACTCCAAGTTTGGCGCACTCATTTTAAACCACCCTGTGTATAATCAACGGTGGTTAATAAACCAGGCTGATACGCATCTCTCCGTCACCACAGTGTGCGATTTGGATGTCCAAATCACAGCCAATCACAATTCCAGTACCTATACTATGCACATAGCCAAAACGTGCTTGATTAGTGTAAACAAAATGTTTTTGCTTCAGGGCCATTTCAGTAGAAAAGAAGCACTTACGAACTTTCTACCAGAATACCTAAAACCAAAACATGCGATGTTAGCACATTTAAGCGAATCTGTGCTACCTAGTGGGGAGCAGCATTATACAAAATTTTGCTCTGTTTCTGCTGAAACCTTGCCATTTTAATTCGTGAGTCGAGTGATTTACTACGTGGGTTATCACTGACTGAAGTTGCTGACCTACCACGCCCATTATTGAATAAATTTTTGCTCAACTTGACTCTGCTCGGCTTCAGGCCTTATCACATATCTCTAAGGGCCAATTGGCCATTATTAATACCTTTATTACTGCCTTCCCTGCAGTTATTGCATCGATGTCTATTGTGGAAAAAAGTATTTTTGAGACTCCGGCACGAGACAGTGTTACATTTACGCTAAATTCAGGACGCCCGCACTAGTCTACACCGAGACTTCTTTACCCGAGGAATCTTGTTTTTAACAAAGTTGGCAAGCTTTAATCCTGCCCTGACTTAATATTGTGGCTGAAAACAAAGCAGAGCAAGGCTTAGGGCAGTTGCGTCCAAAGAGACAGAAGTATGATTGTGTGCGCTACTGAGTGCCCCTGTTGGGAACCTTATTTATATGCTACAAATTTTCTACATGATTATAGTGTTTACTATTCGTTATACATGTTTACAAAGGCATGTTCTAAACAAGGTGCGAAAGGAACCCGAGGCTCACGAAATTGAAGTCTCAATGCCACAGTAAACAATTGTCTCATTGCACTTACAGTAAGAACTAATTCAGGAGCAACCCAGCGGCTTATGACTGGTTATTCACTCCAAGAAGGCTTTCTTTGTTGTGTCATGGCACTTATGATATGCCAAAATGGAACCAAAAAGGTAATCCATTATCCTCTTAGTTGCTGCTGCACAGTAATACCAAAGTAGCCATCAATCAAATGATAAGGTTTCCACTTTGTATAAAAACGGTTATTTATATGATTTATAACCTAAAGACGCCATTACGAATACGTTGTAGAGCACTTCGTATGTAGTCATCGAAGACGTTTAAGGTTGCCTACTATTTTTAAGCTATATAGCGTTTAAAAAGAAATGAGAAAGTCTAGAGGTGTCACTAAAGCAAACACGTTGTACGGGAGCATATTAATTTCAAACGCTCTCACTTGAAGCAAAGCTTCTCTTCATGGCAACGGCTGCGATGAAGGGGCAGAAGTTAGAGAGCAAGTCAATGTCAAATGTCTAATTGTTGGGAAAAAAGCGCCTTGGCTACCTCATTGCCGAAACCAGATGTATTTGATCGGTACGAATACTTTGCACTCGGCTACTTAAAGGTTAACCTAGATAGGTTCTAGAAATTCAGTAGCATCTACACATTTCCTAGGATACCAGGCAGGCTAATGCCTAAGGTATTCCGTCGTCTAAACTCTAATTTGCAGACTCGGCTGCAGCTGCTCGATAACTCTTTGTACGTCCAAAGAGCCATGTTGTAACACTCAAAGAGACTTGGAAATACTTGTCACATTCTCAGAATAAGAAGTGATTCTAATTGCTGTACAGCTGGCGGGTAGACAGGTTAATGTAGCTCATATTTTATGACATTAAAACAAATCCACGTGTAGTTAAATACATTTCAGAAACTTAATTTTGCAGCCTCTCTATAGTGTTTAATAGTGGCCGTGACATATGCACCAAAAATGTATTAAGTGGCTT
This sequence comes from Dermanyssus gallinae, assembly GCA_003439945.1. Taxonomy (NCBI): domain Eukaryota; kingdom Metazoa; phylum Arthropoda; class Arachnida; order Mesostigmata; family Dermanyssidae; genus Dermanyssus; species Dermanyssus gallinae. Next base: position 53,051 of record QVRM01003292.1, on the reverse strand, counting down.
CCGCTCATTGCCATACCTATTTGAGTAAATGCAAGGGTGTTAATCGCTGCTGAGGTTGTCGCACCCTGCTTGGAAGGAACACCAGGCAGAACAATTACCCTCGTCCCCTAAAGGCACCAAACCCCACTAGCCGCTGTTGGTAACAACTGGATTGGCGTGGCGTTTCACAAGCAGAGGCCTTAAACAAAATACTCCAGAACCGAACATCCTCGCCCTTGGTCAACGATCTCTTCGACAAGTCGTTGCCAGAGCACTCTGCGAGAGATAAACGACTGGGCACGATCGTGTGCTGGGGTGCCTGGCGCTGGTCGCCGCAGCAATCGCCGACACGCTTGTCCTAATGCCATCAAGTGGACCAACCTATGAATGTCCATGGACGTTGCTTTTAAGTTAAGTAATTAAATGTAGAATTTTAAAACGGAGTTATTACCTGTATTGTGTAATGCGCGGCTTATGCTTGACTACCATCATCATCATCATATTAATTTCACTGATATTGAGTATGCATATAACATTAACACTTATACAGTTGTCAACTGCAGTGCAGTGATCCCTCCTCAGAGGCCAGAAGGCACATGATACGTCGTATTGTGTGCACTTCTCGTGAAATTTCGTATCAACCTCCATCGCCGCCAGACGAAGATTACTTCTTCAAAAAGAAAGACTAGCGCTGTGCGCACTGCCTCGACGATGTGCGCAGTGAAGGATGTCCCAGTAAAATGGAGCCGAAGCCCTATTTACCGAGAAGAGTTTACAAATTCCAAGAGTTGAGGAGAGAACGAACACCTCTGCCAGAGAAGTGATGCTTTTGTTTGACACCCAGATTGTAATGAGCAACCACTATGTTATCTGCGTGTAGCATAATTATGCAGCCTTCGAGCAGAGCCAATAAAATCGGCAGGCAGAGTAGTAAAGAAGACATAGCTTAGTGGGTTTTGTAAATTACCGGTCAGGTGACTCCTTAACTAGAATTAATTTTTTTTAAAGATGTTGTTTTTAATTCTAGACTATCCTCCGTCCCCTACGGGCTTGGAACTCAACCTGAGGTATATCTTCAAAGCACGGAAAGCCGGACATGTTAAGATATCTAGGGTTTCCCTAACAGTCCTTGTGGCAGCATGGCCGCTGACCCTCAGCGGTATGGTTATTCATCTAATCTCAATGAAAATTCGATCAACAACAGGGATCGAACCGGGGACCGGTAGATGACAACCATGACTAGCGCACTAATCCCCTAGACCACGCCGCCACTAGGAGACTCCTTACCTATTCGTCGCTAAGTAGGTGATTTGCCCCTTCTACAAGGTTGCACGTGAAAGCTTCCGTTCTCCTCTTTCGAACAATCTCCGATTTCCTCCCGCTTAGCGTATTCATGCTTATGGTCATAGCATAGTTTTTTTGTAAGCTTTTCTACTATTGAAGTTTTGTGTTCAATCAGTTACGGGGATGCCTTTATCCTCCCTTGGTGCAAGAGCTCAGGCACACTACGGTGGGCGAGAGCAGACCTTATTAACACTGTTGTGAGTTTCTTCCGCCTGACTGTACTTCTCCTGGTTCTCTCTAGCAGCTTACAATAAGTATCCACATCACGGTGCATTAGCACGGCTAAATTTAAAAGGTCTACATGCCTCGTGGCAACCAATTGTGGTTCGCCTCGGTCTTTTGCCCAAATACCAGGAATATTTACAACTACTGACGCCGTTAGGTGCTTCCTTGCAGCCACTCCGAGAGCATCGAAGCTTTTACCTTCACCGTGCGGTACCCTCGGCACACGCCCATCGCCGTAAAACGCTATGCTGCCCCAAGACCCAGGTTTTCCCATACTGGTGGGTTCTAAGAATTCTAACTAGCCTTCAGGCTATTTTAGACTTGCCTTGCTTGAATATGATGCGGCTTAGGTAGAGCTATATATATATATATATATTCCCGTATTAAGTAAAGTTACCAACGGTAGTTGATAATATTAAATAATCGTCTCTAGAACATCAACGGCGCTTCTCCGCATGATAGTCATGTTTACCATCCACAGACGTGAAGCTTAACGCTCAACTGACCTAGTCTGAGATCAGAGCAGAGTTCGAATTGATGTATCATCTTACAAGCGTGGCCCCTGGCGAGGACCCTTGCCATCCCGCGGTTCTCCATTGCAAGCATAAAGAGAGGCTAGAGCAGCTGTTATAAACTCTGGCGGACTATTACTTTGATAAGTAATAGGTTAACCACAAAAAAAATCGCACCGAGAATCGAGTCCTCAAATATTATTGGGACACCCGAAAGTTCAAAATTTGCCACGATGGGTACTCTGTAGCGAAGAAAGTCCTGTGTATATCTGCGAAAGAGCCGTCGTTCAGTGGAACTAATTGATTGAGCAGTGGACGAGGCGGGTCTCCGATGATAGCCGGAAGACTGTCTTCCTTCTGGAAGCACCTGGCCTCATCCGCCGTATGGTGTCTCGTCTTTGGCTTGTCGCATGATTGTCTGCCCCTGATTAACGCTCAGACGGTTTTCTTCTTGCTGCGTCGTAAGCTTGGTGAGCTCAAAAATGCGTAGGCCTGTTTGAATAATTCTAAACGACCTTATGCAGCCTCTACCTAAATCTTAATGTTTTTGCCGCTTATTTATGTCTTTGTAGCACGCACATGGCTGATTCAAAGGATAACTATAATCTAAGCTGCAAGGAGCCAGCACCATTAAAGGAACTGCAAGGAGGCCGGCACTCTTGTGGCCGTATGATCCTGACATCATGGGTCATCGAAAAACTGCCGATCTAGGATGTGTAGATTCGAAACATTTATGCTGCGAACTATGGCGATCTTCTGCATGGCAGGCGGTGTTGCACTCAAAGCGTAGGGGGACCAGGACAAGTACAAAGCCCTAAGAAACGACCACACCGTATGTTTATTCACTATTGAGCATAAAGTGTGTAGAAACTGAAGGCCACGCTTATCGAAAAGTCGAACGACGAAAAAACGATTTAAATGTTATGCTTCATCATGTTTTTAACTTTTACGAGTAATTTCCTTCTCTTCCGCAGTATCAGTCACAAAGGATAACTGTCAAAATTTGATGCGAAAACACGGTGTCGTTCACCAGTTCGTTGCCCACGGGTAAGGGACTCTCCTTTCTGTCGTAGCTAGGTCTAGCCGGTGTTGAAAATGTGTGCTTAACTGTCTGAAAAATAAAATATGTGATACTACTAATAATAATATATATATATATATATATATATATATATATATATATATATATATATATATATATACATATGCTGTTCAATCGTTATCGCGACTTTTGTGTTTTTTCAAAAATTATTCATTTATTCATGAATATCTATTTTGTCCCCTTTAAAGTAATCCCCATGAGATATTATACACTTGTGCCAACGGTTTTTCCAATCTTCGAAGCACTTCAAAAAACCTTTTTTTTTTTATCTTGTTCAGCTCCTCCTTCGATGCCGTCTTTATCTCGTCAAGCGTAGCGTAACGTCGTCCTTTCATGGGCCTCTTCAGTTTAGGGAACAAGAAAAAGTCACAGGGGGCCAGATCTGGGGAATACGGTGGCTGCGGCATCATTAGTGTGTTGTTTTTGGCCAAAAACTCGCGCACAAGCAACGATGTGTGAGCAGGGGCGTTATCGTGGTGCAAAAGCCAATTTTTGTTCTTCCACAAATCCGGGCGTTTCCGGCGGATTGCTTCGCGCAAATTGCGCACAACTTGCAGGTAATATTCCTTATTGACCGTTCTACCCTGTGGCAAAACTCATGATGCACCACGCCCCTGCAATCGAAGAAAACTGTCAGCAAAACTTTCACATTCGACCGAACTTGGCGCGCTTTTTTCGGTCTTGGTTCGTGCGGCAGCTTCCATTGAGATGATTGAGCTTTGGTTTCCACGTCATAACCATAAACCCACGATTCGTCACCAGTTATGACCCTCTGGAGCAAATTTGGGTCGTCGCGGACAGAGTCCAACATCTCATTAGCAATGTTCATGCGATGCTGTTTTTGGTCGCAATTGAGCAATTTTGGTACGAATTTCGCGGCGACCCGTCTCATGCCCAAATCATTGATAAAAATCGAATGGCACGAGCCAATCAATATGTTTAGGTCCTCAGCAACTTCTCTAACGGTGATTCGACGATTGGCCAATACCATTTTCTCCACTTCATTAATTTTTTCGTCTGTTGTTGAAGTGCTCGGGCGTCCGGCACGCTCTTCGTCGTTCACATCTTCTCGGCCTTCTGAGAACATTTTGTACCACCGATAAACGTTGCTTCGGTCCAAGGTAGCTTCTCCGTATGCCACAGTCAACATTCGGAATGCATCCGCGCACTTAATTTCGTTTTTCACACAAAATTTGATACAGGTTCTTTGATCCATTTTTTTGAATAGGTAAAAATCGAAGACGATCCAAAACACGTGCAAGCAAAGCAGCTGTCAACAATTAAGTGAACATTCAAAATGGCCGAGCTTGTCGGCATAAGTGAGAGACATGAGTAACAACCTAACGCCACAAAAAAATCGAAATTCGAATATACGTAACCCGCGAAAATTTTTCCCCCCGCGATACTTTTTGAACACACCTCGTATATATATATATATATATATATATATATATATATATATATATATTATCTAGTATTATTATTAATAAAACTCACGGCACTGCGGAAATTCCTCATAAAGAGAGCAGATGTTCTGCTTATTTGTTCATCTGACACCAAATGCTGCGCCACCGGCAATCTAATAATGAAAAAACTGGCTCCATGCTGGACGGCACTGTTCAGCGAATGCCTCCGCGCTGGCACGATCCTATCTCAGTGGCTCGAAGCTACACTGCTCGTCATCCCTAAAGGAAAAGGTGACCCAACCCAGCCGACCTCCTGGCGCGGTATAGCAAAAAAGAGCACATGCTACAAGTTACTGTCGTCGCTGCTTACCAGACGACTAAGTCGGTTCTTAGAGATTACTGACGTTATCCCAACTGAACAGCACGGCTTCCGACAAAATCGTTCTACGATTACGGCATGCGCTAATCTGTTGGAGGCCATCAGGGAAGCTCTAGCAAAGACCCAACCTCTGTACGCTGTATTCGTCGATTTCAAAGCCGCCTTCGACTCAGCGCCCAGGGACATTATTCTGCGAACTCTAGCCGAACTTGGTGTCCCTCCTGCCGTCCTCAACCTATTGGCGGCCGTCCTCCAAAGCAACAAAATCAGAATAGATGACGATATGTTCAAACTTCCCGCTTTTCTTTGGACTACATGTGTTGCGCAGGGCAACAACTTGAGCCCGCTGCTTTTCTCAGTCCTTAATAAGGACCTACCCGCGAAAATCTAAGGACCGAGGAATCTGGTAGACGTAATATTGGTACGCAGATGATCTCGTCATCTACGGGAAGAGTCGCTTTCAGGTTCAACAGGCCTTAGCCAGACTTCACGCGGCCACGTCTGAGCTTAGACTAACCGTTAACCTGACGAAAACAGTAGCCATGAAGTTTAGGAAAGGTGGGCCCTTAGCTGCTAATGATGCGCTCCGTTTAGCCGGTTCCCACCTTCCTTACGTCAGTAAATTCCCATACTTGGGACTGCTTCTAACGCCGAACGGCAGCTGTTTCCTGCAACATATCAAAAAAAGATGCCGAAAAGCGCTGGTCGCGATGACCACAATTAGAAAGCCGCACCTGTTGTCCATTCCAACGGCATTAAGGCTGTTCGATTTAAAGATTGCTCTAATGGCCGCCTACGGCATCGAAATGATCTGGAATGATCTCACCCTAGCTTGCCTCGAGCACCTAAATAACCTAAAGGCAGCTTACCTCAAGCGAGTCCTTGGTCTCCATCGCTCCGCAACCGACTTGTATATCTCCTCACCGACACCCCTTTATTCGTCGAGGAGCTAAGGCGACGCTTTGACCTGCCGGCATCTCCCAATTACGTCAATGTCCTCAAAATGTGGGAGTGCAAGTTTGACGAAATCGATGTCAACTTCTTCAGCACCGGAGCAATGCAAAACCAGGCATGGAAAGGGCCGAGTCGGTCTAATTGCCATGTGGTGACTACGTTCGCCGTGCACGGTTTTCACCATATGCTGTGCGCGACCGCCGGGTTCCATGATCCCTCCGACTCATGCGTGTGCCTTCGTTGCAAACTACCATGCGGTAGATACCATGCTACCTCCTGTAGCCTAGTCCCTTCGCTAGCCAGTCTAGAGAACCAGGCCCACGTCATAACTTCATAGTTTTACATATCTATTAGTTTATATGACTAAATGTGTGCATGTAAACATATGCACATAATTTAACTGTACTATTTCTACACAACACGTGTGATAATAAACAAATTGTTTTTAATAATGAAAAACACTTGGGTGCGGGTCTATAACTCTTGGTAGCCTTCCTTGCCGGTGACGTCTAGAAAACACCAAGTGCGCGGATGCGCGTGTGCTAGTGCAGCCACGGGAGCCACGTGGCGACGTCAATGCCGGCAAGTAACACGAGTAATCAAGTTTCATATTTTTATTTCATTATCAATTTCATCGCACTTCTGTTACACATGCACAGTGTGCCTATCTAAATATATTCCTTCATAGAATTTATACGACTGGAGATATCAACGATATTATGAACTGCACAGTTTTGCTTGGCGGAATGCACCTCGCCTGTGGCGCTCTCTACAGTTGAGGTGAGAATTAAGAGACGAAGTTCGCTCGGTGTGCGACTTCACTCTCTGCGCGAACGTCGATGGTGATATCTCATTCCGAACTAAGTTCTGAAAAATACTATTTGCAATAAATATATATGAGACTAGGTCTTAAATTGAGTGAGACCAATTTGGACCCCAGAACAAATAGCTCGAAAAGTTCTATATGAGCAGAATTTAAAAAAAATCATTCTTCTTTGACGTTGTTGATCTGAAGTATTTGTCTAGTATAAAGCTCCAGAAGGTTATACCGGTATCGGGAAACGTCTGACCACAGTTGGTTAAAGAAAAAGGGTAAGTCATGTAGATATCATTTTGTGTCATTTTCGGAAGTCACGCATGCCGGGGTTATCAGTTGCGCTAATCAATCAATTATATTATATTAATTATTATACACTTATTTTTTTATGAAGCGGGTTTTGGGGTTAGCTAGTGCTTGTAGAAATAGAATAGTTAATATTTTAGAGGGAAGACTAATGACACAGGAGTTACAAGTACGATGGGGTGTACCTAGGATGACGGCGTTTGTGGCCTATGCTATGAAGTGGGGGAAAAGTTAAAGGACATCGACATAGGCATATACACGACGGTAGCAATGAGGAGTACACCCTGGTAAGCAGCCGGATATAAAAATAGGCATTTACCTACGGCATTTGCAGCCCACGGGTTCCATCACGTGTTATGCAACACGTAAGAATTCCACGATCCTCAGGAGTGTTGTAGGTGTGCGAGATGCTTAGGCCATTGCAATAGGTAACACGCCGCAGCATGTCTAGCAGATCAGTCAGTAGCTAAGCTTGCAAGATAAGAAAAGATCCGGTGATGTGGAAGAGCCACTTATCGTGACTAATGTACTTGTTTATAATTTATCCAACTTAGTTGTTAATAAATCACACTATTATTTAAGTCGTCCGAGTCAAGCATAATTCTAAGTTTTTAAGTTACGTTTTTGGGCGACCATTTAGTGTGTAGCACCTTAAACCGATCACAAAATTAAACCTTAACCCAAGCGAATAAAAAAATTTCGCTTCTTCGAGGCTTCCTTTACAATGGTGGTTGCCTCAATATTAATTTCAAAAATACAGCTTCATTTATGAGTGCCCAAAAACTTCCGCGTTTATTTCTCAGAATTCAGTGTCTTACTGACCTAACATTTAAAAAGAGATCGTCGAGGGTGGAACATTTCATCGAGATCTGTTTTGGCTAGATCACGGTCGTGCTCTACAATTGCTGCTTTGGGTGTACTGCGTACGTTAGTTTAATAATAATGATAATAATAACGAACCCATTGGCTAAAAAAAACACACAATCAAATAAATATATATAATCTCTAGCGTCCTTAAAATCAGCTGGTACTCTGTCTTCTTGAATCAAACGTCTGTTACCCACTATAATAAAGCATCCGTTTTAGGCTGCGGCACTTACACACGGCATAACGGGTATTGGACGAAGTAAACAGGCTTCTCGCAAATTAATAAATTGAAATTATACCACTAATAAATATTTGAGAATGTAGTATCCTAAAGTTGTGCTTAAGACTCCACTGCCGTGGAATAGTCTATCTGAATAATTTCATATTCAAACGACCACGTTTAGCATCTGCCGAATTTAGTCCCGGATACCAAACAAGACACACAGATCAACAGCACTAGCCTTGAGATACACGCGCGTCTCAAACGGATGTGTTTCAGCAAACCAAATATACATATAAGCATGCATAATAATTGGAATATCCGAAGACTGACATTTTTCTTTCCTTGTTCGCGATCTAGGTGTTTAAAGAAGAAGACAGCAGAGGAGAGCAGACGTCGCGAGCGAGCAAAGAAAGGCAGCCAACGCCGACCAACGAACAATGCTACATTGCTTAAGTATGCGCACCAGCTTGTTCCTGTCCGATGGTAAGTTTGCCTAAGGAGCATCCGCAATAGAATTAATGTATATATATATATATATATATATATATATATATATATATATATATATATATATATATTAATGTTTTATTTCGTTAGAGGGCCCTGGATTTCTTAAAAAATCTAATATTTGAATGAAATGGGTTGACATAAATAGAATATTTCAAGCTTACAGGAACGTAACTAAAATTTGAAACCCAAATCGCCCCTCCTATCATATTTCTTGAGAATTTGTTTGCAGAAGGTGCTGCCGTCAGCACGTCGTCTACCGCCGATGGCCCCAATGATGTCATTCTGTTGCTGTGGCATCTGCAGCGATTTCAACCAAAGACACTGAAGTGTCTCATTTTAGATCGAAACAACTACACCGCTCGGGTATAGAGATTTTGCGGAGCCAGTATATTGCAGAGCCCAAATGGGTCATGTATATGCTGACCTATTGGAACATATCATGCAAAGGGCCCCCAAGAGTTCAAAAATCAGGAATTGACAGCCTCGTTGGATGAGGTTGAACTTCTCTAAAGATACGCTGCACTAGGTACTCCCCGGGTCGCGCATCCTTTGTCACAGAAGTTAGTCTTTTTCCGAGCTCCCTGAGGTACTTAACGGTCGCCTTACCCATTGGTCCTAACGTTACCATTGGCCCTAACGTTAGGTTGTCTGCTAGCGGTTTCCGAAAGCGGCCACTTGCGGATCGAGGTCGTGACAACTGTGTTTCTGTAATTGCTAATTCGGTGCTGTGATTGGCGTAGTGTGCTTAGATAATTGTGCCATCTAGAGAGCGGCAAACAGTTCACTACAAAGTGGCAAACTGGCAAAGACATAAACGGCACGGAGATGTGCTGATGATGAGGTGGTACTGGTGCCAAGGAGGCATAGGACTCTAGAACTATCATTTTTGGAAAGAACAACGCGGCGGTGGAAGGCGTTACTCTGTCATTCAATGAAGAATCCGACGAAGGCTGGAATAAGGTCGTACGAAAGGGGAAAATTGTTGCAAATCTGGTTACAATGCAGAAAAACATCCTATTTGTTCGCGCGAAGAAGAGAGCCGAGGTGATTATTTTCTTTGCTGTAGATAACTTGTTGAAGTCAAACTTTAATGCTGTTATCTACAGCAACACTTTGTAAAAAGTATACAAAAGTATATACATCACCTAATACATGAAGATATTGTAAAGCATATTACAGGCAAAATGGAATAACCACTTTTTTTACACGGATAGGTCATTATTGTTGCATAAGACAGGGAGGACCGGGCCACATTGCTCAGCTTGCAGACACCGGGTGAGATGCCTATAAGCGCCTGGGCTAGTGGCTCTAGATCGACCGTTAAAGAAGAAATACACGGGGCACGCACCACGCTAATGTGGGAACAATTATGAATGCTTTGGGTCAGTCGGCGTCACCGACGCAATGTGTGTCCGGTCCAAGAACATCAAAACCAAATTTGTCATGGCGGCGGACAGTGTCATCCTGACATTTTCGGGCAACAATTTTTCGACGGAGGTTCGTGTAAGTTTCGGGAGGTCGCGCCCAAGCCGGAAAGCTGACGCGAGCACAGGTCTTGCGGAAGCTCGCAAATTGTTCAAGTACAGGGAGCTGTAGCCGCAATACATAATTCAGCCGATCGCCCAAACGTTAGGACTTAAGGATTGTTTTGAGGGCATTTTTCTAGGATCGGATCTTTACAAAACCCATACAAATATGTCCAAAGAATTTAAATCCAGGGATCTTCCCGGCCAGTCAATGCCCCGTTTTAAGGAAATAATACGGCCCGAAAGTGGTTTCGTAAATTGTAAGCTCTGCCATATATGGCGTTCTCACTGCCATATATGGCAATCGTCTGATGGCTGTTTATCTAGTCGAATACTGACGGTGTATGCGTAGAGAAGTGCAACTACAACGTTTGCATCTATGCGGGATACGCTCCGCGCAAATTGTTTCGTACAGTTTACTGCCTCACAGAATAAATGTCTACTTTTCGGGATTGTGTCCTGGTTTATCACAACACACAACACATTCAGTGGGGCCAGCATTTTGTAATAGAAAGCGAATAAAAAGAAAATTTCTTGGATATATTACTTAAAAAAATAATAGTAACAAAAGTCTGATTACGAGTAGCGGAATTTATTTGAATAATACATAGATTAGAGAATATATATATATATATATATAAATTCTCTTATATATAGAGAATTATAAATAAGATTACGCATAATATATATATATTTCATTTTGAAGTTACAGTGGAATATGAATATCTAACTACTCTTGGGCTTGTGAGGGGTGCTACCAATCGAGCTTATCCTCGAGGCAGCCCCTCATTGTACCCATAATTGCTGCCGCATTGCCGCGCTGAACCGCCAGAGATAGCCGCTGGAGTAGAAAGTCGAAAGCTCTTTTGTCCCCCGTCGTGAGTTCAATTCGTTTGCCAATCTTCTGTAAAAGTGACCATGCCTCAGGGCCAGGTCCCCCTAGTGTCTCCAATACTAGTGGCACAAAAATGAACTCGTCGGTGAGCTGGGCGTATTTGTTGGTCTTTAGACGTTCAGCCTGGCGTGCTGCGGAGCCAGCGGCTGATGCGCTGGCCTCTATGTTCGAGGGGGCGAGCGTGTCGGTGACTGTAGCATCCCAAATAAGCGCCTTTCCCCTTTCAAAAGGGATAAGGGTGAGACCGTCAGGCCTCTTTCCGGCCTCAGGCCTCTTTAAGCATAATATTATATATCTAGATATATAATATAGAAATATATAATATTTCTATATTATATATCTAGATAAACTATATCTTATAGATAAACTATAAGATATAGTTTATCTAGATAATCAATTTACCTACTCCCTACTTGTATGCCTAATTAGCATTGTGACATATAATTATTTATCATGTCCTTAACTTTAATATGATCTGTTCTTCACAGGTTTCGGACAAGCGTGATGCACCTGCGTCACTGGCAGGTTGAATTCGGCAAACCCACTAGAATCCCAGGGGACGTGTCCTATTCTAGCGGCCCGTGTGTCTTGTCGAGGCTCTTCTGTCATGAGAAGGTGCGTCGAGGGCCCAGCTTCTCTATGTGTACTCAGCTCAGCTGATATTTGTGTAGCTTAAATGTTCTTAAACGCCTCCTACATTAATACAGGTCCCTTGAAGAATACATTGGTTTCAACGATCACAATGTCCTATTTGGTACTTAAACATACATTTTAGATATAAATTAGGAAAGCACATACATCTTCTATCCAAAAGATGGGCAGGATTATGCTTGGCACTTGTTCTGTTTCCAAAGGCACCAGCCTCATATTCACTTGAACTCGGAATCTCATGTCAACTCTTAAACCGGATCCCTGGGAAAATAGGTGGCAGATTATTTAGCGTATTTGCTCAGTAGTAGACAATATGATGACTGTATTTTACTGATGGTAATTTCCAATAATTGCTAAATATACTAAGTGGACCAAAAATATCGTAGTGTAGACTATCTACAATTTTAAAATGCGCATGCCGACTACAGCGCCGGAGAGAAACGTTTTTAGGAAATAACAAAAATAGGTATAATAAGGGTTGATGCGAATGGTGTTGGTAGCAGGTCGCGCAACTGTAACATGTCAGATCTGTCAGTAAGAGAGGAATAAAACAAGATTTGTTTGTCCTTTGCCTGTATTCCAAGCTACGAATTCTTTGACGAATCTTGTAATTTATGCTAGACTAAATTATATTTAATGGTTACATATTAGGTAAGTCAAAAAGTTCGTCGGCTTTCTGGGACCACATTTTTGAAATTCCCGCGCTCTGCAGTAGGGCCGCCTGAGAGTGCGGCTGGGTGTTTACATTCAGGAGCAGACCCGTGGCGGCGCGACGGTATGCCGGTTCCAACTTTACCAGTTCCAACTTTACCGTTTCGTTTGCGGAATTGGCAGCTGTTTGCTATGGAGAACAAAAATACGCATTTTCGACACATTATGTTGCTCTCCTACCGTGAAGGCATAAGTGCAGCGCAAACAACCCGGAGGATATGTGCAGTCTACGGCGAAAACGCAGCACACAAATCCACAGTCGAAAAGCGATTCGCCCGTTTCAAAGCTGGAAACTTTAATCTCGAAGATGAACCGAGGTCAGGATGACCCAATGTTGTGGAGACCGACGAAGTCATAAGCCTGGTTACTTCGAACCCAGGTTTGACCATAAAAGAAATTGAAGATGTAATGAGAGTCTCCCACAAAACCGTTTTTTTTTTGAGAGGTTGGGGAAAAATGCTTTATGCACACCCAGCGCAGTTATCACTGTCCGGGCGTGTAGAAGCGCGTAGGTAGTGTGGGACTCCCCGATGGCATGGGGTTACCCACTAAAAAACCCTAGTCCTCACATTTACCCCCCCCAGGGTTCGGTACTGTTTGCCAGTTCTTCAAGGCCCTGGGGGGGGGGAGTCGTCCGCTCTACATCTACGACATGGCCTCCGAGGCCTGTAAGGACGTCTCACAATCTCTTCTAGCGAGTGAAGCGCGTCTTTCCTTCTCTAGGCAGGTTTTTTCTCTGATGATCCGGTCGAGCTATGACGCTCCTTCTCTCCATGATTGGCCTGACGTCAACATCGATGTTATGATCGTTTTAGTGTCAGCTCCAGCTAGTACATATTTGGAGGTCTGCTTGAGGTTCGAGAGCCTTGGGCATCCTGCAACCGTGTGGTCCACGTCGTCAGGTTCCCCAGTTGTGCACAAAACACAGATGTCTGAGTGAGACTTACCTATTCTCATCATGTACGTTTGGAATTGGCCGTGTCCCGTTACAGCCTGTGTGGCGTAGAATGATAACGAGCCTTGGCCCGGGCCGTTGTACCATTCAAGTAAGTCACTGACGAGGTGGCGGGTCCAGCCCGCGCGTGAGGATAGGGCACGCCATTCCTCCGCCCAAGTCTGCATAGTCGCCTCCCTTGCTTCGTTGTAGTCAGTATATCCGTCCCTTCGCTTGGTGCTCCTCTGTCCGGCCAGGAGATCCCATGGGAGCATTCTGGCTAGTACTAGCGCAGCCTCCGTGCTGACGGTTCTATACACCCTGCTGACACGTATCGCGATTGATCTTTGAGCTGACCTAAGGAGCTGCCTGTTGCTGATCGTGCGGAGGGCCATGTCAGCCCACACTGACGCTGCGTATAGTGCCGTGGACTCCGCCGCCGACGCTATCAATATCCTCTTCTCCAAATCCGCGCCTCTCGACCGAGGCAGGATTTTAGCCATTGCCCTAGCGATTGTATGCACTTTTTTGGATATGGCCAAGATGTGGGCGCGGCCCGTAAGGCCGGAATCGAGGGTGACTCCTCGATATTTTGCTGTTTTCGACAGCATGATAGCGTGGCCGTCCAATGTCAAGTAAATGCCGCGGGTGCGTTTGCGACCTGACAGGTAGATTGCCTCACTTTTTTCTGGGGCCAGCTGAAGGTTGTTTTGTGCCATCCACCGAGAGACACAGCGCATGGCGTTGTTTGCTGTGGCCTCGAGTATGGTCTCATGGCGTGCTGTTATAATAAGTGCCAGGTCGTCTGCGTAAGCCAGCGTTTGTGCCGCTGGCGGAAGGTTTGGCAGACGCAGAACATCGTCATATGCCAAATTCCACAGAGTTGGGCCGAGTATAGACCCCTGTGGGACCCCGGCGGTGATACTAAACGTGCCATGATGTGTCAACAGGTGGCGGTCACTCAGATAGGAGGAGATGATGCGAACCATATAAGGAGGTATATTTCGTCGTTCCATGGCCTCAAGAATTTTCGCCCAGTTGGCGCTGTTGAAGGCGTTTTTGACGTCAAGAAGTATCAGTAAAACAAACTTCCTGGTGTTGCGCGACGCCCTGGTTTCTTGTCTTGCTTTTTCCAGGATTTCCTCGATAGGGTCGAGTGTCGAGTGACCCTTGCGGAAACCATGTTGGTTAGGTGCCAAAGCTTCTGTGTCTTCTATAGCCTTCGTGAGACGCTCTTGGATAATGTTTTCAAAAAGCTTGCCAAAGTGTCTAGAAGGCAAATTGGTCTGTAGGTTCCTGGGGTGTGCTTGGGAATCAGCGCCAGAAAGGAGGTCTTCCAGGCAGGTGGGAAGAACCCCTCCCGGAGGAGATGGGTCGCGGTATCTGCGACGATTTTCGGATGCTCTCTTGCCATAAGCCGGATCACCCCAGGAGGGACACCGTCAGGACCCGGTGCTTTGCCAGGGGCGACGCGCTCGCCTGCCTGAAGGACCTCGTTCTCTGTGACGGGCGGAATGTCTGCTGGGTCTATATTGGTATAAGTTACTGAAGGGCGAGGAGAATGCGACGGAAAGAGTTTCTTGACTTGGCGGAGAGTTTCTTCTTGTGTTCGAGGGGGTGGAGATGTCTTGAGTTTTTCCCGGACTATCCGATAAGGAATTCCCCAGGGGTCATGTTGTACAAGATCGATTAGAGCCCTCCAACATTCCCGTTTCGCTGTCCTGATCTTTTGGCGAAGAGTGTTTCTTGCTGTTCGGTATATGTCTAGTAGTGTATCCTCCCGGGCCAAGGCAATGTGAAGTATGTGCTCGTGTTCACCGTTTCGGCGTCTTCTCGCAAGCCAGGTTCGAGCCCTCGTCAGGGTGCGCTTGGCACGTATGCATGCTGAGCGGGCCTCCTTTATCTCAGATGTCTACCATGGCTGTGGAGAGCGTCTACCAGTGCGGCAACGCGGCGGGCCGCCTGCGGCCCTGCACGCCTTTTTTACTATTTGCGTTAGGTCTTCCGGAGAGGGTTGGGAGTCTTGACACATGTTGAGTTGTGCAGCTATGTAGAGTTTTAGCTTGTTGATGTCTAGATGTCTCATCTGCCAAGTTTTTTGGCTCGAGAGTGGCTGTCTAGGTGCCCCGTCGTAATCGAAGACTATGTATTGGTGGTCACTGAGCGTTTCGGTGTCTGCGTCGACTCTCCATCTGTTAATCAGACAAAGGGAAGCATTGTTGGTAAGTGTGAGATCAATGAATGACTCTTGTCGACCTCGGACGAATGTCGGCATGTTCCCATCGTTAATTACTGAGAGATCCGAGTTGGCCAGCCAGTCCAGTAGTAGGAGGCCCCGGGACGTGGGAGCGCGGGAGCCCCATAGAGGATGTGCCGCGTTGAAGTCACCTGTCAGAAGTAGTTGGTGGGGGTTGAGAGATATAATGAGATCAGTGAGTGATGCGAGGTAGTCGTTAAATTCCTCTAGTGTGCGGTTTGGTGAGAAATAGCAGGAGAGAACATATGAGCCGCTGCCTAGGTGAATCCATGTGCACCCAGAGCAAGCCCCGTTGCCCGAGACGGAGACTTTTGGGTCCTGTCCCGTCCACCATATTGCTGTGTCTGCTGCGGAATCAGCATAATGGTTTGCTCGTGTTGATGCAATATTAACATTGGGCTCTGACATGAGGCATAAGGATATCTGGTTCTCCTGTACGTACACGTTAAGAGCGTCATAAGCGGCCCGGCAGCGGTTTAAGTTTACTTGTAGGATCTTTATTTTGATAGCTTAATTTTAGATCGTCTCTGGACCGTCGTCCAGTCTGATCTGTTGTTCTGTTGTCGCACTCCTTCGGAAGAACTCGAATGAGCCATTTCTGAGGAGATTGATAACCGGCGATGAAAAATGGATACTCTACAGAAACGTAACACAGAAAAGAAGTTGGGTCCCCAGAAGTTCTCAGACCGCAGCTATGCCTAAACCCGAAATTCATCAGCAGAAGGTTATGCTGTGCTGCTGGTGGGACCGTAAGGGCGTCGTGTATTTTGACGATCAACTCCGTCGTCTACTGCAGACAACTCGACGATTTGAAGGCTGCAGTAGCAACGAAGCGCCCGGAATTGTCAAACAGGTGGGGCGTCACTTTTCAACATGATAAGGCGACACCACACAAAAGTTTGGCCACCCGGCAAAAATTGGCGGAGTTTGACTGGAATGTGCTGCCGCACCCAGCTTATAGTCCCGACCTCGCACCATCTGATTATCACCTGTTCAGGTCTCTCCAGAACTCCCTTGATGGCACAACATTTGAATCTTTGAAGGCTAAAAAAAATCACCTCACTCAGTATTTCGACGAGAAGGACAAGACGTTCTGGGGGAAAGGAGTCATGGATCTACCGAGGCTATGGGCGAAGGTTATCGAACAAAACGGTCATTATATCATTGAATAAAAATACTGTTGTCTGCATAAATAAGGCTTTTTAAAATCGGGTGAAAACGCCGACGAACTTTTTGACTTAAATAATATTTACCGCACGGCGGTACAGAACTGTATGTCGTTTATATATCAAAAACTTGCATATTGTGCGTTGTCCGGATCAAGCCTCGAGCCGAATGTACTCTGTGTCCATAATATAGTACTTTTGCGGGATGTCGAACTTATGTCATTTACTTTTAGTGCAAGAAAGAGTTGATTAGCACCGACAGCAGTGCGACGTTTGTATCATGCTGGTTTCACAAACGCATTGTATTCTAAGCTTCGATTATATTATTCGCGAGTTTACTTTGCAGTGTGAGTATTCTGTTTCTAGTGTGTTAAGGTTTCTAGCTGAGGCTGAGACCTATGCAGGGTTCATCTCATTGTGTGTAGACCTGCTTTATTAAACATAACTAGAGTATAAACACTGTAAACTCTATATTAGGTCAGTCAGAAAATGCAATCGGTTAGTGAGCTCCATCTTATTCAGGAGATTCTCGTGTAGATGAGTACGTGTTCTTAACAAGGTTTGATATTGTTATTGTCCAAAACACGGTGTTCAGTAGCAGCAGCCGTAGAAGAACAGCCGCAAAGTAACAAAGCATAACCGCTGAAGAGTTTCAGGTGGAGAGCGCATCGCTCGCTTGCGGCATACCGAGCATTTTGGACCAGAAATATCGTCTCTGTGCAAGGCACTAGAGAAGACAAGTAGACTTCACCACTATAACCCGCTTATCGGCTAACAAGACCTGATGCGCTGCAGACCATATCTAGAGAGATTAAGAGAACGAACTGTCATACGAAGAAAAGTTCCGCATCATCCTTCCGGGAGAGCATCGGCTAGTAATCTTGCCTATTCACTGGATACGTTTTAGTAGGTGTATCAGACGGCATCGCCGCAACTTTCCTTCACATTTGAGTAAATACTCTATCACACACTCGAAAGGTGGTGAAGAAGATGCTTTGCAAATTGCAGAACATAAGCAAGACTCATTTTAGCTCGAAACAACTACACCGCTCGGGTATAGAGGTCTCGCGGAGCCAGTATACTGCCGAGGCAATAGGGAAAACGAGTGGTATAGACGATGAATCGTCCGCTGAATGAGGCTCTATATAGGATTATCCGTTGCCTCAAAACGTCTCGGTAACGGTACCGACGAGAGGTCACAATCATCCAACCTGCCCACTAATAAAAATGTATATATAAATGTGTCTCCTTGTATGAATCAACTTTTTTTTGGTGCAGTGGCCGCCGCCCGTCTGCAAGCGTTTATCAGGGCCGCATGGACCGGTAACTCTGTACATCAAGTCATGAAACCAGACGTAACCGATGCCAGCTCCCAACTTTTCCCAACCAAAGTTTAACGAGGAAGTAGAATTGAGCATTTTACTGCACAGAAGGAGTAGTAGCTTATTATTGGACGCTAGCATGTAGAAACAATTCGAGACTCGTGTAGCAGACAAACGGTGCGGACGCATGTGAGGTTGGTCTCGGAAAATATCGTCGGCTAGTAGCACGAGAAATTCCTTCGTCCGGGATACTTGGTGATTAGAACTACATTGCGCACAAGAGGGGAGTTGTTGGTGAGTTTTCTTAAATTTTGTGAGTTCCTTGTTGTCGAGCACTGGCGTGCTTGCCACGAGGTAACACAGAATTGCGTGGCTGTCGCCATCTTCGTCGTGCCTCACAGTTGCCCTAGCTGAGCGCTGTGTGCGAGAGAAGACGAAGCCGTCTTGTCTCCGCGCGCGGTCCGACGGACGGTGCAAACGAAGACAAAGCAATCTCTATTAACCACGCTTGCAACAGTATCTGCCGCGATTCCTGAGATATCAGCAAAAACAAAGGAAAACTAACAAGTGCCCGTACGCCCGTCGTCGGGCCATGCGAGGCCGCCTCCAGATCCTCCGCTGCCTACCAGCGAGTGACAAGGAGCGACCTTAACGTTTCCGTTGAGGAGCCGGCCCGTCCCGCTATTGACGTCGACAGTGTAGAATCACTGAAGGAGATGGATCACTCGTGCCGAGCATGTCGGCATCTGAAAACGCCCGGCGGATACATCCCGACTCTGCTCCGACAAGAAGCGCATCTCTGACGTCGGTGAACAACACACCGTAACATTCAAGATGACCTCTGCGACCGAGGCGACGGACTGCGCAGAGGCTGATCTTAAAGGGGGCGTTGACGCAGAGGCGGCATACGGCCGGGCGTTAGCAGTCCTCAAGGGAGACGTTAAGACAATGGTAGATGCCTGCAAGTTAAGGAATACCAGGATGGAGCTAAAAGAGGTATCAGAGAAACTAGACCTGGATCTCCTCAGGGTCGAAACGGCGGTCGATTCTTTTAAGGTTTCTCTGCGGACCTCGCTGGAGGACCCGGAGGAGGAGATCGGGAGTCCGGGTCTTGTTGCAGGCGATACAGAGGGAACGAGATGAGTTGCTGGCGCGGCCTCCTCAATCTTCGGACCCTTCAGCAATCTGCCTGCGCCGCGCCCTGGTGGATCCTGAGGCTGCCCGAGGGTATCTGGAATCGCGTATCGCGGCAGCGACGACGGCTGAAGACTTTGCTAATCAAACGGGCCTGTTCTGGCCTCCGAGCTTCCTTCGGCAGCAAGCTGCTTACACAGCCCCCAGGTACGGCGGCGGTGTTGCATACCACAGACACCTGGGAGATCCTCGCTGGGTCTCCAGACAACGGAGGAAAAGATTGCCACCTTGTGGTAGGCATTTTACATCCCAAAAAGTCCTGCGATGAGGCTGTTATCACTCTGTTCCGCTCCGTTATCGAGCGCGTGACTCAGCTCTCAACCTCAGCGAGCACGGAACCCCCTCTCTTATACGTCGCCCACCAGTGGCGATCAGAGGAGGTGACGCAGCGGATTCTGGCGGCTCTCGTGGCCCAGTCGTCACGATAGAGCTTTACCGGGCAGACAGGCCGCAAGCAGGTCGGCCGCCAGTGAGTGCGATTAAAGCCCCGCCACCGGCCCCAGTCCTGGCTGGACAAATGTCTCTCAGGGTCAGGGTCGGAGATGGCCGGACCTGGGCCGACACAGTGAAGAGTTTACAAGGTCATCTGGCCGACAACACACAGGCTGTTAGCGGCCTCGTCAGGAATAATGACGGTGACGTCATTATCCGACTACGGGGCATCACCCAGGACGTCTATAACCAAGGGAGAATACAAGTTTACGTGAGCTATCAACTAAACGCTTGTCAACGACTACGACGAAACACGAGTTGTATTTGTAGCACAGAACAACCTTCAAAGGCAGTGTCAACATTAGTTGCAACGCACACTTATAACCCGTTAGTGTTCTGTGCATGACTATTAAATAAGCCTACGGAAGCTCTGTTGTGTTGCGGCGTAGGAAATGGCGCTTCAGGAGGACTATGCTGACTATTCAATATAGACCCTCCTGGCTGAAATAGGTCGGTCAAATACTGCTGCCCCCATCTTTTGAGCCCCTACGTTCTAGTGTCGATATAAACTATTGCAAAATGATTGAAAGTCCGAGGAATAATAAATCAAGTTTGATAATCTACGTTTTAAATAGCGGTGGTGAATTAGAGGGCTAACGCACCGCTCAAAAAGGGGGTGCTGCCATGATAACTATGATTAAACAGATAATCGCAAGTTCGAGCTCGGGTCCTGCTGGTCGAAAATCTTTAATATTATTAGGGTTATTAATATGAATATTAGATTTAATCCTAGTTAGCGGATTTTTTTGGAGCACGTGATAATGTTATTAAAATATCAGTAAACAAGTCAGTGCACTCATACGACCTTATAAGCAATCCGCCGCTTCCGGACAAATTGCCTTAACAGTGCACAGCGCTAGACCTATAGGTAAATACGTTCCTTTAAGGTGCTTGATGGTTTTCCTTCTTGACTTAATGGGATGAGAATGATTTGCGCGGGATTAAGGTCGCCCCCAGGAAGCCTGATTTGCGCGGGATTAAATCGCCCCCAGAAAGCCGCGTTCGCTTTAAGTTCCTGTCCAGCAGCAGTGTGTACAACAATGGCTCTTACTGCGGCAGCATACGACCTGCTATGGACAATGACTGAGTTACTCTGCTCTTTTGTGACTTCCGATTGTAGTGGCAGCGAGGGAGTGTCGCGAACCTAAATGTTTAGGTTGTAGCGCTTCCGCGTACATTGTAAACCTGTGGTATTTGCATGCTTCGCTGTCCAGCTGAATAATACTTCTTTTGGTGGGCCACCAGTAAACTGTAATAAGATCACGTCCGTGAGGATTGTGAAGAGCCTGTCTCTCCCACTTTTTTTTGCACTTTTCTAATGACGGAAATTACCGCAGCGTCTTTTAGAGCTGATAGCTGATGTGCCAGTTCTCTGCACTGTACGGTCACCGGAATGCCAGGAAAACTAGTGAGTTCTAGTACTATTTCCTATTTTGTATCGTCCAGCCAGTCTGTCTATACGTGAATTACGCCAAATTTAGATTCAAGTGTGGAGTAAGGTTGCAGCATAAATATATTGCCACATAACGACAAAATGTTCCCCTGGTCCACTCGTCAATTATATTATACCACCATATGTTATACCACTAGCTGTTTTTTTTCACTGGTCTACGCCTGTCAGTTGTCCGAAACGGTCGTGTTTGGCTTCGCCCCGTTAAACTTTGTCGACGAGTACAAGAACCTAAGGCCTGTAGCAGGCCGACCAATTGCAGTCGCCGGCAGTGGCGATAATGAGCCCTACACGATCAATGTACACTGCAAAGTTACGGTGCTAAACCCAATTTTACAAAAAAAAGTTTCGCACGTTACAGAAACGCAAGCGTTCGAAAGAGTTCAGAATGCGAACGTCGCCTAACCTACCGATAAGTAGGTGAAGCCGATCAGTTGTTGGCTCTCGCGGAGTGGATAGTAGAGTTGTAGCGACCGCGATAAGACAACTGGTCTAATCAGGACCGGTTTGGGTTCAACGCCCCATTTTTAAATCTATTTTTGTTTAATAATTATTTTATCCATCCTTAGTATTATTATTTCTATTTTTAATATGATTTTATTATGATTATTGTTACTATCACTAAGGCAAGGCGTCATTGTGTTTTACCGGGCAAAAGCAGCGGCAAAACTGCCAACGAAGAACATACGAAAGAAAGCAACAAAATTACTTCTGGCGGGGCCAGACCCGAATTACATGGGTGGTCGTGTCGCGCCAAATAAGCTAATCGGGGAGATGATGGCAAGCCTACTATCAGGGCGCTGGCGGCGCTTCGGCCCTTCAAAGATGCTACATCTTTCCAGGACAAGGATCTCCTGGACCAGACATTGCAAAAAGCCAAGGCTATCTTGGGCTTAAGGGCCCTTGGACCGATGCCCTGCTACATGACAAACCAGGGTGAGCAAACTACTCAAGTGCGTGTCGAAGGCACAAATGTGACGTTTCGCCGTCACCCCCACGGCGCGAAGGAAGGGGTAGATCCAGGCAAGAAGCGCTCGCAGCTCGACAACAAAAAATAAGGCCATCCGCCGGCGGACGACCCTGGCCCGAGTAGCACGACGCCACCAGAATTCTGAACTTTAAACGCATCCACCTAGTGTGATACTCGTGCCCGATCTCGGAGTGGATCATCGTGTCAAAGTGCCAGCAATGCCAACAAGCGGGGCACTTTGCGTGCGCCAACGCAGCAGTTACAGCCAAGCGCTGACACATGGGTGAGGCATTGGGGCATTTATCCAGGAAATGTAGGACGATCGCAACCTGTTAAGATTGCGTCGAAGGTGGCAATCGCCTGAAGCGCAGAGAGCAACTGCCGCCCCGGTATTCGGCTTAGTTTGCCAAAGAAGCCGCAAAAGGACACAAACATCACCCCTTTAATCATCTTAACATTAAAGACCTCTAGCAAGCAAGTAACACCAAACGACGTCAGTTCATAAAGTACTCCAGCTGAACTGCAATCGCAGCAGAAGCGCCCGCAACATGCTTCAAGAAGTCAGCAGCAGGATAGGAGCGTACCTGCTGCTGTTCAACGAGCCCAACCTCCTGTGAACGAAAAAACACCCCCGGTCCAGCTAGTGTACATTGACAAGGCAATGGGCATCGTACTGGAACTTCGCAGCCATTTCCGTATCTCCGGACACAGCTGCGGCTATGGTTTTTCCTAGATCGACCTAGCAAAGTTGGGCGTTGCTACTCCTGCTACTGCAGCCCTAATATTTCACTTGACTTTATACACAGGCTTTTGAACGACTTGTTTTTTTCTTTTAACCAAATGGATTTCTAGTCATTAATGGTGATTTTGACGCCGCAGCTAGCGCACGGGGCTCGGCCGGGGCCACCCAAAGAAGGCTAGTAGTACTGGTTGGAGGCCGAAGACCTCGATGTTCTGAATACGGGCACGCCCACTTTTCACAAGGCCGGGCGCACCTCATGCATCGATTCGACTACCACGCGAAGGGTCAAGGCCCACAAGATTTTAAACTGGAAAGTGCTATAGGAAGAGGAATCTCTCAGCGATCACCTTATCATTGAATAGTACGTGACTACCGCCGCGACGGCAAATCCCTCAACGCTGCATCCGCCCATCAAACATCACGAAGTCAAAAAGCTCTTTATTTGGCGCGTGGAGGGCCGCAGGCCTGGTCCTTATACCGCCTTATTTGATTACTCTGCTTTCTGGCCAAACCTTTTGAGTTCATGGTAGAGCTCCAGGACATGGCTCCACACTTAGCCCCCTGCTAGGAAACATAGCGCATGGTAAAGTGCTGCGATAAGGGCTAAACCGCCTAGCCTATACCGACGACCTCGTCCTTACTATTCAGGCCTGGACACCGAACCTGCTGCAGAGCTGTACGAACGAAGCAGTTGCCGACGTTGCACAATGGATGTAGGCGACGGGACTGGCCCTCGCTAGGGCTTCGTCCCACTTACGGACCAGGAGATTGCACTCGTTAACAAGGTAAGACAACTTGGCTTGACCCTAGGCAGAAGTCTTCATGGTACTGAATACGTGCGGTGCGCGACGGAAAAGACAATCAGTTAACAATTTAACACGGCGTATACCTAATACTTACGGAACACGACCATACAAACGGCATATAATCATGTTCGCGGCCGAGTCAGTTGCCCTGAAGGTGAAGGCCTGGCCCATTGATACCCTAAATTTCGCCGCTAGCAGAACCCGCCTGCGTTGGACCTAGAAGGTTGGTGCCCTCAAGGTCATCGTGACGTACTGGACTACCTACAGCAAAGTGTCCTAGACCCCAGTCTCCGCACCCTGGTCAGAGACAGTAACTAAAGGGAGGTAGACGGTGGACGAAAGAACGGACACCGCGATTTGGTGGACGAGCCGTTGAAACGAAATCACAATCCGAAATAGGGACTACGGATAGGGGTTTAATGTAATACAGGTCTACGGGCGCGCGGTATTCTATACTGCGACTTCTCCCCCAACAGGGGCCAAGAAGGATTTGCAGATAACATAAAGGCAGGAGACGTGGTATCGAAACACAGGGTCATCAGAGCCCGATTTTCACGAGAGACTTCAACGCAACATCTGTGTTTTGAGGTGGTAGACGCACCAACTTTCGGAGTTGGCCGAACGAAACCTTCCGGTTATGAACAATGGCAACGTTCGTCCGCACAGGCCCGGATGCCTTTATTGACCTAACAATTAGCTTCGCAGACACATCCGACAGAGTAGTGGACTGAGAGGTCCCTAACAAGGAGAACCTTAATAGCCACCGATATATTGCATTTATTGGTCGAAAACGAAGAAGCATTCAATAGCAACAGTGGTTGCCGCTAGGTGCAACAGGCCCAGATAGTCGGATAGGGAGGAAGGTACTTAGAGAGAAAATAGCTAGGGGCTGTGGCGAACTGGGGGAAATTTTCTGTAAAAAAAAGCTTAGACAAGATTTTTCTAAAGCATGCAAGAAGGCAAAGCTAGCAACCAAAGAACGCTGCACTAAAGTACTGGCGGTTCTGCAAGGTGGCTGCTGCAAGTCGAAAGATCACGATCAGAAAGAGTGAGCGTCGGTGCTGGAATCAACTGATCGAGGAGATCAAGCAGAACGTACAAGGAAGCCTTAGAATTAAAAACATTTTTTAAGGGGGTTGTTTTTAATTCTAGACTACCCTCCGTCCCCTACGGGCTTAGAACTTAACCTGAGGTATATCTTCAAGTTAAGTTCCAAGCCCGTAGGAAACGAAGGATAGTCTAGAATAAAAAACAACCTCCTTAAAAAAATTAATTCTAGGGCTTCCTTATACGTCCTGCTTGATCTCCATTGCAGCAGACACCTCGGAGGACCGCTAGTACTTTGGTGCAGCGTTCTTCGGTTGCTAGCTTAAGGAAGCCCTACAGAATTGCAATGAGCAAACCAGGCACAAGAGCACCGGCAATCTCACCGCATCTGACTTAAGCAATTGTGGATAACCTTTTTTCTAGGCACCCGAAAGAATACATAGACCCGATTCCGGGAAATGAGAAGGATATTCCACCTTAACACTAGAGCGAGCGGCTGAAATAATGTCAGACGGCACGGCCTCAGGACACGACGACATACATCCGGAAGCGGTCAGGCATGCAATAAAGAAATGCCTTAAAACTGAAAGCCGTAGAGAAAAATTGGGTACCAGCGTACATTCAGCGTCTGATAGTCTCAGACATGGCCAAACGAACTGTATATCAGTGTGCATGGCCACGTGATGCAGATAAACAAACAGGCAAAACTACCTGGGTGTAATAGTTAATAGAAACTTGAGCTGTGCAGCCCATTGATTATGTAACGACTAGAATGTATTAAGTGGCAAGCAAGCGTTAAAGCGACGTCATCTAGAGATCTATTATAACATGAGTTTAAATAAAAAGGTACAAAAATACATTTTAAGCAAAGTACTCTCCTAGGAACTAAGTGCATATATCCCACTGTTTTACGAGTGACTGGGGTACCAGCGTATATTTAATAATAGAATAAAAACTATGCCATGTACCCACAACTTCTGGGGCTCTGTCACTCAGTTCGTCCAAGTTCAAGCACATCCCTTTAAGATCTTGTTTCAGCCGACGAAACAAGTGGAAGTAGTAGGGCGACATGTCGTGACTGTAGGGTAAACGATCAAGCTATTCCTACTCCCAGGAAACCACACCGGACACTACATTCGTGTCCCTTAATGTGTCACTACTATATTTCAAAGCGTCTGTTACGATGACCCGAACTATTTTATTGGAACCCATCTCATATATATATATATATATATATATATATATATATATATCGTGCACGCAGCAAAGCGTCTGGCGATTTATTCCTAGTGAAGGTGGAACATTGGAGGTCAGACGCCATCTGCTGGCTTCTGTGGCCGAGTCGACAGGTATGTACAGCACTTCAGTATAAGGAGACCTAGCCCTCTGCATGGCTTATAACAGGTAGTCCCTCCGCGTGGCCTAGCTGGGCATGGCAGCGAGTGTGTCGCAGGTACCGCACAGTAATTACTGACGTTCTCTTCGTTCTTACCCGCCAGCTGTCCTGGGACATGCTTGCGAGAGAGCGAATATGCCAGTTTGCTGTAGTGTAATTAATATATGAGGGGCGTGAAATGCAACTATTTTCATCAGATAATCTATATATGGCGAGAGTGCATCCTTAGGGTCATTCCAAAAGGAAGAGGTTACGCTATTGGTGTCCGATCCTGGAGGGGCAATACCAAGAAGAGTTTTATTATCAATCATAACAGCATGCACAAAGTTACTATCGAATGTGAAAAAAAGAACCTGGAACTTCATAAGTCACGAGAAAGATTTTTATATGCCTTATTTGTTAATCTGAAGTCCGCTTTTGGTACTGCTCCGAGAAATGTTGTACTTCCGAAGCTTGTTAATGCAAGTGTTGGCCCCGGTGACAATCTTAGCCTTCTGTTTTTCTGCTCTTCGCGATCAAGGACCACATACGACAAGACCGGAATCATAGTATAAGCTGATGATATTATCATGTTCAGTCGTGAAAAGTTAGAGTTGCAGAGAAGCATACGCATCCTGGAGGGGTACAGCGAGAACAACGGCCTCCAGGTTAATGCCAAGAAAACTAAGGCCATCAAATTTAGGCCTGGAGGACCGCTTGCTCGTTCCAATCGCTTGAAACTCAGTACTGGTGTAGTCAAGTTCGTTAGCACTTTCTGCTACGTTGAGGTTAACTTTTCGATGAAAGGCACAACCTTCGGGCAACACATTCGAAAGTCTAGTCTCGATGTCCATAATTGAAAAGCCAAAAAAATCTCTGAGCACGACAAAAACACATTTTTTTCTACCTCATTTTTTTTGTGGCGGCCTACGGTATCCCGGTCATATGGGAGCATCTCAGCCCATCACAGCTGGATAAAATATTAAAGGCACAGCCTACGTTTTTCAAGCTAACCATTGAGTTGGCACGGAACGCGAAAAAACGCCTAATTTACTTCATGACGTCTAATCAACTTCTTGTAAAAGATCTGGTTACTAGACAGTCTCCCAGAAACCCCTACTCTTCTACAGTTGAGAGAACTTCCTAAAGAAAGGTCGAGCAATCCCGGAAACTTCTTCAAATCGCCACCACTGATTACGCAGGACTGGCAGAGACCACTACAAGCTAACCGACATTTTGTGACCCGCTATGCACTTCACGGATCTCACTTTAAGCTCTGCCATAAAAACGACTTCCACAATCTTGAAGTCAGCTGTGTGTTCCGTGTATGCAGCCAGCTGTGTCCTATTTACCACCTCGATACCCGTGTTAGAGCTATTTCTCTTACGCAGTTAGCTAGACGATGTTTTTATAATCATGTGTTTTCGTACAATGATATATGACGAAAACAATATGGATAGTCCGAAGAAGGTGCTTTTGTAAGCGGGCACAGCCTGGATCATTTTACGTGTGCATATGGTATGCTTTGGCGATGCCTTACAACGAGCGTTCTCCGGCAGGACCGTTCTGTCGACCTTCAGTTTTTTATGGTGGGGATTGATATGAGAGCCTGGAGTAGCAGCTGTCGGCTGCGTCATCGTGTAATTGAGATATTCCGCCGAAGACGGTAGCGTAAGAAGGTTGTTGTGAACTCTTGAGATGTGTTGTTTACGAACAGCGCCCATATATGAGGGATATGTCGGTGGTCTCAGCCGTTGGGTGCAGCACATTTACCTGTTGCAATGTGCGGGCCTCAAGTATAATTAGGTTTCTTTCTTGAAGGTAAGCTAATCGAGGACAGGCAGATGAACCCACCTCGTAAACGTGATAAATATATATATATATATATTCCATGAAACTTCCATGGAGTTGGAGTGTTACTCTCCATGAAAACATATGACTCAGAATTTGTTTTTCCGCTACAAGCATTAAATGCGCACTCTTGTCGTCTGCTACCGTGATGTTCGAATGTGCAAAGTGTTTCGCTACCGTTTAAAACGGGAGAACAACTGGTTATTTGTAACCATGGCTGTTCTACTGTGTTTCACGGGGGGTGCCTAGACCCCGTGCCCCCCGAGGACGTACAGTTTGTGTCGTGCGGCTCCTGTGAATCAGAGGAACCCAACTTCGTCCTGATGAAGGAACGTTTGTGTGTGCTACAGTGGAATTTAGTGAAGCTGTGGGCATCACACTCGGAGCTCCAGCGAAGAGTCGCCGGCAATGAAGCGACTCCTCTGAAGCAACTTGCGCACCCCGAGACCATCGAGGGGTGTTTAAACTCCACGCTAAACGAAAAGGTTAGCGTGAAGAAAATGAACGGAACACGGAAAGCGCGGAACAACAGGAAGTCACGGTTGACGGAAGGCGGAGATCTGCTTGTGTCAACAAAGCCGATCTACGACAGCGCCACCGGAGAGAACGGCAAGAGCAGTCTCTACGGTGCCAAGCGCAGTGCTACAGCAGCTGGTCTTAACAGCAGCGGTAGCAGTAGCGGCGGCGGCAACAACAACACCGCCACTACCCTCGAAGCAAATGAGCCGATGGATGACAACACACCAACGGCAAGGGAAGCGGCAGCGGCCGCAACGTCGCCAACGGAGACAGCGGCAGAGAAAAGAAAAGACGAGGAAGACAACGATGGATTTGTCACCGTCCAACGGAGGAGGAGCGGCAAAACAAAGCATCGTATGCAGAAAGGCAGTGCAGCTGATAGGAGATCTTGAAGTGTATGCTGGGCCAGGCAGGTTCAGCGCGCTGAGAGTAGCACGGCTGGCGGCGAAAACGTCAGCTGTCAACCTACACACATGGCTCGTTAACAGGAGCATTTCTGTAAAGGCAGTATTTAAAATGCGGACACAGGGGAATGATGCCGTGTTCTGTGTAGTGCTTGGTGACGGCGAGTACGCAAAGTGCAGCAAGAGTGAATTCTGGCCTAAAGGTATCCTATTTCGTCGTTGGGCTGGTGGTGCTCCCTACGAGAAAATGGTCATGGAAAGCTTTATTGCGCCTGGCGGTCCGGCTCTTCGCAAGTGACTGCACAGACCTAGAGATGCTAACGTGGAGACTACTAGGTCTCTACGGCTACTTCTCTGGAACTGTGAGGGACTACGAGGAGCAATAGACCTAGCGCCAGTTGACATGTTTACGTCGATGGACATTGCACTCCTTACGGAGACTTACCAGCGGGAGGAACTGCATATCAATCATATGCGAGGGTTCCACCAGCTGGCAGTTCTACCTGCTGGAGGTCGTGGTAGACCAGTGGGTGGATTATCAATCTACCTACATAAATGTTTACCGCCGGCGCAATGTGTGAGGAAGAACGATTTCTGTGTAGGCCTCTCGTCTATGAGGGTGAACATAGCCGTCTTCTACCTCCCCCCACAACTTGACTCGGCAGAGGTCGCTGACACGGTGAGTTCTGGTATATCAGGTTTCGACCTGTCTATGCCAACCATCGTCGGTGGCGACTTCAATGCCCGAATTGATGCACGTGAAGACCACACGTATATAAGTCATAACGGAAGCAGCACCATTGACCTACTGTTTCACAACCTTGTCGATGGCGAAGTAAAAAGCTTCGATGTTCTCGAGGTGGCTGCAAGGAAGCACCTACCGGTGTCAGCAGTCGCGAATATTCCAGATATTTGGTTCAGACAGCGAGGGGATCCACACCTGGTTGCCACGAGGCATGTTGACCTTTCACTTTTAGAGGTTGATAGCCTCGAGGTGGGCTGTGATGTGGATACTTGCTGTGAACTGCTAGAGAGAACCATGAGAAGTGCAGTCAAGTGGAAGAGACCGGGGCAGAGGAAATCACGACAGTGGTTTTCTCAAGCTTGCTATCTCGCCCACCGTGGGGTGCTCGAGCTCTTGCGCCAAGCGAGGGTAGAGGCACCACCGCAGCTGCTAGCCAGACGCAGGCTTGACTACTTCAACAGTAGAAAAGCTTATATAAAGCTATGCCTTGAGCACAAGCGTGAATACGCTAGGCGGGAGGAAATTCGACTGCTTGAAAGAGCAGAACGCAAGCCCTCAGCCTACGTTGTACGACCTCGTAGGGGGGCGAACCACCTGCTCAGCGACGAACAGGTAACGAGTCACCTGACCGGTCTTCTATATAACTGCGAGACGGTACGCCTGGCTCCAATGATTGAGCACCCGCTAACATTGGAGCAGGAGACTATGAATCTGCCCTTTGAGGTAGAAGAAGTAAGTCAGGTTCTGCACTCTCTTCCGAGAGGAAAGAGTGCGGGACCAGACCAGGTGTACTATGAACACTGGGTGCAGTCTGAACCACTCTTGGCAAACCATCTTTGTGATTTCTTCAACGAGATCATGAAGACGGGACAAATGCCACGAGTCTGGCATACATCCAGGCTTTCTCTTTTATTTAAGGGCAAGCATGGCGATGACAGACGAGACCCAAACTTATACCGCGGTATAGCGTCTGAAAGGACGCTGAAGAAGATCTTCTGTAAATTGGTTATAAAACGGATCGAGTACGTTGTCGACCAGACCCTTCCACCGGAGCAATTCGGCTTTCGAAGAGGTCGAGGAACGCGTGATGCAATCCATGTGCTTCAGTCAGAGATAGAGCGAGCTGTGGCAAAACCCGGAGGTCATTTGTATGCAGTCTTTATAGACTGCGTCAAAGCCTTCGACAAGGCACCTCGAGATCTCCTGGTGAAGTCATTCCGATACGCAGGGGTTGGTGGCTCTCTTCTGAGCGTAATTTCGAGCTTCTTTGATGAGGACACCTTACTGGTGCAAGGTGAGCAGGAAGTGTTGCAGGTAAGGCAAAATGTGGGAACCCCGCAAGGCGACCCATTGAGCTGCGTCTCCTTCACTCTACTGCTTGCCGATTTTGTCGATCATATTCGACGGGAGTTCCAGAAGGCCACAGTTGTGATGTACGCAGATGACATAGTGGTCGCCCATCACGACCTGGGTGCCATCAAGCGCATCACTTCTCTGGCGGAGGTGTTCCTTGTCTCAAGGGGGCTCGAGATAAACGCCATGAAGACCAAGGCTATGAAATTCAGAAGAGGAGGTCGATTGGCTGCTAAAGACGTTATACGTTGCGGCGGCCAATCCTTAGAATTCGTCAACTCTTTCCGGTATCTGGGGCTTCGGCTTCATTATACTGGGACGACCTTCACTGCTCACATCGTCGAAACAGTGCGCACAGCTCTAATCTCTCTTTATGGAGAGGTAGGCGACGTCCGGCGACTGTCGGTCCCGACGGCAGTGGCACTTTTCTACCTCAAGATTGTTCCAACGCTGATGTTTGGTCTTGACAGAATATGGGAACACCTCACCCGGGCAAACTTTGGTTTGCTTGAAAGGTGTTTCACAATGTACATGAAGCGGGTACTTTGCCTGTCAATGCGGGCAAGGAGCCGCTTTGTGTACCTTATGTCTGGCTGTACACCGGTTGTTGAGATAATTCGATTGAGATTGAAGACGCCGCGTACAGTACCATTCGAGAGCTTTATCTCAGAATGGGAAAATAAAGTTGAACAAGCCCGACGAGAGGTTGGAGACCTGGATATTTTCAGTGCCTCTCACCTCTGGTCTGGTCTTGCATGTGACAATCGCCATGTCTATACCAGATATATAGTTCATGGCTATCATCACCTGGTCTGTTCGAATACGAGCTTCCACGAGGAGTACACGGAGTGCATCTGTCGACTGTGCTCTCAGGCGTGTACGAAGTTTCATGCGTCTGCCTGCCTGGCCCTTGCGAAGAGATCGCTGCACTGCCTCTCTCA
This sequence comes from Dermanyssus gallinae, assembly GCA_003439945.1. NCBI lineage: Eukaryota > Metazoa > Arthropoda > Arachnida > Mesostigmata > Dermanyssidae > Dermanyssus > Dermanyssus gallinae. The sequence continues at coordinate 21,076 of QVRM01003292.1, read as the reverse complement.
AATAACATGCCGCGAGCAGCTGACTATATAATTGTATAATCTATATAATTATCTATGTTATATGCATACTCAATATGAGTGAAATAAATAAGATGATGATTAAATGCGCATACTTTGCACGACGCGTATTCGTGTGGATAACGTTGAATTTATCTAATATCCGTTTTAAATGACATTTGAATTCTAACGAGAATATCACGATCCACTTCCCTCAACATCTAAAATGTGTTAAAGAGCTCGACGAAATAACATAGAATTCCACGCTTGTATTTATCACAGATGTGTCAAGAAGGCGCTGATCTTTCTTCTAGCATAGGTTGTATACTGGGGCTGCATGCGTGTTAGGTAGCACGCAGATCCCATAGGTACGAGTATATATAATATGTGGATTCCTCCCACGCAGCGAGCTGCCAGACGCATCGGCTGTGTTTGCACTTTTTCGCCGGTGGGACGGTCACTTAAGTGTTCAAATTGTATATATTGACGACTGTGTTGTAATTAAGCGCTATCTTGAAATGCAAAATTATTGCGAATATAAACAATATGTATGTATATGTGGGTCCTCGTGCGTTAATAAGCTCTATGATATAACTGGGATTTGACCCATTTAAGAAATAGATAATTAGTGCAGTAACATTGTAACATGGCCGTTGCGCTCAGTCAACAGGGAGTATAGAATTCAGTACCACGGCAACTACACTGCAAGGAGGCTAGAGTTCGGATGAGCGAGAACATACAACGTACGTTTGGTGTTTAGGACAGCCGAGAAGACGATCATTTGGTCCACACTTTCTCGGTCTATTTATTGGTTGCTGGAGGCCCAAAAGGTTTTCCAGATTCCGTTCTAAAATGGGTCGAACTTTACATCGGTTTGTGATTGGGTCGTATAGGAATACTGGTTGATTCAGTATCAATACAAATTATGATTTATAAATATTTTTTATAATAAAAGTATATCCAAATACCCATGACCAATGGCCAAACTTCATATATACATTTCGGCCGTTGGTTGTAGTCAGTTCGGACTGATTTGAACCTCGCCACAATGAATAGACACCATAGTACGTAGTTGGACCGTTATTTGTACTGTCAGGAGGGTAGAAGACTTCGTCACAACATGCCAATATTAGAACTAAACTGTAAGAGTTAACGATGAAACCTATGTTGTAGGCGATCTTTCTTCTCCTTTAGTGAATAGAAGAGCGTGTACCTGGAGGTATCGCTTTTACCTTTTCGCATCTGAGATACTAGCTGGGACAAACGTTACAGCCCCCCGAAAAATTTGGTCGCCGTTTGACATATGCGATAGGTAACCCCCGAGGCTTTCTGATACAGCACTGTTCTAATGATCCTTTGCGTGGCGACTAAGCAGCAGTTTTAGGAACAATGCATCAAGCCAACGAGTCAAGTCTGCACGCAATGGAAGCTCTGGTAAATAAGATATGATGGCACGCGGAAGGCACGCATAGACAAATATATAGAGGCAATTTTTAACCGTATAAAGCATTTTTAATATTCTATGTATTTGTAAATATAGGTGATCATGTTGCGCATTCTCATTTAGTTGAAGACGTTGATATTGGGCAGAAGAAACAACATTTCCAAGAAGTCCGTTGCCTACCGGGGCGGCATAACGCATGAAATAATAATCAAAGATTAAACTTCAGAGAAGGGCAAACAGAAATAGCAAAAAAGGTATTATTAATTAAGGTATGTAGCAAAAATGTAGTGCAATTAAAATGTTTTCATACAACTCCACACGAAAGTACACAGCAAAAATACGCTTTGACATCTTTTTACCGTAAAATTAACAATATAGACTAGAATTTTCGGCAGTTATATATCGATGATGTGGAATGACAAGCTTACTGCATGGACGTCAATGTAGAACCGGTGCCTCTCTTTATTGGGATGAAGACCGCTGACGTTGGCTAGCAGCAAAGGATCCCCGTGAAGGAAGTGAGGCAGGCTAAGCACAACAGGCATTGGATAAAACATGCCTGAATTATCCTGGTATCTCTTTGTCAAGCTGCAATCGAATGTGCCTTTTACGTGTGTCGGTGTTAAACAGAAACACCTGTACGAAAACAGAGCGTAACACATTTGCGGATTAAGATATCAATGCCACAAAATCAGCTTTTAGGACGACTGTTGAAGCTAACCCATATGTACAACAAATGCATGTCTTATATATAACTTAAACCACAAGCCTTCTTATCGGCCATGTTAACTTAGCAAACAGTGCTGAGTATGTATTTGTCGCTCGTGAAATTCCATTTAATTGTCTGGGCTTAGTGAAGCTCCAAATATTGGAGGAGGGTCTTCTTAGATTAAAAAAAACGTACTTGTCAAGCTCGCGGTCCCCGGTTTCATTAAACAGGTCGTCGCCACCATCATATCGAGCGATTAGTTCGCAGTCAATAGTGTATCTTTTCTGTAGATACAAGTTCCAAGGTTTACAAATAAAGGAGGTGAAAATCTTAAGACTTTTTGGCGGTTCTTCAAAAGCTGGAAAAAGTTCGCCATCTGAAATTGAATTTGCGCAGATTAGGAAATCCTAGCAGTTAATGTATTTTAATGCATGCTAAAACTTTACATAGTTGAGAGACCTAAACATCCTCAAAGCTGCAGTGTCGGTATGGTATGGTATGCTATTAATTATCATGGTCTGTGTGTAAATTAACAATTGATAGAACTACATTGCACAACACATTAGACAAAACTTACTTTAGTAGTGGCATTGTTTTGTGCCATCTCAGTTGCTAACAGCATTACTTTATTATTTGAATACATATATTAGTTAGTTCCTTAATTATAATTGTCTGCTACTTCACCGATAGGTTCCCGCCGCGCCGGGTCATTGTATGTTTTTTGGACCTATAATCGCGCACACAAGGTAGAATGGTAGCAAAGAAAACTAGTACAGGGACAAACAATATAACGGACGTTGTTCATGATAAATACATACCGAAGAGGCCGCGCCACATAGAATTGTTAGTTGCCTCAAATAAAAGCATAGTGAGGACGACATTAGAGCATATGTCAACTAAATTATAGATAGCGGGGCCGGGGTAGACAGGACGAAGCTTGCAAGGCGACTTTAAACGTATTATGATAACTACTATATACAGGTAAGCTCCAAGCAATTTAACGAACTACTAGATTCGACGGTCTGGCCAGAAGGAATACCTTTTCTACCATTTTAGGGCCCACTGTGACCCTACCGGGTTTTTGAATCTGGTCTCCAGAGCAGGGTGGATCCACCGCTGCGAAGGGCAGCAGCGGATCCAGATTGTCCTCTCGCCAGGGGATCTGCTTTCGTGTGACTTTCCGCTCTCATTGTGCCTATTAAGCCAAGGCAGCAGGCGTCCCAGTCGGTACCACCGGGTTGCTAAGGCCCGGGGCGTTAGCCGACCGGCCCGGGTTCCGGGCCGATTCGCGTTGCAAGATGCGTGCGGAAATTAAATTATAGTGCAGTAATTTTTTTGCACCACACTTCCCCCGTACAATGATAGGCGCTGAAAAGAAAGAGCAGCCATCAAGGTCCAAAACGGTCTGGCGGGAGAAGCTTGAGCGGGGGTGTCAAAGGAGTGGTCGAGACGAAGAGCCGAGAAAGGGAAGAAGGGAGCATCCGGGCCATCATGGTCTCGAGGCACCCTCATAGCACAGTTTACAACATGGCAGATTACCCCTATCCAACCGCAGGTAAACATGCATGATAAAATACGGAGTTAGAACTGAGTGAAGCAAAACAGCAGAGACGCCTATCCCACTGTTTCGAAGTAATGCCAAGTAGGACCGAGCCCGCCGGGGGGAAAGGAAGCCGGGTTGAATGGGTATGTGAGTTCCACACTAGTCACGCAGGCTGCTAGTGACGCACGATTATCATACATCCCCAAAACCTTCTACAACAAAAATAACAGACACGAAGAGAACCATTAGACAAATATGACAAGAAAGGATCCGAATATTGTATGCCTTGACTAGACAGTAAAACGGTAAGAAGCGACATGGTACAAAAGCATAAACAGACCACTTCGCACCACAAGGACTAGAATCATTACACGGCTATATAGGGTAAACGAGTTCAATAAGTTCGCGTGTATATCCATTACAGAAACTTTGTAATAAAACCAAACAAAGAACTAAACAAGCCATAACAGATCTCACTCCATAAGATCTATCATGGGCAAGCAACCACTATAGAGAGGCGCGGTAGACCAAAGTCGGGTGTCGTTGTGCCGACAAACGTATTGTCTCATGTATTATTAGCTACAAGTAGACGAATCATTATGGATACTAAATACCATAATTGTCAATGTATACGCAGTCCACCTGAGAGAGCGGTACGATATATTATTTATGAATAAATGAAACACAACTTTATTCATGAGTACTTGCAAATACACTCGAAGGCATACAGCCTCTGTATTGCGGAGGTTGCCCAGGGGCTAGAAAGAAAATATCATGTGCTCGTTGCAAAAGAAAAGAAGACATTAATCAATGTAATAATAATATAGAGAGCGTGAATAGTAATGTATTCAATTAAAAACATTTTTAGGAGAACGACGGTTCAATATTAAAGAGTACAAATAATGTGCGGAAATTAAATTAGTATGCAGTAAATGCAGTAATTTTTAACTAGTAAAGTCAATCAAAAACCTCAAAAAAATTGTTGATGATTTTGTAAATGTAAATGGCGGCTCGAAAACATTAGCTGCTTCACATTAAAATAACCGTGCTCTTTAAGTAGGAAGCCGACTGATTCTCTGGGTCGCAGACCAAATATAGCACGCATAGCTTTGTTTTGCAGAGACTGAAGTGCTGTACTGACAGTTTGGTAAGCCCTAACCCAGACTACAGTACAGTAGCAGAAATGAGGCTTCACTAGCGCCGAAACCGCGCCGAACGCCGAACGAAACCGAAGATGGGCGAGTGAAGCAACAGCAGGAAAAAAATATGTTGGAGTATGTTAGCGTGGCTGTTGCACGTCATACGCTCATTGAACACTAAGCTTAGACAGGTGATACTTTAAGACAGCTCTAGTAGGGAAGTATCCATAACTCTCTACGCATAGCTCTAGTGGGGTAGTATTCATAACTAAGTCACTCCCGGAGAAGAGAATCACCCTGTGACATTAGCCAATGTTTGATTTTATGCTCACACTGCATGAAATATATTGTGATCGCCAGAGATTTCAACAGTGACATCTCAAGACAAAATGAACAAAGCACATTCCTTGTAAAAGACATTCAAAGCCTAGGACTACTGAAAACAAATATGCAAGAAATTACGTATGGAACGGCGCAAGTGTCCTTGACCTAGTAATAGCGTCGGTACACGCGCCTGGTATCTGCATCAACAATTTGAAGACCGTCCCGTCCAGCCCACAGAAAACACAGTAAACTAACATTCAATCTTGTAGTCAAAGAATCAGCATGCAAAAACTGAAAAAATGCCCTTCATCTTCTTTCACCTTTGGTGGGCTGTGCAGACATCGACATCGGCAGCCCGCTGTCGAAGCACTACGTTTAAACGTAAACCTGGTTCGACCCAGAATGCCACAAAGCTGAATTATTAATATGCTAATTCAAGGAGAGCAGCGGTACTAAAATAGCTTATCTTGCAAATTTCAAGCCCCGCTTAGAAGAATAAAAATGTGCCCCCAATACGAAATCTAAATGCAAATCCGCAAATTTCCACCAACCTTGAGTTCTTCTTCCACAACGCCCTAAAGACTTAAATTCACTAATTACCGATGGTAAGTAGCTAAAACAAGTTACGGGACTATTCTCCTACGACTGTGTCTTGCCGAAAAAAAAAAGAGCATGAAAACGATGGCGGTGGAGTGACTTTACAAAGGCGGAGGTTCTTCAGGACATAAAAAGTAAAAAGTCCGCCGGAGCTGAGTGTCAACGAAGATCTCTAGGCTGCAATTACGGTAAACGTCCCCGTCCTCACTGCTACGTATAGAACCTGTTTCAGATGAAGCGCAATCCCAAACGAATGGGGAAAAGTCTTCTGCAGCTAATTTTCAAATAAAAGGGAGACACTTCAAATACAGAAAGCTACCGCGGTATAGCACTTGTCAGCGTAGTATAATTGTTTCGATTTTAAAACAGCTTAAGCTGCAATCCTGACGGATTGGCTATTACCTACTCTTCGTAAAAAGTTTAACACTAAAGGCGAAATGTGTAACCTCATGCAAAATATTTTAGCCGGTCAACATATCAAAATTATAAACGGAAATTACGTAATTTCAAATGAGGTCTCTGAAACAATTGCTATAACACAGGGTGATACAGGTAGCCCATTTCTATTTACACTGTGCGCGGGTGACCTTGGGACAAGACAGCACCTCTGATTTTACTTGAATTAGACTGCACAATCGTATTGTGAAAATGGGCTAAACGCGACTATAAGATAATGATAGATGGGCGCACACTAAACTTGGTCAACATCTTCAGATACTTGAGAATAGAACACCGCAATCGCCAGTTCGACCACGCCATCTTTAAAGCACACGATAATGGCGGAACTGGAACTTTGTCACCCAAATTTTTACAAGGCACTTCTCTTGACAGCAGATGGAAAAAGATCTACAACAAAATAGAGCAGTGATCTGCAAAATAACCTAGCACGGATATCGACAGTTTCACTGTAGGCAGGGAACATGTTTTAATATCAACGAGTATGTTTGTAAACACTGTAGTGAAATCAATATCAACTATACATATCACGTAATGAAATGTTTGGAACACCATCCTGATAACAGCTGCTGCATGTGATGTGCTTGAATGACATAACCCGTAATTCTTGTGATGACCTACCAATAATGGTGAATAAACAACAACAACATTAAACATACTGTCATAAACCTATATCGCTCTAAGTTAGCAATAGACAACCTTAACATATTGACAAATCTATGCTTTTTAAGAGCAACTGGTCAACAACCGTCTCATCTATGCTAGTACTGCATATGTGCAACGAGCCCACACTAATAGAAAAAAGATCTACAACAAAACAGAGCAGTGATCTGGAAAACAACCTTGCACGGATACAACCAGTACCTCATTTATAAAGAAAAATGTTTCTAAATCAACTAATCAATCAATCAATGTGTTTGTAAACACTGTAGCGAAGTCAATATCACGTTCAATATGCAATGTTTGGAATTAAAAACCGACTCGTTAACGACTGCTGTAATTGACATGCCTAAACGGCATAACTCGAAATTCTTACTAAGGATCTACAAATAATAGTGAATAAACAACTGCACTATTTATGTATAGTCATGATGTGGGCTTGCACACGTCAAACCAATGTTAGTCAGTAGCTTTAGAAACACATCGCAGTATCGATTCGATATCGTCAAGTCACCGCCCACAATGCTAGGAAGCATCAGGTCAAAAACTGACAGTATCGGCAACCTCTGGATCAATCAATACAAGAAGACCTAGATTTTATTATAAAAATAATTATTATTAATTATAATAAGCTCCTGACGACAGAGCCACACAACATCAATTTTATGGAATACATTCGATGTAATCTTAAGGTAGAGCTTCTGGAATACTAAAAATCCTCTCGTTGGTCTAGCTTTATCGTCTTTACGGACAGCTTCGATATGATTACTAATTGCTTTACAAACTACTGTTTTGCCAGTATTGTTAAATGCCGCACGTCTCTTTTGAAGGCGACTGTCAAATTCCTTTCGTAACCAAATATTGATATTGCTGTACCGACACTGAATCGAAGCGTATTCGCTTCAACCCACTGAAAGACGCTACCTGATGACCCCTGTACGAGTCCGCCAGCTCTTACTCCAGGATCTGGATATTCAAACAACCGTACTAAATTTATATCGAACATGACTTTATGTGCCTCTTTGCCGATATTCTTAATACCATCATAACTTACTGACTGTGTTTCGCTAAGCTTTTTAAACTTGGAACACATATTAGCTCCACCACAAGATATTGTTCTGTATGATTTTTTTACATCTAGCATTGCTCGTTTAGTAGAAAAAAAATAATCAAATGTATAACATAAATAAAATCTTCACTGTCTCTGCCTTTAGTGTTCTACTCTAAATCAGGTCGTAATTAACAAAGTGCCACCTGAATGCATTCCGAAGGGTTATTGTGTATTTATCTCGTATGGGATACACACATTCGACAGTTTTATCAAACTTTGCTGGGAATTAAGAAAATTGTGTGAATAATACTACTATTCAGATATAAACATATGATAGGTTTACCTGTACCCTCTAATTTGTTACATCCAACTCCATACTGCTCAAATGTCCTGCAAATGAAAAAGTATAAAAACAGATATTCGTATTATAACTTGCACCTAACGGTTCACAGTACCTTATTTGCGTAGCTTACATCAAACACCTTGCCGCTAGACGTGGTACATTTGTTAAGGTAACTTGTTTGATACAAATTGTGCATTTGCTAATATATTGTTTGACGGTGCTAGCTACAGGGCACACGAAGTCATTTGTTAGTAGCAGTGCATTCACCTAGAGTAGAAATCAGATCGAATTAAGACGAAAACAAATATCAAAATATTACTCGGTAAGTCTCCGAAGCAGCTTTTTGTATTCGACTAACATACTTCGAATACCTACACGTAGTATATTGCTGATTAAGGGGTAAACATTAAATATCTGATGTATAATGTAATACAAACAATTTGATTTTTCGTTCAGTTAGACAGTGATCTCCAACGCCAACTTTACTCGGTTTCAGCAGAAAGACGAGTTTCTGGTCAATGGGCGCCGCGATTGAATGGGTAACTTTTAAAGCAGGAAACTAAAGTAATTTTGTGGGCATTTAACAAAAATACTACCGCTACCTTCTAAGATGTCATTAATCCTAAAATATGAATAAGTTGCCCGTTACTTGTTCGAGACAATGCTTGCCTAGTTGTTTGCTAACCCAAAAACGCAATCTTCTATCTCATCAGCTTAGCACGGTAATAGTTCTACTCCAATGAAAGTGAATTAGCAGCCGCATAGACGCTACTCTAGGTTTCAATACTCATGGCTATTAGAGTGCTTCAATCAAATTTTATTTTAGTTAGTTTGAATAATCTCTTTCTTGTTTGTACTAATGAATGTTATATTTTATTTCTTAAAGTATACCATCAAATAAAGAAACTAGGTGTGCATCAAGACCACTCACGTTTGGTAGTTGAATACGAAAATATTGTTGACCCTTTTGGTATCGGTATACACTTTGTATTGGCGGATTATAGTATTATTTCGTTCCATAAAATATGCAAACTTTGAGTTTGAAATTAACATATTTGCCTTGCCGTCGCGAGCAATGTCCGGGTCGTAGAACCTGAATGAACATGAATGAACAGAGAAAAAACAAGACTCTGTTTATGTATGGCCTGGCAAGTCAGTTTCAACGACGTTTCATTACTACGTATTCATCCATAATCTGAATGTAATATGCACATACGTTTATATATAGTGGTAAAATTGATTATATCCGATATTTGTCTTTACTGTCTTCATGCTGACTATGCTCTTGATTTTTAAAATGTGTCTCCTACGGAAAATATACGACGGAAATCAGTCCATCGTACCTGATAGTAGCGTGTCAATCGAGGTAATCAAGTATTTGGACCCAGGCGGCGAACAGGGGTAAAGCACTATTGGACAGTGATGGGTGGGATGCCTAAAACGTTGAACTTCAAAGACTGACTGACGAATTGTCGTTGTTGATAGGGCTAACCAGGGCAGTTGGACAGCCCCTCTTCAAGAAAAGCGACTAGCAAGCCTGACCAATAGAGCTCCGTGAGCTTCGTGAGGCAAGATGGCGGCGCCCAGCATAGCCCAGAATAGCTTCGTTTGCGGCTCCGGCTTTTCAGCCGATTCCGCCGCTGGAATTTGTGTTCTGGTTGTCACTTGGTGGCCATACACAAGGCCTGTGAACAACGAGGAACCTCTGAAGAGGTTGTTCACGTGAAAAAGTGCGCGGATTGTTCGGCTCGGGGTTCAGGCACAGTGGTAACGCCAGAAGCACTGGTGCTGCAGCTGGCAAGGCTACTCTTCGACACCAGGCTGAAGCTCTTCGACGCCATTGAGCAGATGAACCTTTGAACTAACATCGGGACCACCAGCAATAAAAGCAGAAGAACAAACGCGACACCACACTCACAAAACCCGCAAAATGCGCCAAACAAAGCGCAAACGATAGTGTCAGGGTGCTAGTTTCGAACGTTTCGAAACTTCCCGCGAATTGTACTGCACCAAGGAAACTCCCCACGACACCGCTAGACGGCGCCAACGGTGGCGAGACTGAAGATATGAAGATTTGTGTCCCCCACGTCTTAGTAGATGGTGCGGCCGGCGCAGCTTCACTGACAGCTATATCAACAGCTTGTCCAGCTGGCCGAGCTGATGACGTCACACTGAAGATGCACAGAGAGACAGACGACAGCAAAGCCAATTCGGCGGAGAGAAGCAACAACAAAATCAAAAGAAGTAGCGGAGGTGGTTGTGGTGCAAAGCCGTCCAAGAGGAATAAGGCGAAGGAGAGATCGAGCGGCGCAACAGCTTCAGCTGAAAGCGCAATTGAGATGCGACTTGCGGAGAAGGATGAAAACAACGTACCGCAGAGGCAGAGTGAAGAGGACAAGGAGAAAGGGTTCATTCCCGTTGCATATAAACGGAGAACTGCCAACCGTCTCCGGGCGGGATGTGCAGCAGAATAAAAAAGTTATTTGAAGATATGCAAAGTATTTGCGAAAATGCTCTTCGAGTAGAAGGACTAATGGCAGATACGTCAGCAGCGGACCTGCGAGGCTGGCTGGCCGACAAGGATGTTTAAAGTGGATGCAATATCTAAAGTGCATACATAAGGTAAATGGGCTGTATTTTGCGTTGTGCCTGAGAGTGAGGACTTCGTGCGATGCTCCAAGAAGGACTTCTGGATGAAGGGTGTGTATTTCCGTCGCTGTAACGGCGCCGCTCCATTCGAGAAAATGGTCATGCAGAGCTTTGTGGCTAAAAACGGTCCTCACCTCTCGAAATGACTAGATAGTGGTACAGAGGTGTGAGCTCGGAGGCAACCGTACCTCGACAAATACTATTGTATAACTGTGAGGTTCTTAAAGGGGCAATGAATCTAATGCCAGATGATTTGTTTCGAGAAATAGACATCGCCCTCTTGGTAGAGACGTTCCAGCGGAAAGACCTGCATTTCGATAAGATGCAAGGGTTTCATCAGTTGGCCGCCATGCCTGTTGGGGGATTAGGCAGACTAATAGGAGGACTTTCGGTCTATCTACGTAACTATTTGTGCCCTATGCGATGTATAAGAATAGATAGATTTTATATGACACTTGCATCCGGAAGTGTTCACATTGTCGTGTTTTATCTTTCTCCGACATTTAATTCTGCAGAAGTTACATACGTCGTATTCGCGGGACTCTCGGGTCTTGACCTTAGGGCTCTAACAATCGTTGGAGGTGAGTAATGACGACAAAGGGGAAGTTCTCCTGCAGCTTATGTATGATGTGGGTTTTGTGTGTACTAATGACGCAAAAACGTTCACAGATAAAGCCGATCCGTCAACTCGATTTAGCCGCGCTTCCAGTCTGTATTGAGAGTGTATTGGCCGGAAGTGATGTAGATGTCTGCTGTCGGACTCTCGAAGCAGTAATGCAGAGAGCAGTTAAGTGGAGAAAGTTCAAGCCGCAGAGATCCCGGCTTCACACAGACTTCTTATCTCCGACATAGAGAACTACTCGGCTTGCTGAGACTAGCAAAAGCCCGAGCAGATCCACAGCTCCAAGCAAGGCGAAGACAAGACTACGCGTCTCGTAGAAAGTCCTACATAGGGCTATGCCGTGACTTTAAGGTCGAACATGCAAGGCGAGAGGAAGCCCGTCTACTTGAACGGGCAGAAAGGGAGCCCCATGCCTACATAAACTGCTCTCGTAAAGGGGTACGGCACTCACTGAGTGACGAGCAGGTAGAGCGTCACTTGACGAATCTGCTATTCAACCCTCACGTAAAAAACTCGGCCGCAGAGGTTGAGTATTTACTTACACTTGAACAGCACACAATGAATCTTCCCTTTGAGGAAGAAGAAGTATGCCGAGTTATCCGATCCCTTCCTAAATGGAAAAGTAGTGGGCCAGATCGGGTCTACTACGAACATTAGGTGCAATCGGAGCCGCTCTTGAAGGGAATCCTCTATGATTTCTCTTAAAGAATTTTGGAGGAAGAGCAAATGCCCAGAGTTTGGCATATTGCTGGGCTTTCTCTGTTATTCAAGGGTAAACACGGCGACGATAAGTGACCCAAATCTGTACCGGGGAGTGGCGTCGGAGCAAGCGCTTAAAAAAAATTAGTAAGCTGATTAATGAAAGGATTGGAAATGTAGCAAATCATGCTCTGCCTCCCGAGCAGTTCGGATTTAGAAAAGGCATGGGGACCCGAGACGCCATCCACGTTTTGCAACCCGAAGTAGAGCTCGGCAGTGTCTCGTCCAGAAGGCCACCTGTATGCAGTCTTCATTGACTGCGTCAAGGTCATTGACTAGGCTCCGCGCGATCTTATGATCGATTGTTTTAGGCAGATTGGCATAGGTGGTACTGCGAGTAATTTCTAGTTTTTTCGACGATGATACACTGTTGATCGATGGAAGGAGCGGTGTGGTTGAGCTAACGCAGAATGTTGGGACCCCTCAGGGGGATCCACTAAGCTGTATCTCGTTCACGCTGCTTCTGTTCGATCTTGTTTAATACGTGCCTCAATAGTTCCACATGCCGTGGTAGTGATGTATGCTGATGACATCGTTGTTGCTTATCGTAACATTGTTGCCATCTCACGCATTACCGCTATGGTAGAGGCGTATCTCATGAAAAAAGGACTGGAGATAAACTCACACAAAACCAAGGCGATTCAGTTTCGTCGCGGTGGGCGTTAAGCTGCAAACGACGTTATTCGTTGCTGCGGGAGGCCATTGGAGTTTGTAAACTCTTTCCCATACTTGGGTCTCCGGATTCACTACAGGGGAACATCGTTTACTATACACATCGAAAACAGTGTTACCTCGGCACTGGCAGCTCTCTACGGAGGGGTCGGAGATGTAAGGCGACTGTCCGTCGGTACGGCAGTGCACCTGTTTATGCTAGAGACTCTGCCAAAGTTGGCGTATAGTTTAGAGAGAGTGTGGCAACACCTATCTCAAGCTAATTTTAATATGCTTGAAAAGTGTTTCACACTATATATGAAGCGAGTACTCTGCCTTTCAATCAAGGCGAGAAGCCGCTTCGTGTATGTATTGTCGGACTGTACGCGGATGGTGGAGATGCTTCTGCTTAGGCTGCGTATGCCATTGACTGAGCCACTTAACCATTTCTTGGGAGAGTGGCGACGCAAATTCATGAAGGCAGCGACGAAGGTAAGAACGCTCGACGTCTCTAAGTCTCCTTGGTTGTGGGCCGGGGTGGCCTGCAATGACAGGCACTTGTATACCAGGTACATCGTACACGATTTCCATTATCTCGTATGCTCTCGAAGGGAGTTTATGAAGATCACAGTTCATGAAGAATCACAGTTTATTCTGTACACAGTTCTGCTCGCAGCTATGCGCGGGGTACCACGCGGTTGATTGTCCGGCACTGCGCGAAGATCTTTACACTTTTTCTCTCGGTGGAACGGCAGGACAACAAATATTTATGTTCAATAATAACATGAACTATTTTGTACATACTCTATTTGACTGAAATAAAAGATGATGATTAATATAGCTTCTTCTGTTGCTGGTAGAGCCAGGCTTCAAGCTATATATATATATATATATATATATATATATATATATATATATATATATATATATATATATATATATATATATATATATACATAATGATCTATATATATATATATATATTTTTTTACGCTCTGACAACCACATTTTAGACGTAATGGGCTAAGTTGCCTGTGGCACGATATCGTCTGAATGCATCTATCGTCATCGCGTTCTCGTACTGGAATTATATAGGCTTTCTCCAGCAGAGGTATGTAGCAGCAAGGCAATGACAACCACGTCCGACAAATTTAACCAGAGCGATGTTTGGCTAACCGTGGTTGCCATGGCAACGCCCCGTTTCGAACGGTGCGTTAGCTGCCTAAGCCACCGCCACTAATATATATATATATATATATATATTATATATATAACCTTTATTTAAAAATGCTTGAAACGTTTATTAGGCCAGTCGTTAAAGTTCGAGTGGTAAATACAGTGATATTATAGAGTTGTTTAACCAAAACGATCTGTAAATGTTTGCTCAAGTATGCTCTTAGTATTTCGATAAGGAATAAGCTACGTAGACATTAATCGCCATCACCGTTTAGAATTAAACGCTAAGGCGTACATATTTCTACTGAATCAATGGTCTCTTGCTAAGGTTCGCAAATTTTTCCTATAGAATTAGCACTACGATAACCGGATTGCCGGATTTTCAAGAAAATCGATGGACTACGTGACCACGCACGCCTGTTAAAGCCCTTAAAACGTGCAATGAAATAGACAAATGTTAAGCTTGTTGTAGGGCCCGATAAAAGTGAGGAATCTGCCATTGCGAGGAATCATTAGGTAGGAGGTATCTCATTAAAAAATGCTGGGTCAATCCCGCAACCTCATAATTAATTTTATTTGTGCAGCAATATGTGCTTGAAAAGCATCGCGGTCTCACGGATTTGCATTGCTGACAGTGAAACTGACAGCGTGTATGTCTGCATATTTGCCGTATTCAACAGTTGTCTCTTTACAAGTTGCTCGCATTGGATAAAGCTGCTTTATGGTGTAACATCACTCTAGAGACAAGTCTAAGGTAAATATCAGCTACCACAGAACTTGCTCTAAAAAACATTTTCTGCCTTTCTGACCATCTGCTTCTTCATTTACAACTTAGTAGCTATGTGATCGTTCTGGTCTCCACCTTTGGTCGAGATTTTGGGTGTGGCAAGTGGTGCACTGGTAATTATCTCGAACCTCGAAAACCCAGTTGTAGTTGGTTTACTTAGGTGTGTAACAAGTAACGCTTACTAACGAGCGAGCTTTTTATAAGGTACTGTATAGTGATGAAAACAGCGAATGACCAGATGGCATAAGACGCACAGAGACAGATTTAGAAGGCGGAAATGTCATCCTGTAATTGTCCAGGGGAAGGACAAGAAGACGTAGTAACCTCTGATTGTTCAGTCCTAATCGTTACGCTATGAAGATAGGTAGAAGCTTACAAAGGCAGGGTAGGAAAAGTTACCCGTTCGGTCAAATTAACAATAATGAGTATTGTACAACACTGGGTACTTCCTTACAAAAAGAAGCACATATCATTCTAAGAGAGCCAAAAATAAACACGATCACACTTTCCACAATTTGTTATAAACGGATAGAAACTAGGAAGCCACTGTGCACAACTTACAATGCAAGGCAAAAAATTTGTTTTTACCGGAGTTAGTCAAAACAAGCCTCTACGTTCAAGGATCACAGAGAAGGGATCCTATCACAAAGTTCTGTCAGCCCACCGTCGCTTCCAATATAAGCAACTGCAGGTTAAGGCCTGCTAAACTTGTGCTGACAGCATCGGCTGCGTCGATATCAACGTACAGAGGTGGCAGGTAAAGTATTGCACAATCTAATTTACCTGAGGTAGGCGTTAACCAACTCTTTCCTCAATAAGTCTATGTCCTCGATAGCAACCCTGCTCGTAGATTGATTGATATTTCACCTATAGGTCTATCTTGCGCTTTATCGGGAAGCCTTGCCAAGAGATGGGACCGTCGCGTCTCAATTCCCTCCAAAAAATGTTACGTTAGGACTACAATGTGCCCATTTTTAGACAAACTTATTGATGCTTTTAGTTTTTTTGTGTTAGTGCTCCAACGCTATTAGCGTCATGCAGTTTTCGTAGTGGTTATTGCCAAAAACTCATGCCAGCCACCTAGAAGGAGCATTTAAAAATATAGCCATAAACACTTATTGACAGCAACACTGAAAACTAAATATTTCTTAGGAACCATACATTTCCAAACGAACGCACTCAAATTTGCCTATCGACGTTTCTAATCTCAGTAAGCGTAATCAAATAACGCAACAGTTTTCAAGACTAGCAAACAAGCTAATTTTGATGAGCCTGTATCTAAAGCAGGCTGCGTACGCGTTATAACTGCAGTGAGTGGGTTTAGAAGCTGCAACCCAAAACGCCAAAGCTCCAAACGATTCCTTTTTTTTCCCTTTTTTTTGTTTTTTCCTACATTTTTCGCCCGGACTAGCAAATCTGCACACAGCACACAAACCACGTATATTTTGCAAGTGATAAAGTAAAATGATAATGGGGGTGGAATGGCAATACACAATCTCTTTTAGTTGAGACATCTGTGCTTCCCGTTGCTTCGTCCTATCATGGCCATTTTGAATCAGCTCCGGCATTCAGCTTGTCTAAATTTGAAAACATAAAAGCCAACGCCCAGGCCTTGAACCCACGACCTTCCGAATGTAAGGCATTGCCACTAAACCACATTGACGGAGCCATCTTGCTTGCATTTTGCAGTCCTCAAGAACAATGGAATTATTATATTTGCAGTCACGCTTTGGTTAATACCTTTAGAGTGACCACAAAAAAACGTTGTTTTTTGCTGCTTTTTAAGACTCTTGTCCCAACTTAGTGTTGACAAAATGTTTTGTAAATGGTTTTTGTTGTAGTGTTAAAGCAAAAGCATTCGGGTACGCATTGGCAATGCCCCTTTTGACGCGATACCGGTGGGTGCTGAATTCCACACAACTCTGCACTGGGTTCACTCGTAATGTGCTGCATCTAATATTTTAGTCGCGTATATCAGGAGCCAAAGTGATAATGATAGCAGCAAACTTATTGTTTCTCGGAACAAAGTCATTTATCTATTGTAAGGTTGCGGATTGCAACTGTATGTGCAAGGAACACGCTTCTTCGCCGAGACTTTTCAGGCGCGCCGCCGAGAGACAATTTGTTAGATACTGAGCTGTGTCTAATAGTCAAAACTAGATTGAAAAGAGCCATGGCCATGCCCCTATGTAAACTAAAGTTTTCGGGCTGACCCTCGGCCAAGATTTAACTTCCACGGAGCTGTTTTTTACATTGCTTTATAGACGGACCCCCATAAAAACAAATGTGCAACGATGGGACGCGCGCTGTGGGATGTGTTTCCTCAGGTTGCGAGGCGCAGACTTAGTCCACCACGCCACCGGGCTCGACGCCCCCTATGTAACCTGTAAATTGCCTAATTGACACTGGGACGATCATGTGGGGACTAAATTCTAACTTCTCACTGGTTTGCTCAAACGTTAACAAACAAGGCAACATGAATGCAAATTAGTGATAAATTATAACGGCATTATACAGAACATACGTGCAACTTACCCGCTAAAGAAGTACTCGTCTACGGTGACATTCACAAAGAGGCTCTTCTTTCGGACCTTTCTGCGTGGCGTGCCGTCCAGATTAAAATAAATTATGGCAGCAAAATTTACGGTTCTAATTTTATCCATCAGGCTGCCATTTGACATACTAGGCTCAAAAATTAACATTGGCTTTCGGTAATAAGTCAAACAACCGTTAACGTACGGGCCCTTGCCCATTTCGCGTATAATCCTGTGCAAAGTCAATGCAAATGAAAACGCATTATACACTGAAAAAGTAAGAGTATTATATATAGAAAAGTATTAGCTAAATGCTCACTGAGTCTAGTATCACTGTCAAATCTCGGGTTTTATGAAAAAGCGGGGACCGGATTTTATGACTGCTTCAATACTAGCATAGCGTTATTTTTCACAGGGCACGTAATACTCCCAAACACTGTGAGTCACACCCCGACGGAAAATGTGTGAACGTGCGGCCTTTACTTAGAACTACTCCATTTAAAGAAAAAAAAAATTTAAACAAATAATATTAATTAAACAACTAATTGCGTCATTTAAAACGTTTGTTGTGTTAATGCTGATGGCTAAACAAGCAATGGCGATTTCATCAACTGCAGCGTTCATATACGTCTCTGCGCGGTGGGTCTATTTACCCAGAACTCCGAGGCATGGAAAGCGCTCAATGCTAGCCTCTGTGGCATCACAGTCTACAAATAGAACCACCTGAGGACCCAAAGGGTCAATGAAAATCATTGAAGCTTGTGAATGATAGACGGGTTCTAAACGCATCTCGATTGCGTACAAACACGCGTAAAACTCTCGTGGATACACTGATTTTGGTACCCTACGCCTGCTTGTGGCAAGCCTGTAAATCCTCCCGGCCGCCATAGCCTGTGGCTTTGTGTACGACGGCGGGTTTGTTACACATTGGAACTAATCTAGTGTCACCAACTACCTTCCGTGAGGGAACTTGTCGGTTTGGCCGTATGGGTGGCTACCCATACGGCCTGATAGGATAGCCTTTTTTCTCTTCATTCAAAAAGGCGCTAGTGTGAAACGGCACCGCTACTCAAAACTTCAAATCCTTAATGGTCGGTACCGGTGCCTTCTGCCAGTCATTTAAGACAATTAAAAACGTTCTGTTGTTTTGAACTAAAGTGGGATTTATACAAGGTAGATTGCTTACGCCGATCATCATGATATATTAAAACGTGCTCTTGGAACAACCGTTGGGGTGACTAAGCTTTTGCTAACATCAGCACTCCCACACGGTGTGGCTTAAACTTAGAGCAGTTTGAAACTGAAAGTGTTTTTTAGATTCTGTCTTAGACGTTACATTAGCTACTCGGCAATTTGTATTCGACGTAGGTTATTTCCTTCCCCACAGAGCCCCGGTTAGCGTTCCGGGTTAGCGTTCCGCTCCGTTGCAATTGTTTCACAATTACAGGGTATGCCAATGCCTTTATTAGAGTAAATACATAGTTTGCAGACTAGTTAAACACTTTAAGTGTGAACACAATAGATAGGGCCAGCCAACAGACTGTAAACTTTTTGGTGATAAAATACAGAGATGCAGCTAAAGCCTCACGACATTCTCAATGTAACTTTACTCGACACAACCGTACGCATTTCTACAATGATGGTGAATATACGATTTTGTGATTTTACCACTGCGTTAATATTAGCGATATAAATAGATCTAGCTTTGATTTAATAAGTGGATCATAAAAGTTAATTTTTAGATGTAGTGAATTTCTAGTGGTCGGCTTTATCATAACCTATACATCAATCAGCTTACTTGACTGTACGGTCACGATAGCTCTAGCTATATACCAATTCGTTTCATCACACTATTTATCACACTTTTTAGAAATCAGACAAAATGCTCTTTATATGTGATCACTGCGGCACATAAGCATTAATAACACCACACGCAGAAGCAGAAACGTATGGCCTTGTTTGTGACATTATGAGCATATATAATGGAATGGAGATTAAAAGAATAACGTAGTGAGTGTCTAGAGTTTGAATGCGATATTAGGATCGCGTAGTAGTGCAAATATTAGTCCGACAATCTGGACGAGAAAAAGGTAAACATCTTGTCACACTTAAGGTTGTGTGTTGTTATGGTTTCAAAAATCAATTCAATCATTAGTATATCTCAATTAATATTATCTACTTGTACAATTCGTTTGGGTCAATTTCAATTTGGTTAAAAACACTTCCCCATAGTTCAAAGTTTGCATATATTTTTACCGCTAAAAGCCTAATATAAGTATCTTATCATTTTTATTATTGCTGTCAATTGTAAGATGTATGACAAACTTGTATCATAAATAGATGTGCCTAGCCAAGGTATATTTTAGTCATTATCCCTAAGTGTCAGTCTTTTCACATTCAGTTGTAATCCATGTTGTGACATTCTTTTTACGAAACAGTTGCTGCATGGATTTTTCAATATAATGAAATAGAGAACGCAGGCGGTTAGTGATGGCCTACAAACTTTCAACTAATAGTTGAGAACTTCGACGTGTTACTAGTAGAGTGGGCTGAAATGCCAAGCTCATTTAATTACATTTTAATCGGGGATGCCGCTACATCAATTTCACGATGTGCACAAGGCAGATGGCGCGCATAATGCGACGGTTGTTTGCCACACGTTTGACCGTGAATGTGCCTTAAAACATGTTCTTATTTAATATTGTTTTAAAACAAAATGTACCCGTTGGGTTTTTTCGTAGTGCCAGGGTGGCCCCGGGGGTAGAAATAATCTCATCATTAATTATGCAAGATGGATAATCAAAGGAGGTGTGATTGAAAGGTCTATCATTAGAGTTTTTTCACCGAGTCGGGCACCGGACTGAATTTAATGGCAGGGAGCAT
The DNA here is from genome assembly GCA_003439945.1 of Dermanyssus gallinae. Classification (NCBI taxonomy): domain Eukaryota; kingdom Metazoa; phylum Arthropoda; class Arachnida; order Mesostigmata; family Dermanyssidae; genus Dermanyssus; species Dermanyssus gallinae. Next base: position 752 of record QVRM01003292.1, on the reverse strand, counting down.
GGACATAGGTCGGGAACGGCCACGGCGGACTTCTCGTATTTACATTTGTTGTTCAAGCCAGTAGCTTCAGATCTATCTTGGTGCCCAGGTCTCTAGTTGTCCACATAGAACTTCTCTCCCTTCTTTTATTAAAGGAAGGTTGTGGTATCTTTACTTTTCTTCACTTGGTTTTGCGGGTGTACCGGTGCTCCTCTAATGTTCTAGAGGAGAGAGAGACGTTCGAGAATCTTGCCAATTCCCCTATGCTCCTTTGACCTATCACATGACCTAGGTCACCGTGCGTGCTCCGTTGTACTCTACTCGACGCATGCACGGCCGATAGAGCTTTGGTTCGGGCTCTTTTTTCTATGCTTTTGGCTGTCCGTCCCACCGTCGGAGATTGATGACTTGCAGCGGTCGAAGTGTTTTGGCTCCCTGTCTTCGTTGTCGTCATCAAATACAGTTTTTTGCTGACCCCCAGCTCCGTGGTGGCTGCCGTTGTTGTTCTTTGTGTTACTGCTGCTGCTGCCGTTGTTGCTATATTTAAAGATTCAAGCACGCTTGGGTCAATATCGTCCTGGGCTTTGTTAAAGATCGGACCGCGTTTAACATGCTAACGAACAAATTAAGCACGCCGAGAAGCCCAAAGGAAGTGGCAGTGGCGGACGTATCTTCCACCGGGCGAAAAAAAAACTAGCTTTTAAAGATTACCGAGCACAGGGAAAGATGCCATGGAGAATACGTTCAGGTAGAGCGAGATAATGATACGAACG
>QVRM01003291.1:0-68533 GCA_003439945.1 Dermanyssus gallinae | reverse complement strand
AACTTTGTATTGGAAATGTTTGTTCGTGTTGCGCAAGGAGAAAGATATATTTGTATGTCTTCTTACGTGCAGGCCAGCCATTAAATTGTGCTAGAAAGAAACGAATTTTGCTTAACCCAATATTAGTCTACGTTTTTGTTTGGTTCGGCATTGGGAACTGATGGCTGAACTTGGCATTATTGTGGTCCGGTGCCGCGCCTAATCTGCCACGCATGATTTCATGCGAGGCTGCTGATCCCGGCATCTCTCCCTTTGGCATCTCTCAATTGGGGCGTGGGATGTTCCGCCTACCCAGATACCTATCTGGACATTGTCTTCCGTCTGTCGCTGACCTTCCTCAGGGAAGGCGACGTGCGAGTTGCAACCAGTAGGATTAACTTAACGACCCTAATTAAGTAAAAACGAGCCGAATGACCGTTGCTGCTGTCATCCTGATCGCCGCCTTTGTAGAGCTCATCATCATGGTTGCCTTCGTTGTCTACCTGTTCCTTTGTCGGTGCCGAAGGCATCAATGGATAGACGACTGTCTCCTCATTAAGAGAGCACAGATCGGCTTGCGGTCCTTCCGGCTAACCTTCATCCACCGGCATCACGCCGGGGCAGCACCGAGCACTGAGAGAAGAACACACCGAAAGGACAAGCCGAAAAAGAGGAACAAAGCAGCGATCAAGAAATTATAAGACTTAGGGCAGACAGGAAGAACACGAGATGTGTGTAGGGGTCACGTAGGTCTTCGCCCGCTCCCTGTTAGCTCCAGGCCCCGTCGCCATCTCTGGCTGGGCAGTAAGCCGCCATTTCTGGCTGGGCAGTAAGCCGCCATTTCTGATAATAAAGTGTGTGGACGCTGTGGGACTAATATGAATGCTGATCTATGAACAGTACAATGTTTGCTTCATCTGAACAAATGTTATCATTTTATAAGCACTTCGTTTGAACAAATCCTCCGGGGGTCTACGATTAGATTGTTTCATAATATAGATATATTTACTGCCTGCCGGATCTGTTATGTCATCTACTGCAGTTAAATAACACCTATGTTGTTTGTTTAGGTTACTTAATAAACAATTAAGTATCAACCTTCGTAGTTATCCATACGTATATGATTCACACTGTCTTGATTTACCTGACCTTTATGTAGTTATCGATCTTAACGTAAAAGCAATTACAAATAAACTCATATTTATTACATTACATTATAATTAAATACCAAAGTTGATGACGCCCAGTCGTGATAAGCGATCGCCGGCAGAAAGAAGATTGGGCTACTGTTCCACGACTTCGCCAATGGCTAAGTTCAAAGCTTTGATTTTCTCGAGGTGCCTGCAAGAAAACATCTTCCGGTGTCAGCAGTTGTAAATCTTCCGTACATCCGAAAAAGCAGCTGATAATAGCAAAGCAATATCCGTTTTGTTTCTATGAAACGTGTGGACCTATTTAGCGGTTGATAGCTACGAGGTGGGCCGTGGTGTACTATATGGTTTGTTATGAACTGCTGTGAGAAGTGAGGACAGGTAGAAGAGATCAGGGCAGAGGGCATCACGACAGTGGTGTTTTCGCGCTCGCTATCTCGCGCACCGTGAGGTGCTCGAGCTTTTGCGAGGTCAAGTGAGGGTGACGGCACCACCGCAACTGCTAGCCAGACGCAGGTTTCACTACTTTAAAAGTTGCGAAGCCTACATAAGGCTATGATCGCACGCGTGAATAGGCTAGGCGGAAGGATATCCGACTGCTTGAAAGCGCAGAACCACCATGCTTAACAACGAATACGCAACGAGCCACCTAACCGGTTCTCTATATAACTGCGACATGATACGCCTAGCGCCAATGATAAGCGCCCGCTCACATCGAAACAGGATACTATGAATTAGCCCTTTAAAATACGAGGTTCAGTGCGTCCTTCCATACGGAGAGAGCGCGGGGCTAGTCAAGGTTTTACTACGTGAGCATCGAGTGCGGTCTGACCCATTTTTCTGAAACACAAACTATCTTCGTAAGTTCGTCAACAAGATCAGAAGTAGGGGGTCAAAGGCCAGGAACCCTTCCACGGAACTGTTTAAAGGCTTATTGTCAAAGCACAGGAGCAGAAATAGCGCCTAATTTTCACTTTCCGTTCTTGTTGGGAGACTTTAGATCGAAACTACGCGTTTCTACCATAAGCGGAACTACATTTGGGTACGATCAATAAATTGTTACTTACCACAATTAAAATGATTGATATTTGAAACTTTAGAAACGTTTTCCTTAAATGTAGTTTGCCAACATCGAGTTTTACGTTTAGTCCGGTGAGCAATTAGCGCTATCAAGAGCCGGAAGTAAAGGCAGACAGTAGATGCGAAAGAGGAAGCAGGGCAAAAGGAAAGCGTGGTGAAGATGTGCCTTTTGGGCGTGTTACAATACTAATATGAGAGGGGGGAGGTGCAGGAGTTAGTGGGAATAATTATACGAATTGCTAGATACAAGATCACATGGTCGCGATAGAAACGCGGAATTTGTGCTAGAAAAAAGAAGAAGGAGAAGAAGAAGCAAGCAAGCAAGAAAGAAATAAATCGGGGCAAACAGTTGTACAAAAGAAATGTTTATTTAGTGCCGCCGGGTTTAAAGCGCTTGATACATATCGTGGTACGGAAATTGGAAGGACATATTTCGTGCATAGAAGTCGATGCTGTTAAAACACAAGATCTAGTGGTTGTAGAGATACATTATTTAGGAGAATGCGTAAGGTAACTGAGGAGTATCAGGATAAAGGGTGGTCAATATATCCGGGAGGTTAAAACGCGCAGTCTAGCGGGATTCAAATTTTAACATTGGACCTGCAGGTAAAAAGGAATTATACATACAGGAAGATTGAAAGTCATGCGTGGGCTGTATACTGATAAAGGGTATAATAGAGAAGATCAGGATATATGAAAAGAAAGTATACAATATAGGGAGTGACAATAATTGTGTAGCAGGAGGGAAGAAAACAGGAATAGGTAGTCATACAAAATAAATGTCTAGATAAACACAACTGGACACCATAATATAATATATAAATTAGCTCTTGGCAGTAAGTGGGGAAAGTAGGGGGCAAGATACATATGGAATAGAGACGCGTACGATAATTGCTGTAAAATAGGGAAAATGTTTGAAAAGTCGAGGAATAAGGGTGGTGGAGTGGTTAAATAAATGCAAAGGTGCAATATAAGGCAATATAATATAGGGTCAATTACACGGAAGCCAACAATAAAGCTCAAAGTTGATTACAAGATAAAACTAAAGATGCAAACGATGATTTAATATGACTTTAGGGGCGCCTTGGAGGCAGCGAATGAAACGCTTTTGGGAGAAAACAAAGATGACAAATAAAAGCAGGAAAGAACCTACACAGCAGAAGAAGTCGACAACGCGTTCCAAGCACACTTTTTGCGTTGGCGTAACCAGTGTGTGGGTACAGCGCGCTAAATATAAGAGAAGCGCTGTAGGATCAAATGTGAGAAATGACCAAGTCGATATTGCAAATGTTCGATATAGAGTCGATATTACAAACAAGTTGTTCCGATGGAATGTTACTCCGTGGGTATTGGATAGTGCATTGGTGATATGGATGCTTAGGTAAGATATATGCCGCCTTAAGCGCACCTGATATGAAAGTGTGGGATGCGCATTTTGGCATACATATCAAGCAAATATATATATATATATATATATATATATATATATTTATATATAAATATATATACATATATATATATATATATATATTTATATATATACATATATATTTATATATATATATACATATATATAGTTGAAAATAACTTTCTATACATATTGTTGTTGTTGTGTGTATATGCATCTTGTCGACAGCGTATTGAATGCTTCTAGTTGCAGTATGCGCGAGTCCTATCAATTTTCATTGAACATGTTAGCGTTTTCATTATATATGGCAGCTTCGTGTATCCACTGCGTCCGAACGTCTTCCTTACGCCGTCGCCAGAATTAATGAAACTTTGTGAGAAAAAAGTACGTCGCCATAAACAATGACACACCTGCGCCTCGTAGCCGTAGAATGTCCATAACGTTGTTTTATTGGAAGCATATACAGGGTCATTCATATCGTTATGTTCTTATTTTGAGGTTTGATAGAACTCGGCGGAGAAATAATTTTTCCTAATGGAAGGAGGGGGCGGAAACGTCTTGTTTAGGAGAGAGAGAGAGTGAAGTTTATAAAGGTTGTTATTCTGCCTTTTTCTCCTACATTGTTGCGCGGAATCTACGTTTGCGGGAGAACCAGTCAACGCATAAAGGAACCGATTATACTATATATATATATATATATATATATATATATATAGACACGGGCGATAGCCTTTTCTGAAAAATTGCCTGGATAGTTATAATTGTTTGAATTTATGTAATTGAAATTTCAAGCTCAATGAAGAGTTATTGAACTTAAATAAATTTGCCGTCCGGAGAAGACGGTCCCATAAAAAAATATATTCAAAGGAATATTCTACACAACGGAGGGCACTTCACTAGCTTGCGTAGCGAATGACCAGATCGAGGAAAGTCATAAAAAGTCCATAACGACATTAATGAATATATATATATATATATATATATATATATATGTTCCCTCCTGCGAAACATCATTTGTTCGCAGAATGTCATAGTCGCATTAAACCGAGTCCCGGGAACTTCAACGCGTGTGCGCTATGTTGCCTATTTTAGTTGCCATGTACAACCTAGGTTAGCATACCTAACATCATTATATGGTATCATGTGAGACTTGCCGACTTCCGAGCTCCAAAAAAGCCCCATCCCGTCCGCACTTCTGATAGAGCAAAGTACCCTCTTGGTTAGCTCTCCTGCGAAGACTGGAGCCAATGATTATAAATAAATCATACGGAACGTGTACATTATTTACTAGATATTTAAATGGTTAGCCTAGACTGCCGTCTATAAAAATGCAACTTGAATACTCTACGCTTGGGCAAGCGTGCTATCAAGACAAACAGCCTTATTCGGCATCTGAACCTTACCGCGAGGTCTAAAGCTGAGGAGCCCAATGGTCTGCTTAATTCATAAACAGACAGGTAGGCACACGCAAATCCAACCAGTCGCAGCTTTTTGTTGCTGGCGCAGATACTTATAAGGTAATTATGTCACATTATAAATTTATAATGTCATTCATGAGCACGTACACGTTTGTGTGATATTGAATGTGTTTTTATTTATGCGTCTGTATATCAACCGCGAAAAATAAAACGTAAATGTTTAAAACATTGTTTAGGCCTAAAATCAGCAGGACTGCTCTAAGCCAGTCTCCGTGTTCGTATAGGACCACAAATAAATTAAATAAAGACTAAAAATAAAGTGGCCACAATATCTGAGAAAGGGCTTTCGGTGGTGGGTAGCATGAGATCCCCTATCGGAAACTTAGTAATTACTGCTAGCAGACGAATTAATTTACGTTATAATAAACATTATACCACATTGCTCATAAATGTCGAGCACGTCCTGCTAAATGTCAAGAACAGAGTCGAAAACCCCACTTTAATTAGGATATTATGTAGCGTGTGCAAAAATGAGCAAACTGATGCGTGGTACAAAATACTCATAATTGATCTGGCACATCACTTAGCACTGAGCAAGATGGCTTAGTGGCAATAGCCTTTTCCTTGCATTCGGGAGGCCTGGGTTCGAGACCAGACTGGCCACTTTAAAATTGGTTTTCATGGTTCCCAATTTAGTCAAGGTGAATGTCGGAGTTGACTGAAAATCGACCATGATCGGGAAAAAACGGGGAGCACAGATGTCTCAATAATAATTGCGCTATAAGAAGAAGGTAAATTATCGGAATTCATGAGGGGAACATTTAGCAGAACCTTAGCCAATCGCACACACTACAAACGCCCTCATAATCCACCTAACCAGAACATAATCTGCACTGTTTTAAACCTATTTCTGACTGTTTCCATTCATGTCGGCCGGTAGGCAGTCCGTCCGACAGTTGCCGAGAAAAATCTGTCGAAACCGAAAACGTTGTAGACGCACTGCATACAGGTATCTAGTTTTCTGTCTATATGAATTAGTATGGGCGATAACATCTAATCTAGCCCGAACATGGAACTCTTGTTTATTCGTCCGTTGCCAAAGCTCTCTAAAAGGCGAAGATGTTTAGGCTCTATAATCGAGTACACGTCAGCGGCCATCTGGCTCGAGTCACACCACCAAACATGGGACCGTTTGTTATGTTAACGAGTTCCGTTCCCGTTTCATCGCCGCCATCGACATCAGCTGCGTTCCTTAAACGTTTCACTAACAGTCGTGCACCTACTCTGTTTCGTGTTTTTCTGCCGTTGGGCTGTCAACGCGTCCTTATCATCCGCGTACTTCTCTTTTTCGCGCCTTGGGAGCAAAGCCCCTTTTTCTTCGAGAGGGTCACATGCTTTACTGGGGGAATTGATAGAACAGCGGACGAACAGGGGGATGTGGGGTCCAGGGCGGCTGGACTGGAACGTAATGGCGATCGACAAAATATCGTTGTCTTTGTCATCGGGCAGTTTGGCCTGATGGGTCTGTCTCTGAGCCGGGCGGCAGCGACTAGGAAAGGCAGTGTCCGGCCGCGACGCGCGATCGCGATGACATCCATAAATCATTATGGCTTTACGGCAAAACCCTGTCGAGCGATCTAGCAGACTCTCGCGTCGCCTCGGTTGTACTCCTCTTCTATGCCCCTTCCCCCGCTCCCCGTCCCGCCTATCCCCTGGCATAGTCGCGTAAAGCAGCAGGCCGTGCACAAACGTTCTATCAATAGAACCAGCGCACGGGGCAATGCTACTACGGGAAACAGTCTCAATACACGCATAGGGGGAGGGCTCTCGATACACGCATAGAGGGGGGCTCTCGATACACGCATAGAGGGGGGGGGGGCTCTCGATACACGCATAGAGAGAGGGGCATGCTCGTAGTGGTTCGGATCACACAGGCAGATGCCCTCAACAAGTTATCACACCACGTGACCCACATACGTGCATACTCATATACGCTTAGCTATGTGTGCACATAAACAGACACCGGATCGACAACATCATTAGCTAACACCACAACGAACGCCAGTAAACGCCTGCCGGCTAAATCGGGAATACATTATACTGCGATTAAGCTGATAGGAATGGCCTAAGAATTAGCGTAATAGTATGCTGCTAGACGTTCTGAGACGTATATATACATACATCATAGTACGTTGTTGACATATTTTGTTTTGAAAACAACTCAGACTTATTTTTAGGAGGTCTTTCTCTGTACGTTTGTCGATCTATTTTGGTCCGCCATTTGTTCGTTTATTTAATTTTACGCAATTCTTTATTGTCGTCTCTTTTTTTTCTATAGGCTGCAAATTAAATGTAATTCGAAAAAGGAATGTATTTTGAAGCTGCTACTTTGTGTACAATGTATGCATGCTTTATATACATATATTTTTTTACCGACATAACCTTTTGGCAAATCTATTTAGCTACTTACGCGTACTACATATATATATATATATATATATATATATATATATATATATATATATATAGCAAAATATGGTACTTAAACCACGGTTAAAATACAAAACGCACGCCAACTGATTAAGCATCAGCAGCTGGGGAGAAGAACAGCATGACCAACGAAATATTTACTTTGCAAAAAGTAGTATACGGTGACTCGAACATACTGTTATTAAAAGAACAATTAGAGAAGCTTATTTGAGGGGCTTCACAGGGCGCCAATTATTGGAACGAGGGGGCCATCGAGGACTATTGTGAAATTAACTGAAGAGGGTATGGGAGTATGTGATAGAGTAGAACAAAGGTTAGTATTTTATAGGGGTTAATCGATGTAATGCAGGTAAATAGTGAAGTCCATGCAGTTAGAAGAATTAGTGGGCAAGTCAAAAAATGTATTGAGCTTTGCCCTGAGCGTAACGTGAAGGTGACAGTATGCTTGTTGTCCAAGTTGGTTGATCGAAAGACAGGCCCAATTTATAGGACAGCGTGTAGGGCGGTAAACATGAAGATTACTTGTTAGCTACGGACCGCTAACTTTAAGTACCTTTCCCTGGAGTACCATCAGTTCGCTGTTAGAGCGATGGCCTCGTACAGTGTTCAATACGGTGAGGTAGTAGCGTAGAGCCGGAGGGCCCGCAAATAGCTGTGGTGTCATTATCAAGGAAACCTGCTATTTCGTTCAGGAGATAGCCATCCACTCCTGATCGTTGGAATGCTTTAGATGGCGAGGAGGTCTGTCAAAGACCTTGACGCAGGCAATAAAGACTGCTTACAGATGACCCCTGGGTTTGTGACAGCTCGCTCGATTTCTGACTGAATAACGGGGTTTTGAACATATGTGGCTAATGGGACAAGAATCACGGTAAACCTCAAGCATAAAGAGTGAACACGAAAGAAAAGACGAACTAATTAAAGAGCGTTATTTTTTCATTAGTGGTGGAACTAGCGAACGAAGTCGAAAAGAAAACGGGAATGATCACAGGGATAGAGGAACTAGAACGGGTTAATGCGATAATGAAAAAAAGGCGGCATGTGGATTAGATAAATAACATAAGCAGTAAAAACGTTAAGCATAAACTACATGCATTATGTGCCTAAAGGTTTTTAAAACATTCTTCCTGTACGTGACCTATCAGGCAGTTGGCGAAAGGGGATGATATCGTGGTCGCTAAAAGATGTTGACGATAACGATGACTAAATAATATCGTCGATAACGATACAAAAAAAACGATTTCACTAATTACTTCTCGCATGTAGTTCCCTCTTAACGTGTCTACTACTAATGCTATTCCATCAATAATTTGCATGCCGCCTTTCTTTTCATTATCCCGAGAACCCGTCCTATTTTCTCTATCCCTGTGATCATTCCCGTTTTTCCCGAGTTTCTTTTACGAACTCCACCACTAATGAAAACAGAACGCTCTTTATTTAATTCGTCTCACTTTTCATGTTTAAGGCTTACCATGCTTCTTATCTCGTTAGCTACATGTGTCCACAACCACGTTATTCAGTCAGAAATCGAGCGAGCTGTCACAAACCCAGGGGTCATCTGTATGCAGTTTTCATTACCGGCGTCAATATATTTGACAGAGTCCTCGTCATCTGAAGCATTCCAACGATTAGGAGTGGGTGGCTATCTCCTTAATAAAATAGCAAGTTTCCTTGATAATGACACCAACGCTATTCGCAGGCTCTCCGGCTCTACGCTACCAGCTCACCGTAATGAACACTGCCCGGAGCCATGGCTCTAACAGAGCCTTGATGGTGCTCCAGGGGAAGGTACTCAAAGTCGTATTTTCATGCAGATTTTAAGGAGACGACTACAGGAATTATAATCGAATGGTAGAACTGAGGATTGGCAATGCAGCTCTACAATGGGAGAAAGGTTGCACGATCATATTTTTTATTGACTCAAACAGTTGAGATATCTTAGATGCCGGGACAGAGTTGCATAGCTTTTTTTTATATCTAAAACAGCCTATGGTATGACCAATAGAGATACCTTATACACATTTATGGCAAAAGAAGAAGTAAAGTTTAATGCAGGCTGCATAGCGTTATTACAATATATTTATTAAACACAATAATAGTAAAACGATACGAGCGACATATTGTCTGCTCTAATATGGTATTGTACAAGACGTAAGGTAGGGGTGCCCTTATGATCGCTAGTTATTTGGATCTATATAAAAAAAACGCGACAATAGTTAAAAGCATAGGGTTTAAGTGGCAAGTTAAGGAGGGGGGGGATATCTAAAAGAATCTCTCCCGAGAAAGGTAAAGAAAGTGGTGGTTGATTTTCAGTACGATGTAAACGTTTGTAGGGTTCAATAGATATGTGCTTACAAGGGACACTTAAAAAATGTGTAGAATAGCGAACGCTGTCCTGCTACTTAGCTCGATTTGATAAAATAAATTAGAGCGGGTTCTGAGGGAAGTAATTAGGTTTCCATTAGAGTGCCATTTTATAGGCAGATTGTTTTTTGAAGAAGAAGGAAACGTAAAATTTTCGAAAAGGGAAGTACAAAGTAAGCTGAGGTATTGTAGTGGACTTATTAAACTAAATGACGGATGATAGTTAAGAAGATGAACGTATACCGATGAAAAGTGCTCTACACAAACGAACGTCAGACTAAAATATAAGTATTTATTAGTTAAAACGTTATGCGCCTCTAACATAAAAAGGTGATATGTGTACACAAACTTGCTAAATGAATGAAAATCCATCAATCATATGGATTGTTCATTATTTCATCATATGGAGGTTCAGCATTTAAATTGGCACACGATTTTCGAGTAATATTGTAAACTTCTTTACTCTTCGCAGTGTATACCAATATGGCTACGCATAAAATTCAAACCCAGGTTCCTACACAACAGAACAGACGATCACGAAACTTTGATTAAGAATCAAAATTTCCTTGTTCTGAGTACTATAGATTAGTCAGATGAGCCATCGGTGCCGTGGATTTAAACATTCACATGTATATATTAAATTCCTAAATAAATGTATCGCGTGCATACCGTACAGATTAGTCAGATTGCTGTGGTTAGGCAGCATATCCCTTGAGCCAATAAAGCGAACTTGCTCCATATTTTCTGTTGGAGTCTATTTAGCATGAAACAGCAGGCCGTCCCTAATTCTGACATTTCATAAAATAGAGTGAATTTACACAGTCACATGGTTATTTATACAGGTGTGTACACAGTAAACTGGTGATCAGTTCATCGGTGTGATTCAGCATTGTATCAAGGAACAGTATTGCCGTACACAGTATATTATATATATATATATATATATAGCTATCACAGTGGCTGCAAAAATTAATAATTTGCTGGATTGCCTAAGACTCCGGAAATGTTCTTATTGTTCAATAAAAGTTTTATGCGTACACGTTCTGACTCCTGTACATAGTTAACTTTCCTGTCCGGTCTTTTTCTTTGATTGCTTAATCGCTTTGAGCACTGCCCTGATGTTACGAGGCAAGACATCCGGTCCGGATGGAATCGCGGCAGAAGCGGTGAAGATTCTTCTCCAAGAGCAATTGCAAATCTTCAAACAGATGGCACACCAAATCTTAAGGGAGGTAACTCACCCAGCGCCGTGGAAAAACGCTACTCTGGCTCTTATAAGATAGTCAGGGAAGCCATTGCCATACCTTGCAAAGCACTTGAAACGGTCATAAACATGAGGCTAACGACGGAGCTGGAGGTAAGAGAAACTCTCTTAGATAGACAATAGACTTACGCAAAACGCAATCGACGAAACTGGCCATCGACCTTGTTCTACCGGAAGCGGAAACGCAAAGAAAAAGAACAAATGGTCCATGAGAGTTCTGCGCGATCGTCCTTCCTTCTGAATGTTTGCAGCGCCTTCAACTCACTGAGTTAGCAGATTATTATAGACGTATTGGCTATTGCAAAGGAGGCATCCTAAGACGTGGCCTTACTGGAGTCCACTAATTCACACATTCCACCGATTTTGTTTACAGACGGTTTGTTAGCTTGAAAAACGGATTTTAATAGAACTTGCGGAAATTGGTATACAAAATCACTTGTGGTTGGAAATTTGACGACGCATGGCTTGAAGGATTTGCCCGTACAGCATAAAATAATTTATTTACAGAGTGGTTTTATGTTTATTGCGTTGCTGGCCTATGTTTTTAGAGACGGATAGAATGCTGGTTAAATTTTCTCGGTACCTTAACATTTTTAAAAAGAGCACTTTATTACCGCTCTCAGGTCTTTATTCTGTCGAGAGTCTAACCTATTGAACTTAACATACGCACATAAGCTTTATAATATATCAGATTTTTTTTCAAATAAACGTAACAACATATTTCGGGGCATGAGCCAATGAGCTTATAAAAATAGCAGTGATTCATATAAATACAGGCATTAATAATACTAAGTTCGATTTCTGCAATTGTCACATACATATATACAATTACCAAACAATTGTTCATTTAATATAAGTAACTTTTATTCGTGTTTCTCAGTGTCAGCAACTGCAATTGTATATTTCATTATGTAGCAAACAATCACATGAACGTCTGCTACGAGCTAGCACTGTACGTATTGCAAGTGTTGCACAATCTACAAACTCTGAACATATCCTTAGCATACTTCTTCTTTTCCTTAGCATGTTTCTTCTTTTCCTCCCGGGGCAAAGTGGTTTGCTTATCGCCACTACACTCAGATAGTTCCACAAACGCTAGTGTTTTTGCTTCACTAACCATACAATGGTGTCAGAGGCAGTAAGCCTGGGTGTAATAGCGGTGACTTCTTGCTGAGCCCTGCTACATGACACCGACCCACAGGGGGTGTTGAGTATGCTACAGGACCCCCGCAGGGTAGCATGTTGCCGTCTGCATCTTACACTGACTCGGCGGACCTTTAAGTATTGGTGGAATAGTCGAATAGCCGCAGTGCACAAGGAAAATTTACGAAACTAGGCGCATATGTATTTGGTGGTATGCCCAGATCTTCAAGTTCTATAGGGGCTCTATACAAAGAAGCCCGACGCGCCCTTTTCCAAGAAATCAGTAGTACCACGGAATACCGGCAAGAGCTGTATGATAAAGTCCAGCATAATTCTCTAAGGCCGGTGTTATTAAATAGTTCGCGTTTATATACTTTCTAAGACCTGGGTTATAAAATAGCTCGTTCATATATAATTCCTAAGGCCAGTCTCAAAATATCGCTCGCCCACAGCTACCATAACCGCCCAATTTAGCTCAAAATGTCATCAGCGGGCTGAAAGTGTTGTTGCTCCTCAAATCCGCCACCAGTTTTACCTAGGTTTGTTGCCATGGACTAGATTACTCTTCCATCACAATGAACAACGCAATAGAGGGCATCAAGAAAGTCCGGCTGTGAAAGACAGCAGGCACAAACGCTATCCCAGTAGAAGCTGTTTATATGCTTATCTAAAATATAGATGGTGCATTGTTTTAATGAGGATGGCGGGGATAATTCTGCAGTCATGAACTTTCCGTGGCTTCTGGAAGGAGGCTCATCTAGCCCTGATTTCTAAAATCAGATTTCCTCAAAATTGCCTCTTTGCCTTTCGACTCATTCGCATTCTACCTAATTTTCAAAAGCGCCGACTTCGGCCGAAAGCCAGAGGGGCTTAGACATACTATCGCACCTTAGAACATTATTGATGTCAAAACTATTATTGACTCGATCTCATGGGCTTCTGAGCATTGGAGGTGCCTTCTGACAACGGTAATAACATCACGTTATACGCAGCTCCGCTGTCGTAGCGTGTGACTATACAAGTTTTACGCTGGGAGCTCCTAGATAAAGCCCAAGCCTCACTTTCTCAGGTGGACCCACGACGCTAGACAACTGACGTGTGGAACAAAATACGGAGAGAGACCGAGTCGGGCCAGCCGGGTTTCTGGGTCCGTTTAATTATTCAATATATTAAGAAGGGGTTCAAAAAGCATGTTTCCTCTTCATTTAACAAAAAGTTGCAGTCATATAGGTATCGTGCGGACACCTTTCAATGGCCACTCCCTTTGGTGCTAATTGAATTTTTCCGTACCTTGCCCAGTCTGCCTAAAGCACCGCCTCACCTTTATCGGGCGCCAGCTAAAAGCCGTGCACAACGCGCCTTTTCATGTCAATAATAACCCATTTCTTCCTGATCTTACCTGCTATCTGCCAGAACACTTCCGGTTGTCTTTAAAGGAGGATTTTTACGGCCTCAAGTGGGATTTTGTTTGGAACGGGTGCTTTGCCTCAGGGGGATTGCTCGAAGACGGCCGCGATTTCCTAGTTCTCCGTCAAAAGTACGTCTTACTTGGACGAACGGGGTCAGCACGAATTGCATAGAGGCGACTCAATACGTTTTTCTTGAAGCTGCCAGAAAGCGTCGGTCATGGCCCTCTTACCTTATCTATAAAGAACTTTAAGGGGTGTTTCAATATGTTGTTATCTACTTTCTCTCAGAGTGTTTGCCAATCGAGAGAGAATCTCGCTTTACAGTCTTTCTGGCAACTCGAAGTTCCTCCCGTGCATCATCAACTTCTGTGCTTCTTCTTCTTTTATCTCGTGTGGATATCCGCCGCGTTGCATTGCATGCCTTCCAAAGGTCTACAATGTCGGTTGTCTACCAGTATTTAAGAGGGCAATGGCGACGGGTTTCACACCTACTACGGTTGCACGCTGCTTCACATGCTTCGCGCGGTAGGTCTTTCAGGCTGCCTGGCCGGATTTCCGTCTTTCTTCGGGATTCTTTGGCCTCCTTCGCTTACTTCCGAGCGCAGTATTTTGAGGCCAATCTTGTCGGCGCGCAATGCTGTTTAATGGCCATTCCCCTTCATGGTGACTGGGAAGTCTCCCTCTTATTTCTACTTTATATATCAGCAGTCACCCAAAGAGTCTTTTTTGAGACCCACCAATGCCTTATCATATTAACAGTGTGCTCGTTACCGAATATCAATACGCGAGGACTAATCTCTTCGTTCGAACGTAGGTCAATAGCCATTACTGAAAAGCGTCATGTGCACTTGGGCTAGCCGATTTGACAGCTTTAGATCTCTTCCGTTTGATCAAATGCTTTTCTATTCCGCGGCAGATGCATTGAACTCTCTTCCAACAAAAATTGATTTGTTTCTTGCTGCGCATCGTGTGCTCTATTCCGCGAGGTTGTCCAGGAACTGGATAAATTCCTGGATTCCTAGTACCTTTACCGCGTTTAATGAAGACACTGGCAATTTACATGACATCTGCAAGAAAACGACAGACACGCTCTCCAACTGAAACCCAACATCTGAAGCCTTCACAGCTATACTACAAGAGAAAACTAACAAGGGCCAATTTCGCAAGGTAAGGATCTCCCCTCCCCGTGGCTCCCGGGAAGCACACCTGCCAGAAGTAGTGGACCCCCCCCCCTTCTGACTATTTAATGTGATACGCAGAATCGACAGTCAAGTCAGCAGAAGGAAACACTACTGATTTTTAAGGGGGTGAATTGCCGCACTACCCGCCTGCTGTTGCAGTGAGCGTGTGCGCAACCACGTTTTCCAGTTAGTCTTGTAAAATAAAAATAAAAAGAGTTATAGTACCCTCCGTAGTCATTGTTCTTGTCGTCGTCGTCGTCTTGTCATTGTAGTCGCTTACATCGTTACTATGACGTCACCATGTGTCAGTGTATGCGTCTGCGCGTGCATGAATGTGTGGGTGTATGCAATGATGAGGATGAGGTGGGTGTGCGTGTGCATGTATGTAGTGTCTGTGTGGGCTGTTTACCTGCCAACAACTTGGCTGTTGGGGTTGCTTATAAGGCTGCTCTCGCTTGTGCTCCTGCCGCTGCCGCTGATGCTGCTGTGTGGCACACAGTTCAACCGGCCAGTGACAGTGGCTGGTGGTGGTGGTGGTGGCGGCGAGTGAGCGCCACCGAAGTCGACGGATGGATGGATACGCGAAACAGAGAGCCGCTCCCACGCCGCCTGCGCCGATCGGCACTGTTTACTGCGACTGCTGCTGCCGCTGTTACTGCAACAACAGCAACAAGGGCGGCGGCGACGACGACGACAACACGACGACAACAACAACAACGACAACAATAACAAGGCAATGCGATGGAATAGCCTCTATAAATCATCGTGGCTTTACGCCAAATCCTCCAACCTGCCCAGGCTTGCGGCCTTCGCCCACGAACGCATGCTCCATATACAGACGCACACACATACACACACACAGACAGACAGACATTGGCACGTACCCGGTACGCTCCCTCGCAGCAGGACGGTCATGGCTAGCGGCACCGCCCACCCCATCCCCCCCTTCCCGTCTTACAGTTAACAGCCGACAGGCATGGAGGGTCGGTCGCATCCCACACCCTTCCCACACCCTTCAGGCTCACCCCCTTTCCTCGCCCGGTCTCCGTCCTTACGCTACGAGGATCCTGTCCTGCACGCCGGCCGCCCCGGTCCGAACTCCGACGAGGCGGCACAACGAAGCCGACTTCCGTTGCCGTTGCCGTTCCATTCGTAGTTGCTGCCGCTAAGTGAAATGTGGATGGCACGACTAAGACCACCCCCACTACCAGCAGCGGCAGCAGCAGCAGCAATGCCTACCTTTACCACTACTATCAACATCGCAGGTACGCTATCGGGTACGCTGGTAGCCAACTAACTGGCTAGGTTCTAGCTACGTAGCTAGTAGCTGGGTGGGCACGGCGCCGAATGGACAGGTACGTACATCTTATAGCGGGCTTAACAGCAGCAACAGCAACAGCGGCAGCAGCAGCAAGAGCAACAACAACAACAACAATAACTGAAGCTTCTGCAGGGCGACGACTGATGCTGATATAATGATGGTGATAGTAAAAATAATGCCGGCTTCATTATGATCGTCGTTGTCGTCGCTGTCGTTAATGAATTTGACAGTGATGATGTAGGCATACTCTCCATACAGACTCCTTGCATACTTCATATGTACGTATGTATAGCTTACATTTTTGGCCAGAAGGAGGCAACAAGGCGGCAGCAGCAGCAACAACAAAATCAACAACAACAAAAACAACAACAACAACAACAACAACAACAACAACAACCACAACAAGAACAACAACAACCACCACAACCACCACCACAACAACAAGAACAACAACAGCAACAACAACAATATTAGAACAAGTGACAAAGTCTTAACCGGTCTGTCTTGACCGGTTGACGCTCACCCACTATGAGCAGACAAAACAGCTGTTGCACTGTTAATACGGCAACGCAAAGGAGCTATAAATAGTAGTAGTAGTAGTAGTAGATAAACTTCTCCTTCGCTCTTCCCTTCGAACTTGCCCTAACCGGCCCACCCGAACCCTGGTTGATAATCTACCTGCATGGTACTACGTAGGAACAGGACACACAACACTACAACTTCTGCTCCCATTCGAAGGTAGATCCGACCTCCTACATAGTTCCGGCCGTGCATAGGGCGGTGCCGCATTTAGGCGCCTAGCGGTGGATGGCTTAATGTTATTGCATACCTTTACGTTCTAGCGCAGACCGCGCCGGCAGGGTTGTTCGCCAAGCGCACCACGTTACCGTTAAGTGAAATGCAGCATACACGGCTGTGTACATACGTGAGATAGCAGCAACAGCAGCAACCGTGGTTTCGGTAGCACGATGCGATGCCTAGCATAAAGGTGTAAAGTCTGTGCAATTTAAGATGGCGATATCGCGCAGCGAAAAGGCGAAAACGTTAGCACACAATCTCGATGCTAGTACGAGTTATACAGTTGACAGCTTTCAACCGTGAAGTGTGTCTGCCTTTGTTATACGGGCATGGTATACGTTCCTTTGTTATACGGGCGGCATACAACACGCCTTCGTCTCTTGACCGCTGTTCGTAGGTAGTTCCCTGTGACTTAATGCTTAAAGGTAAAAGTTGGGTCGTTGGGGACTGTGCGTGTTCTTGCCAACATCTTGTTAAATTCAAACTTACTCAGCCGATCGTCAGTCACTAGGACGTTAATTTACGTCGCCGTTAATCAGCAGTAGAGGCGCTACCAGCAAAGATTCGCGTGTCAGACTAGTCAATCGACACTTCAGCGACAACTAGCTATTGAAGTAGCCAAGCAGACAAACGTATGACTGCTCTCAGGAGGATAATGAGACCGAGGCAAGGCGAGACCTAAATGCAACCGCCGAAAGACAAGACGACCTTCGATCGGCTACAATACACCAGAATTGTAGGACTCGAAACAAATAGCCTATTGTATCTCGATTCTTCTTTCTTGCTTGCTCTTATATCGAAAGTCAGGGCAAGTCTGAGTCTACTTCACGCATCGTGTCTTTTCGATGCGCCAAAGCGGGCAAAACACAACGACTGCATCTACGCTAAAGGCTTTTGCATTTACGGCTGGACCTGTCAGTCTCAGCTATAAATGCGACTCCTCTTGACACGGCAGTGGATGTCATTGCTTCAAGGTTCTAAGCATAATCCAACCTACTTACTTTTAGTTTTTGGCTGGTCAAATGCTATTATATGCTACGCCTCTCGCGACGGATTTATATGGGCTGCTTTGAGCACAAATAAATGCAACAGCAGAACAATACTCAACTAGATCCAACAGAACCACTAAGTCTAGCAGTAAACCACCGTCGTGCGCCTAAGACTTTTAGGTCCAGAGAAGAACACAAACTCATATGAGCTACCAACTGAATTCTCGTCAACGACGGCCACGAAACACGAATCGTATGCGTAGTAGACCTGGTAACAGAACGCATCAAAAGCAGAATCATTACTAGCTGCATCGTACACTTGTAACCAGTTAGTGCTGTGGAAAATGACGCTTCACGAAGACCTGGATGCGGAGCTATAGGATTTACCCTAGGCATAACGACAACGTGCTAGTGGTTAGAGAAAAGCGGAATTAGCCAGACCGCAGAAACCATACATGAAACGTAACTACAGAACATTTCCCACAGCGATGTGATCAATGCATGCTCCCGATTTCCACGGTTACTATAAGACGCGATATTGCTCTGGTGTAGGATCGGTCTCCCGAAGAAACAGAAGAGCAATTTGAGGAACAAGTCTCTAGAAATGAGAGCGCTCCTGCGTAAATCGCAGAAAATAACCTGACTAAATTTTTACTGAAGACACTGCGCTAGACGGACATCACTTAAACGTCAAACTACAAACGTTTACGCACTAAATCGACGTTGCGTGGTCGGAGAACAATGTGCAATTAACCAGATCGCTAAACCACTAAGTTTGTCATTCTCCATTATAATAAACACAACTAGCATTCATATTTACATCTAATAATAATTCTCGTAAAGCATTTGTTGGATTCGTGCTGATGCTAAATATAATACCTTGCTTCTGGGCAACTGTCTTAGGAATACTTAGCTTTAGACCAATCGATAGATGTATATGTTTCATTGTCAACGGGGCCTTATGACCTATAGCTTTATACGACGTTCGTCTGAAGTACATAATGATCTTCCGTTCATATTCAAGTTCCTGTCCAACAACAGTTTACCAACGAGTGTTTTCACTGCGACAAGTACGACTTGGCTACGGTATACGTTTAAGGTACTCTGCTCTCATGTGATTTCCAATTGCAGTGCCAGCAAGGGAGTGTCGCTGACCTCAACACGCATCGTGCTCAGCTCTCACTTGTTGAGGAATACGACATTCTATCCATATCTACCTCTCCATTTCCACTGCCCGAAGTGGACTATGTCGTGTATCGACGTCGCCGAGTGAGCTCCCGTAGTTAACGCATTTTCGGCAGTTCATGCAGTTTGCAGCCATTTGACCTGACTTACCGCAACCTTTACAGGCTACCTCGCTCCTGCATACTCCAGAAATATAACCAAATTTTTAGCATCGGTAGCAAAAGGTTGAAGCTTCGGCGTACATTTTAACCCTAGGAGCTTTGCATATCAAACATACTTCGTTTAGGTGGGACACCAGCACACTGCAGCAGGACCCTGTTCATGAGGGCTGTGAAGAGTTCGTCTTCAGCACGTTTTTGTTAGCACTTATCTCATGACGGAACTCACTTCAGCGTCTTTTAGAGCTGACAAAATCTCATATTCAATAAAGCTGCTGTCAACCTTCGTGATCCTGGTCCAATTATGTGCCAGCTCTCTGCAGTGTGTAGTCACCGGGATGACGAGAAGACGAAGTGAGCTCCATAAAATTCTTCCTGTCGTCAGCCTGTTGTTCATACGTGAACTACACCAAATTAAGATCCAAGTCTGAATTAGAGGTACAGCCTTAATATCTCTCGCCACATGGTATTGGTAGAACAGTTGTTCTGAAAGGGTCTGCTCGTGATTGATGTTATACCACTAGCTGTTCTATCCACCTTACGTGACACTACCAACACAGAGTAGTCCACTCGCGTTCTACAAAGCCCTTTGGCGAAGAAGCGAGAAGTTGGACTTTCCTATTTTCAATTTTCTTTGCCGTGCTTTTGTTACCTATCACCTGCGATCATTCTTCTTCATTCGCACTTTCATTAACAACTTCAGCGGTTGCGTCTTGGACCTCACCACTAAGGGCGGCAGTTGCACTACTTGAGGGTTTTTGCGTCGTTCTGCTCGTTGTCATCGGCCTTGTTTCGGTCGAACGGCTTGCTATCTGATGCAGACGCATCAGCCGCAGTTGCCACGTAGCTCACCGTTTTCGTCATTTGTTTTCTTCCTTAGATCCCCGCTAGCTTGAGTAGTAGTAGCTTTACGCCCTAGCGCGGCCTTACTTCGAGTGGCTACATCACTCGCATTGTCGTCCCCATCCCGACACACCACTATTGTCAAGGAACCACAAATAGCAGTGCGCAACAGATCACCTGAGCGAGCGGGGCACAACAAAAATTTAAACAATGAGGAGCACGACGGCGAGCGTGATAGAAGCTTCGCTGTTCGATTACTGGCTGGTGACGGAATCCTGAACACGCACACGCACTATGTGTAGTGTGTATCGTGCAATGACAGTGGATATTGGGGAACAAACAGTTGAAACACAAATATACGCTTTCAGCGCTCACAAACAGGACACTCCAGAGTTCGGACTGATTGATGCACGAAACGTATACGAAGAACATTTACACAACACATCAACAGTCAAATTCCGTCGATAAAACGCGCGAATGAGCATCGAGAAACAGCTTCTTATATTTCGTTTCAAAAAAGCATATAGGAAAGATACCTCGTCCCGCCGGTGAATTTCGTCAACAAAACTACTGTTTTCTAAGGCTCACTCGATCCACCAATGTCGAGCGTCAGCTCAAGTCTGCATGCAAATCTAACAGCTAATAAGCCGTATTTTTGGTTGAGTTTCTCTAGACCATCAGTGGTCTCAAAATTTGATTTTTCTTTTTTTTAAAGATTTTCTGTAAGGCAATTGCCTGTGTACGGTTTGTTCATGTCATGGCTAATTTTAATCCACTCCGGCATTTACCTGGTCTAAATTGGAAACCATGCTAACCAATTTAAGAGTGGCTGGTCTGGGTTTCGAACTACGTCCTCCCGAACGCAAGGCAAAGCCTTTGCCACTAAGCCATCTTGTTCGGTCTCTCCCTGCTTTTACTGGACTTTTGTTGTCATTTGTTGCTGCGTTTGTACCGTCGCGCTGACCTATATAATTGCCATGGACGGTCATCATACCGTTCACTCAACCGTTCCTTAACCGCTCCTTTGTTAAGCAAGCGCGCCACACTCTTCCAACCAACTTCCAGCACCGACCCCACACTAGTCGAGTGTCGCGCGCCGACAACCAAAAAGAGCCACAAAGTCATGGTAAACGCAACACACCAAACCCAACACCACCGCTGCGCTGGCAGGCCCTCATGCTAAGAATGCTACCATGCTATAAGTCTACTGGGGGAATTGGAAACGTCATACCAGTTTCTGGATCGTTAGCAGCAAGCCGTCATTGAAGTGCGCTCCGAACTGTGCAATATAGTTAAAAAAAATCTTTTCGGGGCTGACTCTCAGCCAAGATTTAACGTCCATGGGACTGCTTTCTGCATTGCTTCATAGATGGACCCCCACAAATACAAATCGGTGCAACGGTGGGGCTCGAACCCGCGCACCTATGTGTCTCCTCCGGTTGCGAGTCGCAGACGCATTCCACCACGTCCACCGGGCTCGACTGTGCAATATATAATAGTATGGCAGTAGTCTCCCAAGGCAACGCCTGCCCGCATAAACCATGTGGCGACGTATCACAGGTTGCTGGTATTGGCATGGATGTTTTAGCCCACCCATCCTTATTGTCAACGACCTGCGCCTTTAGATTGTCAACTAGTTCCGCACTCACTTGATTCTTCTCGGAGGGGTCAAAACTTCGAACGTTTGGGTAACGTATCACAGAGCTGTTTGGAGCAATACGTTAATCTCTTGTGATGTCAGTTGTAAAGCCTAAGCAACTAGTGCACACAATAGCCGCCCCAAGCATGAGCCGGCTACCTGTGTGCCATAGATACGTTTACAATATTATGTAGTTTTCTACATACATATTGTAGGGTTTGATAACGACATACACAGCGGCGTATACCTCCTATATGCACGCAGCGTTATGCGACGCGTCAGCAGTGAAGCTTCCGTGACACATTTTGACACGAATGACTTGATTACGTGAATTTGACGCAGACAAAAATGAAAATCAAACGCATGCGGCGTCTTACGCACTCCCCATAGATTGTGTGAGCAAAAAAAACTGCGCGGTCCCGTTTCTAAGCGCGACGTCTAACGACCGTTTACGTATTGACCGCCTCTTTACAACCGAGCTTTTTTGCGGGCTTGCTGCGCGACATTGTACTACTGCGCATTGTCGCATCATACTACGCAGATCTCACATACTTAGTTAAGTAGTGTGGGCATTATAACACCGAAATTCGGCCGCCTATTGTGGTGGCACGATCTACAACAACAACAACAACAACATGTGTATGGCGACACAGAAAGCCTAATATCTACACCGCGTTCGTTTCTATTAGCAGCGCATACTTAGATGGTCGCTCCGCCGAGATTCGTGAACTTGATGAGATGTGGGCGTGGTTGTGTTTTCGTGGACTGTGGATAGAGAGAGAAAGAGAGGCTAGCTGTGTCGCCTTTTCGCGCTGGCGTTCTCTGTTGTCGTTGTTGTTGTTGTTGTCGTTGTTGTTGTTGTTGTTGTCGTTGTTGTGATGGAGCAACTGCGGCAAAACGAGGTCAGTGTAAGCATATCGACACACACAAAGACACACACTACACACAGACAGGGAGCCGTGGGACGTAATCCAGCCAATATGTACG
Organism: Dermanyssus gallinae; assembly: GCA_003439945.1. NCBI lineage: Eukaryota > Metazoa > Arthropoda > Arachnida > Mesostigmata > Dermanyssidae > Dermanyssus > Dermanyssus gallinae. Next base: position 45,726 of record QVRM01003291.1, on the reverse strand, counting down.
CTCACATTTCAACAACAACAACAACAAGCTAGGACGAAATAAATAGAGCAAGAGGGAGAGCGAGAGAATGATGGGGAGAGTGAGATTGTGCATCTATGCTGGTCGTGCAGGCTCAACGTCATCTGAACGTCATAGTAGCAGCTGCTTTGTGTATGTCAACGTGCGTGCGAGCGTGCGTGCGTCTGTGTGAGTATGTATCGAGAGAGCGAGAGAGAGAGATAAAGAGAGGGCGAGAGAAAAAGAGCGCGAGAGAGAGAGAGAGCACAAAGAGGCGACTCGCCGCTGCTAGGTCGGATAACACTAGCTAAAGCAGCTACAATGCCCAAGTATGTATCCCAGCTGTAGCAGGTTTTTGCACAAGGACGACGTGGCGTACATGCACGTATATACATAGAGAAAAACAATGAGAGGCAGGAAAGGCGAGATAGATAGAGGGAGAGAGGGAGAGAGATATGGGATGATAGAAAGAGACAGATAGATGGAGAGAGAGAGAGAGGAAGAAACACAAAAGGCAAATGTTCTGTCGGATATGAGACAATCGAGGGAAGATATTTGTCTGCCGGGGCGATACCATTCGATGGGCAAGCATTTTCGGCGTTGCTGCAGGCCCAATCATCAGGTCGGAGGTGACGATATATTCGCATCATGTCATCATCATCATCATCATCATCGTCATCATCATAACTATCCTCCGTATTTGCACTGACGTCATAAGCCGCACCCCGTTCCCCCCAAAGCACGTACACACATCTAGGGGCTTCCTGACACCATGGCGACAGTGTGACGGCGCCATCACTCGGTTACAAGCTGTGAAACTAGGCTAGGGCAAAGAGCCTACTACTGGGAGGACCGGCTCGAACGAATGTCGGAATTATGTCATCCTTTTCACTCAGTAGAGTTCCATCTATGCCATTAGCTAGCACATATGGAAGTATATCGTCGTATGTTAGGGCGTTGCCGACGAGTGGCCCAACCAATCCCAATAAGCCACTGACGTTATGTCGGGCATAGAGCAAAAGCAATTCGTGAGCAAATCTGAATTTTTGCGCCTCAAAATAAGCTTCTAAGGACTGTCAACGAATTTCCTAGCACACCTGTTACCCCACGTGTTTGCCTAAACGACATAAACGTAAAATTCATTTTATCAAAGGCTAGCCTAACGATTGACCATATTGGGTGCGTGGCCTGCAAAGTATGTTCTAGGCTAGAAAATATCTTCGAAAATAGAAGCATGAATATCACGGTGTACATATGGAACATTTCACCAACCATTAAACCTAGCAAACAGATACATAGACATTATTTCTGTCTCAAATCACTACCCAACAGCAGGTGTATTCAGGAAATATGGAGTTGTCATAAACACATACGTAGTGTCTTTCTAATTTAAGATACAATTGTAAGCGGTGTATTCGCTTCTCTTATCTCTATCTCTAATCTTAGGATACAAGTGCAGTTTTGCGTTTCGAAATGTTTTTGCTGGTTTATGCACCGATACAATTTTTTCCGTGAATTTGATTTTTATATGATGTTTCTACAACATACTATGGGTGGCATTTCACCAGTGCATTAGCTCAAAACTGCACCTCAATTCGCCTGCAGTTAAGCCTTTCAATGTTTTTTTATCTCAAGCTAAGTACTGTTCTGCTCCATTTTCACTGGAGGGTCTGACACGTAAACAGTTGCACGACCTGCGACAACGGAACGTAGTTTGCATGAGCTTTCGTCGTAGACAGGCCGATGCTACGAACTTTGATGATGTTTGAATAATCTAGTATGTCGGCTAACATATAGCAAAATACGATGGTGCCCGATATAAAAATGTACGGATACATTCAGAAGCGATCACACTGCAGTTGTAGTAAATAGAGAAAAAAAACGCGTTCCTGAAGCGTTAAACAGGTTCCGCAAGACGTACGTATAGTACGTTGAGTAAACCTGAAAAACGCTATTGTTCGGTAATTACACATATAACCATGTCCCTTTAAAAACGATGCATTGAAATTAATCGGGGAATTACACCGTTAGAGAAGTTGCTGAGGACCTAAACATATCGATTGGCTCGTGCCATTCGATTTTTATCAATGATTTGGGCATGAGACGGGTCGCCGCGAAATTCGTACCAAAATTGCTCAATTGCGACCAAAAACAGCATCGCATGAACATTGCTAATGAGATGTTGGACTCTGTCCGCGACGACCCAAATTTGCTCCAGAGGGTCATAACTGGTGACGAATCGTGGGTTTATGGTTATGACGTGGAAACCAAAGCTCAATCATCTCAATGGAAGCTGCCGCACGAACCAAGACCGAAAAAAGCGCGCCAAGTTCGGTCGAATGTGAAAGTTTTGCTGACAGTTTTCTTCGATTGCAGGGGCGTGGTGCATCATGAGTTCTTGCCACAGGGTAGAACGGTCAATAAGGAATATTACCTGCAAGTTATGCGCAATTTGCGCGAAGCAATCCGCCAGAAACGCCCGGATTTGTGGAAGAACAAAAATTGGCTTTTGCACCACGATAACGCCCCTGCTCACACATCGTTGCTTGTGCGCGAGTTTTTGGCCAAAAACAACACACTAATGATGCCGCAGCCACCGTATTCCCCAGATCTGGCCCCCTGTGACTTTTTCTTGTTCCCTAAACTGAAGAGGCCCATGAAAGGACGACGTTACGCTACGCTTGACGAGATAAAGACGGCATCGAAGGAGGAGCTGAACAAGATAAAAAAAAATGGTTTTTTGAAGTGCTTCGAAGATTGGAAAAACCGTTGGCACAAGTGTATAATATCTCATGGGGATTACTTTGAAGGGGACAAAATAGATATTCATGAATAAATGAATAATTTTTGAAAAAACACAAACGTCGCGATACTTTTTGAACACACCTCGTATATATATATATTCCCTTGAAACTCAAGCTTTTGTAATGCAGTTTCTCAAATAAATCACGTTCTGAAAAATATATATATATATATATTCCCCCTGAATTTAGTTTCGAAAATATACGACGTTCTGATTCTAAATATATATATATATATATATATATATATATATATATATATATATATATATATATATATATATATATATATATAGATATGCAAACGTTAAAGGCTAAAGAACATGCGGGCATATTTAATTATCAATATAGTCTCCCTCTTTTTCAATTTAATCTTGCCAACGGTCAACCAGCTTTTCTATCCCTCTTTTGTGAAAGTCTTGTTTGTAGGAGACGAAGAGGCATTGTACTGATTTCGAACGTCCTCGAAATATTCCCAATGCCCAATTTAAACGAGTCGAAATGAATTCTTTACAGTCAAATCGTTTTGGAAACACCAGAAAAGTGATAGTCCGAAGATACAAGATCTGAAGTGTGTGCCTGCAGGCTCAATAAGTTCCCAGCCCAGGTCGCATATTTTTTTAATGCGAATATTATTTACATGAAGTCGCGCGTTGTCTTAATGGAATAGAACGTCTTTCTTGTTCACAAGCTAGGGAGCGTAATGATCGATCTTCTTTGAATTTGTTGGAGTTGTTGGCAATAGATATCCATGTTGATTGTCTGGTCCTTTCAAAAAAGCTTCAAAGAAATTGAAAATGCTTTTGATATCTCACCAACAATACAACATAACTTTATTTGAGTGAATAGTTTAGTTTACGCACAATATATCCAAGCTTTTTCAATGTGGCTTGGATGTATCAGTGCAAAACCGTACACAGGCATTAGCCTTATGGAGTAATTATATCATGCCCATAAAATCCACTTAAAAAGTTTTGCTTTAAAAAGCAAAAGAAGGTTTTGCTTGAGTTAACTCTCTTGGCGTACTCAGGTTGCGGTGAACCCACTTACAAGGCTTAGAAGCTACTCCAAGTTTTTTAAGCGCCCTGACAATGGTTGCTTGATCAACTTCAACTTCTTCCGCGAGCTCTAGAATTGAAACCGTTGGACTCTGTCGTTTTTAAGCATAGGACGCCCTATTTCTGCAAATATGTTCAATTTGGCTTCAGTTCATCGACCAGGTTCGCTGATTGAGTCGTCCCCGAAGATAGTGTGTTTCCATGGGTACCGTAGCGTTGCAATCTAGGCGGAACTCGTACATTTACAGGCTATACAGTAGTAATCACCGCTGTATCATGAAGGTATTACCCTTTTCCATTCTGATTGACGCCAAAAGGGCGTTGCAAGCCTCCGAAACGAGTACATACCGAAACGGCAAGAACTTTTGCATCAACCAAAGCAAAACTAGATATATATATGCATATATATATATAATATATATATATATAGATATATATATATATATATATATATATATATATTATATATATATATATATATATATATAATATATATATGGTATTCCAAAGCCCTGTGCGCCAGCAACTCTCATTGGCAGCCAGCACGCTTGAAAAAGCCGTTGATCCCGCCTGGGAAGTTTTTCTTCGGGTCCGCGTTTGAATGAGCCTGGCCGCGCGCACGCGGCGTTTCTCTGCAGGGTTCTGACAGTCTAATGACGAGCACCGCATTTTATGACATAACGTATGCGTGCACTTCTTCGGGCAACAGGCGGCCCGCTGGCGCTGTGGATGCACCGTGTCTTGCGTCACAGCGAGCCCACACACACACCCCAATTTGATCCTATTCTTCTCTCACTAGCCTGCCTGCATACTTCTCCGGTCGCCTAGATCCGTGATATTCTCTGTGTGTTGTTGGCCAGGCCAGGTCAAAGGCTCAATGATCGCGCCCGAACACATATAGGATGGAGGCCGACGACTCGACGACGTCCTTCGACGAATGTTCAGGACTGCTTCGTGATCGATGATATCTTTCTTCTTTTTCTTCTTCTTGTGCTGTTCCGTCAATTGCGTCCCACCAATTCGTCTAATTCGCTTCAAACGCAGCAGTAGCGATACCAAACGACGCTCTCGAGAAGTCGGCGTTGGCTCTACAGCGACGGTACTGCAACGAGCAAGAACGATGGCTCATCACAAGTGCGGCGCGATACTAACGCTAACGTAAGCTCGTACGATTTTAGGAAGACTTTTGCGTACTTACCGGCCGGTTAAACGCTTGAACCATACAAGTTCACCTACGTTGTAGTGCACCGCCCCAAAGAAAAACTCGTACGAAAAATACACAAAGAGGCGGCGGCGCTTATTTCGCTGATTCTGAATAAAAAATTATGTATCTAAAACAACAAACACAAATCAGTCATACCTGCGTGTTTATAAAAACCGTTTGCATCTGTTTTAACTAAATTCTACATTAGCCCAGAGTAGAATAGGTGTCGTATTAACGATAACTCTTAAGAAATGGAACTCTTTGCAATTTTTATATTCTGGTTTTCACGCTCAATTGCTCATTTTTGGAAGACGCTTTCGCCCCCTCGTGCTTCTGGAAAAATGATTTTTCCGCCGAGTTGTACTAGTTTGTTGGTCGAATTTTGGAGTTCCGTCGGCGCTGAACTTATGCGGTGGTGGAGGTACTCCAGCGCCTGACCTATGTGGACTCTGGTAGTTGAGTGGCAGGTGACAAAAATGTATTAAAGTCTGGTCACCTGCGCCTAGAGAAAAAAGAAGGCCGGCTCTCATCCCGTTTGGCACTCAAAAAGCCCGAGTCATTCCATTGAAAAACAGTATGCTTGTATATTCTAATACGTCCAAACAAATCGATTAACAATGACATTAGTACCTCCATGGTGCTATGAGCTGTGGTTGGGAAGTAACGCGGATATTGTAACATAAATATCAAAATGTATACGCTAGCATTTCGACTGATTTATCATATATATATATATATATATATATATATATATATCGAGTAAGCACCACTCGCGGTGGCTCTAACGTACCCTTGCCGTCAACTACAATGCTCGGTCTGCCATAAAAACGCTGCAGGCCTCGATTCCATCAGACCACGCCTCTTGCAGGGTAGGGCCGACGTCTCCTGCGCTTTTGATGCTTGGGTTTGTAACACGAGGATGTGGCGAGGCCGCGGTGCATGCGGCTTATTCCTTCTTGGAGTCGCGCCCTTGAACCACTATTCAGGAACGTCGTCAACAGTCTGCGGAGGGCGATCTGTTGGGTGCAATCAAAACTTAAGCCTTGAGTATGTTCAACCAGGTGGAACTTGCTAATATGCATGCATATAAACATATTTGTATACATACAGTACTCAACATAAACACAATGTAACGTATATATATGATTGAGCACAGATTATGTTTGATGTTTTTTTGATTAGGCCAGGCAGATAGCGTCGGTCTATCCAATTTGTTGCCAGGGCTGCAACATGCCGTCTCCTCAACAAGGCACAGAGAACTCTGAAGCTCAGCATCGCACCAGCAACTTTCATGGTGTCCACAGAAATCATTCACAGTCTCTAAACAGTTCCCTTGGGACCTAAGAGTAAAAGAACCAGCTTTCGGATGCCCTTTATCCCTGTGATGGAAGGATTACTAATCAGATGACTCGATACCCTACGCAATTGCTAACGGACACCTACACCACATTGGTCAAGTTGAACAAGGTTGAGCAGCCAGAACGGCAAGTTTGAGCGGCTAGGTAAAGCAATCTCAAGACAGCGTTGCGGCCATCCCAACAGGACAAACAGAACAATTTGATTTTAGTGGGTTTTGTGAGTACTGCACTATTGTGGCGTTAACTTCGACGATCGCATCATGCATATTACCAGGTAATCTCTCTCTCTCTTTGTATATATATATATATATATTATATATATATATATATACCTGACGAGCCTAAGCATTATTTTCCATGTTATCATACACAATGTGTCAATAACGCACTGAAACTAACGACTCAAGTTTGCTCTAGTCCACATGGGGCGGGTCCTGGCCCAATTCCCTCACCAGATGCGCTTCCTTCCCCCTGAACGTAAACTAAAGCGCTGCATCTCCCTTTTTTTCCCTGTACAACCAAATCTTGACGTCTCTGAGAATTTTTTTGGTAAAACGCTGTTCCTTCATATTTTCAATGTTTGAAATCAGTAACTATATGCTGGTTCGTTAGCGTGATGAATGATACAAATTGTTTGTTTTTGTGTTCAGGCCTCTTGTGTCGGATATTCTCGCGCAATGTTCTTAAAATTTCGAGCTAGTAATCCTTATTGACTGTAGAACCAGGTGGCAAAAATTATAAAGTGAAAGAAAATTCCCGTGTAGTAGAGAAAAACAGGTTAAATTCTGAAAGTGTAATTCGGATACATTCCGACGGGCGTTCCCTTGCTGGAAGTTTAACATTTTTAGAACGAACTTCGCTGCCTGTCTTTTGACGCATGGTATATTGGTCAAGAGTGTTGCAACTGATGGATAGGATTCTCCTATTTCTCAGCTGTCTATATTCTAAAAGTAATTCGGCGACTGTTGAGTACGATGTCACCAACTTTCTTTAATATATTATTCGACGGGAAGGTCGACGGCCTTCCCGAACGGGCGTTATCTTCAGTCTCCTCACGGTACTACGTATACACAGTTTTTTCAAGATACTGCTTGATTACCATAAGCAGTTAGACTCATATCTATCATGTTAAAATATATGATTTGGTTTTTACCACAGATCTTTATGCATATTCATTTGTCCTTCATTTGCGGTTCCTTAAGAATGGTCAAATCTTGTTTTCTTAATTTCTTTGAACTCAACTTAAAAATAAACGCCGCCACAGATTGGCGCAAAATTCGGTCCGTTTTTGCTTATTGCCGATAAGGGCCACCTATCGGCAGACAGTAACTGGGTCGTCTGGAAGTACGGCAAGTCAGTTTCTATTGACTATATCTCGATGCGACCGCGCGGTGTTGTTTTGGGAGTGAAGGAACAATAATTCATTCGAAGGCCCATTCGCGTGAATTCATGCTTTTCCACTGCCAGAGAGGACTTAGTGTAACTACCTCGGCAGTTACATTATGTATGCTGTCTACGGCCCTAAACTTTGTACGATCATACCAGGATGCAGTTGTCTGATGGATGTTCTTGTTGTTGGCGTCGTCGTCCTCGTTGTTGTTGCTCTTGTTGTTGTTGTTGTTGTTGTTGTTGATGTACACTGATTACCTGGTTACGCAGTTCATAGCATGATTTAGTTCAGCGGGGCCGGTGAGATCGTAATTAGAACGAATGAACTGGTCGAACCTGGTAGACTGCAACTGAAAGCGACCTTTTAACCAAAACGACGAGCGACCGGTGGCGATACGAAACGAGGGGGTGATTATCGTAGCGGTCCGTCCCTCCAGTGCTTAGAAGTGTTCTGGAGGCAGACGCAGACTCAGCCCTAATCGGGGGGTGTCAGGGAAACTGGCGCGCAGACAAATTGATTGAGCGGGCAGATGCACCGAGATTCACCTTCACACCACGACACGTAAGACTGGCTGTCTGTGGAAGTTTGCCCACCGCTGGCTAAACTGCTATGTCCTGGTTGCATTGTTCTGGCCGTCGTGATCGTGACCGACGTCGATACGGCGAATCGCACCTACCCGCGTGACATCCGAACTGCCATTTTGCGCGACCTGCGTATCACCGATGACAGCGATGTCTATATAGCGTGTCCTCTTATCCCAGAGTGGGCTCCCACGCATCATCACTTGCAGCGCTTGGCCAACCTCCGACTGCCAAGCTCGATAATTATATATATATATTAATACGGAACAATAATTGTTCTGTAAATGAAAAGACATTATATCTAAGTATTATTGCTCCGTGCCTCCTGTATGCTGCATGCTGTGTCCCTTTTTCCCACGCTCGATTTTTATACGCTCTTTTGAATCGAGTTGAGGCTCTGAAATTTGATCGTATCGAACGTTGTTCTTCAATTTTTATTTCGGGGAAAATAAAGCATCAAGCTAGTCGGCGATTGGAAGGGGGGCATTTTTAAAACGTTTTTAATAATTGTTTGAAATCATTAATATTGCGCTGGTGGTAGTTATGAGGATTACTGTTTGTCCGTGTTGACTCGCGCATCTTCTAAATTTCGAGCTATATTCCTATTGACTGTAAACCGGTGCAAAAGTATTGAAGTATCATTGTATCGAAAAAACGGTTAAATCGAAGTTCAATTCGCAATTCCGCGCGTTCCCTTGCTAAGTACATTTTTGAACAAACTTTGCAGGATAGATGTCAAACTTTATATTTTCCTCTCGGGAAGCGCGGCTTTCGACGAGCCATTTCAACGTTTACGTATACCAGTTTTTCAAGATACTGCTGATAAAGCAGTTGCCTCATTTCTACCAGAAATATATTATTTGTTTTTACCATCTTTACACCTTTGCCTCTATTGGGTCTTTAGATGGTCAAACTTGTTTTCTTCATTTCTTGAACCAACTTAACAATGCGCCGCCACCGATGCGCTTCGGTCCGTTTGCTTATAGGAGGGTCGGCATTCTATGACAGCATCGAGCGACGCGCGGGTTGTTTGAGAAGGACATATTCTTCGAAGCGCGTGATCATCTTTTCCATGCCAAGAGGACTTATGCGATCGCACTAATACTATGTGTCTACAGCCTAAAATCATACCAGATGCGGTTGTCATGTTGTTGTGGCGTCTCGCGTCGTTGTCATCGTTGCTCTGTTGTGTTGATGTGCACGATCACTTGTTCAGTTCTAGCGCCCCGCTAACTAATCAACGGAGTAGCGTCCTCTCTCCAGTGCTCAGTTTTCTGGAAGACGCACTCAGCTCAATCGGGAGGTGTCTGGAAACTGCGAGCAAACTATTGATGGCGGAAAGCTTTTCAGGGCAAGCCACTCACGCGCCATGCTGGTGACGCAGGGATCTGAAAAGGACAAGGTTCTTCTTGAGTAACCTAAGAGTACCCGTCTGCTGCGCCACGCATGAAATTCCCTGTTGGAGGAGTGGCGGCCTTCCGCAGCCGTGAAGTTCTGGAGTTAGTCGACGGCGCGTGCGAACATGCAAAGACACAGATGAGCCAACAAACAACCATGATAATGCTTGTGGTCGGTATGGTTTAAACAGAAGAGTCACCTGCGGTTTTTGAGCATCCTTTCGAAGATCATAAAGAACAGCAAGACACCCCTGACAACAGAGCCGCTTATCCTGTACGCGCGAGAAGTGGCTCGATGCCGCCATATACTACTAGACAGAGCACCGTCAGGATCAAAGCGAAAGAACCCTTGACCATTGAAGATACTCTCAATAAAATCAGAGACCACGTTAAACAGGATGGAGCCGGTGTAAAACTCATTCAGGTTACCAAGACAAGGGACGGAGATCTAACAATAAAGATTAATGAAATCAAGACAGAAGGAGTAGCTACGTTTGCAGACATAATTCGCATGGGCACGGATGTGAAAGTGGATGTACGCAAGACGACGGGACCCCTAATCACGATGGTTCTTCGTGACGTAAACCTTTTTCTGGATGCCGGCAAAATAGAAGCAGGGGGATGGCAGTGCCTCGTTACGTTACCGTAGACAGAAGGCAGTAGACTTCTGTCGCAGAACCGGTTACCCCCTAGGAAATTAAAATTGCAAACCAGAACAGTGCGTCTTATTACCCACATGCTTTAATTGCCAGAACACTTTGCCAGACAATGTACTGATGAAAAAGAGTCGATCGAGATCGACGTTGCCACACACTTAAAAACTGCGAACAGGACTGCCCCACTGCTATGTTTGTGACGTGGATGACCATGCTACCAGTTCCATGTCCTGCCCGGCCTTCAGGAAAGCTGTCCTGGATCGTAAACGAGTTGCTTGGAAAAAATCGGCGCCGAGCAATATTTAGGCTGAAAGGGAAGAGGAGGTGGCCCATAAAAAACAACAACGCAAAAATGAACCTAGACAAAATGGACGTGGGGGTTCATTACTCCGGCTTCCAGTCACACCGCTAGAGGCTTGGCTGTGGCAAATGGTGCAAACTCCATCCCAACTAATGAATCAGTGTAGCATACATCCGTTTAAACTGGTACAGGTCAATTACAACCGCAGTCGACCTGCTCATATGTTAGTGAGAAGAACTAACGAGCAGGCGGGAGACAACGCTCACCTTAATTAGCGAGCCAAACAAAGAACTAGTGCGGGGTGGAAGCAAATGGTTTGCAGATGCTCGCGCAGATACTTGCATAGTCCGAAATTGCACCATAGAAGAATTGGGGCATGAGACAGGTAGTGGTTATGGTCTCCCACATTTATCCATCATGGATAGATGTAGCAGACACAGGCAGGATATATTCTTGCGACATAAACACAAATATTGAACTAGATACCTTCGGAAGAATACTTTGACGAGCTACCAGAATCAATTGACGCAGCCACTACACCGGATAGGGTGCTCCTAGGAGGAGACTTCAATGCAGCGTCAAGAGGTGTGGGGCATTTGAGCGCTCCAAATACTATTATGAAAGATCCAGAGGGGACGAGTTTACTGATAAGGTTGTCTTCTCAGCACGCAGACTTTCCTAGATAAGTTTACGAGAACAACCAATTAGAGGAAGGATAAAAAATAATGCATTTGGGGTCTCTTTTGTAAAAGAACTCCAAACAGCTGTGAGAATCAAACAAAGTAAAGCGCCAGGATCTGACGGCATTCCTCCAATGACTGTGAGGCTCTGTTGAGGAGTTCCCTGAGGTTGTGGCAAATGTGACGAGAAAGCTTATAAGAGAAGAAAAAATGGCGGTTTTAGGCCTATATGCCTGATCGTTAGCAAATAACGTGAAAGCCATTGTAACAGAGATGATCTGAGTCTTCGCAGCAAACGGCCTGATTTCCGATGCACAAAACGGATTCCGCAAAAACAGGTTCGGTTCTAACGGCTATCAACAGAGTGGTGAACAAGGCAAAAACGTTGCCCAGCTTCACGCCTAACACCGGCAAGTTATGCCTTGCTGTGCTGCTAGACGTGAAAAGCGCTTTCAACAGCCTGCCATGGAAGGTTATTTTGAATACACGGGTTAAGAGGAAGGTTCCACAATATTTGGTAAGGCTAACCTCGGACTACTTTAAAGATCGTGTCATCACTTGTGAGGGCAAGGTGGTGCCTATGACGGCGGGTGTTCCACATAGTTCCATCCTCGGGCCACTAGTGTAGAACATAGCGTAGCATGTCCTTCGACTACGTAATTTCCCTGTAGGAGTGTAGCTTTAATTATACGCAGACGACTTGGCTGTAACGACCAGGCGAAGGCGACTACGGAGATTGAATTATACGCTAATAAAGTCCCGAAAATTGTAGAAGAATAGATAAATAAGGCTGTGTTAGCCCTTGCTCCGGAGAAGACTGAGAGTATCCTGCTGGTAGGAAAGAAACGTGTGCCGATCAACCTTGTCTTGAGTAAGTTAGATGGTCAGTGTAGGTATTTGGGCATACATCTGGACAGAAGAATGAGGGGTACGCACCATGCTAGAAACGCTCTGAAGAAAGCGGGGAAGGTGGCAAACACAATAGCCAAGAATCTCCCTAACGTTCACGGACTAAGTAGAAAAGGACGTGGGTGGCTCATCATGTCGGCCGTCGACCTCGGCTGCATTTCTCCCTTGGACCTAGAGGCAGAAAACATACAAAGGCTATGGGATATGGGCCCAGAAAGCGTTAATAGAGAAGACAAAAATGCCAAAGGGAAACCCCCACATTACCGCATGGCAGAACGAATGGGCTGCCATTCCGGATGGCGCAACGTGTGCGCGCGTGCGCAAGCTCATTGAGGTTGAATCGACCCGGCGGAGAGGTTGATCACTTTCTGACACAGGTTTTAACGGGCCATGCAACTTTCAGACATATCTGTTACGGATAGGAAAAAGCCCCCTTGGACACATGCCGACACTGTGCCCTAGGCTGTCGAAGACGACGCAGCCCATACGCTGTTGGTCTGCCAGTCGTTGCGCTAGTCAAAATAGAGGTTAGAAGAAAGTGTTAGACCGATTAAAGTTGGGCGGATAGTTAAGATCTACGACCCCTACAGACCTGCCTATTCAGGGTATTTCACAATTTGTAGAATTCATTTGTGAAGCCACCTCTAACTGGAATATAGGAGCTGCAGTGGCACGAGAGCTACTGGTTAGAAAAGGGTACCTGGAGCGATTCAGGAAGGACAGATTCGTGACAGAGAGGACACAATACGCCTGCATCTCTAGAAAGACCTTTTCACAGGTGGGGCGACTCAGTATGGTGGCTATAGGCCAAGCCCTGATGTGCCTTTGGCCAATTGATCCGAAGAGCATCCACCACTCTTTCTGCCGACTCGTAGTACTAGTAAAAGAAGAGCCGGGCTGACGGAGAGTAAGGGGGAGGTTCCTTTAGTGGGTATGATCTCAGCTGAACAATGTCCAACCGTCGGGGGTGAGTCCCACACTGCTTGGGGGATAGGGCTGAGTTTCTAAGCTACTCCCTCTCTTGCGTTAGTGCCTAAAGCATTTAACTCTTCCTTCATTATATATATATATATATATATATATATATATATAAAGAAGATATACGTATAATGTTTGTTTTGTGTTTGTCGAAGTGACGTGATTCAAAATGCAGGAATATCTCTCACTCTAATGTGCGTAATCTCTTACTATGAAATAATTTATGTCATAGCCAACGATAGTCCTCTGGACCCCTTGGATGAGTCTACAAACCCGTCTGAACTAGATAATCTATTCAAAAGGGTGCGAAAATAATTTAATTTCAAGCTGACTAGATTCTTTTGTTGAACCTGAGTAATTGCTCTACGAATAATGTATGGACTTGCAACATATATATATATATATATATATATATATATATATATATATATATATAATATATAAATAAATATATTCAAGGCTCACGAAACAACTGCTAGTCAACGGAAAGATCGAGAAAGAGAGGTCACAAGCTGTTGCGGAGAAAGCGGCGCCATCAGCCGTGGTTCCTCTCATGGGGTAGCGCAAGCGAGTTCAGGCGACGCCGTTATGTCGTGGCCGTAGGCAGCTCTCAAAGGTCGGGCATAAGCACTCGAGTGCTTACTTCCTGACCCCCCTGATGAGGGGTCAGTGTGTAGCAAATTATTCACTGCAGCAGCCCTTCTCCTAGAACCCATGAACTAATGGATCTAGCTTGTCGCTGCTGCTCTTGCTGCTGTTGTGATGCCCAACATACGGTGTTCTATACAAAGAAAAGGCTCCAGTGGAGATGTAGAGAAGCTACAGCAGTAACGATAACAACAACAACAACAACAATAACACCGACAACAACACCGACAACAACAACAACTGAAAGCGTATTACTGCAGGTAATGCCGCTAGCACTGCCACTTTCCCGATGAAATAACACCGGAGTGAGTCGCGGAGTTGTATCATGCAGGCGTCACCTGATCAACACATAAATTAGCTCATTTGCTCTACTCACGGTTCGACAGACGATACAACCATTACCATATAAGGGCTATCAGATGCGTTGTTGCTTGCACCAAAGTCGTTTCCCCAAGTGGTTCACTACCTGACCTGGATTGCTAACGTCGTTCAGCCCAGCAGTAATCCAGATCTACAGGACAAGCCTGCAGTTTTCACCGGTGACCCGCGCTGCTCTTATGTGAGACTTGCTCAGACATTATTTGCACGTGGTTTCATTATTTATCACCCTAAGTCAAGCAGTTTAGTGTTAAGTGGGCACCAGCAAATTAGCTATCAAGAATTCAGATGTAAAAACCAAATGATAATTTACTGAAACGAGTGTCGATACTGAACTAAGATTTTGATTCTTGCGCATTAGTGCGATTAACGAACAACATAGTTTAGACACTGTTTGCAAACAATGTATTATGTATTCGCGCACGTTCTTGGGTTTTGTTGAAGTATCATCCTACGAGAGGCATTGCGCCGCGCGCAGGTCGCATTTGACGTATACAAATGTTGTGACTTCACGCTTCACCTTATTAATTAGCAACAATTGGGTCTAAAACATCGTGTTTATGTTCTTATTATAGGCCGCGTTGGAAGGTTCATTACGACCACTACTCGTAAAGATTCCAAAAGGAGCCAAAAATTAAATTTACGCCAGGTCTCGTAATTTACAATCAATCAAATGCTCTATTGAGCCCGACAAGTATGACACATACATCATCTACCCCACTGTATAGTTCCACACGAATGGATTGTCTCATAGCGTTTTCCGCGACGACAAAGGACCCTACTTCCGAGGCTACATTTCTACAACTATGACAGCAAAATTAACATTTGCTAACAATAAATAAATTGAAAACTACGCTTAGAGAAGAGTCAGTGCAGAGAAACAGACCGGAAGGAGAACTCTTTACTTTTTAAACTATTCAAAATTTTACTAAAACACGCGGGCTTACAACATTTAAATGCTACTTACGCGAGGCATTGATTTCGCCCAGCCCTATTAACATTTTTGGCACTACACGATGTGTAGCTCGACTGGCAATGGAACAAAACCTGTAAAATAATGTTTGAGCGCAGAATTAAAACAAAAGTATTTTTGACAAAAATATCTCATTCTTAACGGATGATCAGAAGTTTTTTTAACAGCGGTTCTAAGCGAACTTTTGATCGCCACTATCTTGGCAGATCTGATCGTTTAATATTTATGTTACGGACCATGAAACGTCAGTTTTTGCTCGCAAAATAGGTAAATTGTCAGTACAAAAAACCTACATCCGAATTGTGTTGCCGTACCAGTTCTGCAAAGTTGCCGAGTGAAATCGGCATTTTGTTTCATTCTGCTTGTTCAATCCGGTTGGCAGCATGCCACTCTACTAGAACTACCATCGTCAACCTGCGAAACGGGGCAGAGTGTTGTTGAAAGTGCCGTTCTATCCCCAGGACAATATGTATGGCATGTAATGCTGTCGGACCGCCGTCCGTCTTCAGCGTCCACACTGATCGACTCCCTAGTACTCGAGATGCCGGTTAAATAAATTGCTGTAGATTACTTGGGGCTAATATTGTCTACCGTCGCTTGTGGCCAGTGTATAAGAGATGATCGGCTTTGTCTGTTCCCGGCATTTGCTGCAGCGGCGCTCGTCGACAAATAAATCCAAAGCTGACACAAGTGTGCAGACTCAGGTCATCTTCTGGCCAGATCTCGACTGAAAGTTGTCTATTGTGGAGAATCCTCTAAGCCTAAGCGAGCCGCACAATCTGGTGACTATGCCCCTAGAAATAACGTTTGTTAGATAACGTGGTCTTAAGCCATTAGTCCTAAACAAACAAATATCGACCCAGGAAATGAAGTATCCATTTGGTTTTTCATTATTTAGGTGCAACCAAGCAAGAACCGCAAGACCTCAGTTTTATTTTGCAAAACTTTTGCTTATGATCGATGTATCGGCTTGCTTTGCCTGGTGCCAATGGCATATACTTGAAAGGATGTATGGACCTTGCGTCAAAAAGGTTTGACGTTGGTCGGCCTCGGCTAAGTGAGAATTCGTCGCAGGTGGCGTTTGGAATCCTCTCTAACTAAGTGAAAGTACTGTGTAGGCCCGCTGTCCTCAAAGCCCAAGCGGTAATTTTGTTGAAGGCTGAATCCGTAGCACGACGCCCTGCGCTCCGTGTACATGACAAACTATAACGGCCTTAAGCATTTATCTGCTTACCGCAAGAGTGCCTATCTCTGCGTACAAGAGGGCAACTAAAGCGGAGATCCTGCGCAAATGCGTTCGCACGAATCGTCTAGTTGAATGCCGAGGTGGGCGCTGGATAGAGCATTCAGCCATATACTGGTGTCCTTGCTAGAAACGCTCCGCACTTTACAGACGAGCGTCGAATCTTTGCGCGTCGGTGATCGTAGAATAATGCTGGTCGACTACCTTGAGAGCTGTAAAACGATCACAGGAGAATATTATGCAAGACTGTTGGACTGCCGTTAGCAAGAACTCATCGTGAAACGGCCCGCTTTGCAGAAGAAGGTTGTCCCGTTTCACCAGGGCAATTACACAATACAACATCGGTGCCAATGATTCGAACTTGCTATTCTCCAACTGGCCCCCTCGATTATCCTTGAAAAATGCGGTGAAGCGTCCAGCAATGAAGAGTTAGGCTGTGTACATTTTCAGACGACGCGTGGTAGGCTTAATCTCGAATGTATTGGCTTTGCGATTTGTCTGTCGAATTTGTGATGGGCTTGCTAGAGGCAAGCGACAAGGCTGTGATCTCAGGAAGCAACAAGATGGCAAGCGGCGCGTTTATGTCCCAGGAGATCCCAGGGTAGCTGCCGTACTAACCGAGTGTTCGTGCCAACCGTTCCATAGGCGCGGCAGACGCGAAGTGCCACGGAGCGGAGCGCAAGGGCCGGTGGTGACGCGCCGTTCGGAGAGCCAGTTCATTCCAGACTGAAATCATAATCCGCTACGGAAACTGGGAGAGTCTGCGCTCCTCCGACGCATCACCTGTTCAGGGAAAATTTGCTTCAAGCTGTGAAAAACCTAATGCTGTGTTTGCCTGCGGCTTTCAGCGACGTCTCATGACTGAGCCTCCACGAGTAGAACTAGATCGTCAGCATAGGCGAGAGCCGCAACCCCATGGGTAAGAGAAAGTCGTAAAACTTCATCATTTTTAAGCCCTAAAGAACAGGGCTCGGAACCGGGTTCTACGACACACCTGTGGTCACTTCGTAGATGGCGTCGCCTACGAGAAGGGCGCGGTCCGACGAGTTTGAGGGTAAGATGCGCCGTGGATAGGCAGATATGCCTAATCTCTCCAAGTGTGTCTCAGTATGACCTAAAGATGAACTAGATTAGACTGACACGAAAGATGTTGCTCCAATTGCCGGACATCCTGCTTGTGGCTCTGATTGAGATGACCCCGGCCAAGATGACGATTTCCAGAAGTTTCCGAGAGGGAACAAAACGCTATAGCTGGCCCATCGTTAAGAATAGTATGTTTATATAAAAGGACACAGCCTCGACTATTAAAAAAATGTCCACGTCTAGGCCAAAACGTTGGACCAATCGAATCATTCTTATCTAGAACAGATCTAATTAATACAAAATTAGCTATTGTCTACACAGAAACTAGCGACTTTGTTTAGCTCTACTCAAGTTTGTAGCGTTTTTTCGATACGGCTCCCACTGTGTCTTTGACGTCGCAGTATTTAATGCAGTTTTTATGCTTTTATAAGTAGTGGGTGTCTTGTCAATCGAAGGCAAACCTGAAGCTCTACATATGTTGAGATTCTGTGGCTGATGCTACGGTTGTTGTTCTTGATGTCGTTGCTGCATCTGCTGTAAGCAAGATCGTACCTGCGCTTGTTGCCGCTGCTGCTGCTGTCTGTTCTGCAGGCAGAGAGGTACGTCTTCAACGCGTTGGGCGCATGAGAACCACCACGTTCGGTTGGTGATAAGGCCTTCTTTCAGCGTCCTCAAGTCTGCCTTGCCTGAACAGCCTCACGCCGAGAACAGGCTCATTTAGGCAACGAGGGCGGAGAGGGAAGGGGAGCGGCCAGGTACAGATTGGCCGCTGTTTCCTAGTGCTTGACCAGAACCTAGACAGGCGCCAGATTGCCAGCCGCATGTAGAGGCGACGCCGCCTCATAGGAACGGCCACTAGGGTTTGCCAAGCGAGGTCGGGTAGTCGGCGGCCAGCCCAGCAAGGCATGGCATGGCAGCATCGACACGGTTCTGCTTCTGCCGGCAACTGCAAATGGCTGACGCAGGCGCCAATCACTGTTATTTCCGCCGGCCTCGGGCAACGCCGCACAAGAGTCCGGCCATTGCAAGTGTCCAGTGGGGTAAAAGAGGGGACCGAAAGGAGAGGGGGTGCTCCCGTTCCGAGCCCTCCCCCTTTTTTTCCTTTACTTTCATCACACATGACCACCTATGCAGTGGTCACCCAAACGACGGTAGAACGGCAAGCAACAGCAGCAGCAGTAGCAACGCCACCACCGTTACCACCGACGACAACGACCGTGGCAACGGGGACAATAGGGCCGATAGTGGCTAAAACGACGCCGACCACGCCGACGACGATGACGTAGGTGGAAACGCATGAAAACCATTTTTCCCGCCTGCCTCCTCTGCATCGTTGTTCCGTTCGTACCTGCCCAGACCCTCTGCCCACCTTTCGTCATCTGCTTCTTGGTCTTGGCGGCGGTGGCGGCTTTTTCCTCAAAGTGCTCTTGTTCGCGGTTGCGGTGGCCGCTGTCCTCCCCCCCCTCTCCGCCCCCCCTGCTCCTCCCCTCCTTCTCCTCTTCCCCTCCTTCTCCCCCTTCTTCTCCCCCCCCCCCTATCTACTCATAGCAAACCTGCACACTGCGTTGTCAGCGATACCAGTTAGGGGCCGGACCTGTCCCGTACAAGCCCGGCCAGCTACTAGGTAGCTGGTTGTCGTCGGCTACCATGGCTTCTGCTGTCTACTACTTATTGCTACTTATTTTACTACTTCTACTACTACTACTACTGCTGCTGCTACTACAATTCGGTCTACCTCTTCTGCAACTACTTCTTCTTCCTTTTTTGCCGCTACTTCTTCTACTGTATTGTCAACAGCAAACAACAGTCCTGCTGCATAAGTGAGCCTTTGGGTCGCCACCATCGTTGGCGTCGCGACAGTACCGCCGTAACAATAGCAGCAGCCCCGCCATTGTTGCTATATATACATACTTATATATATATACATATATAAATATATACATACTTATATATATATATATATATATATATAAATATATATATATACATACATACATACATATTTGTATATAACTACCACAGTTGCTAGTTCTGCCTCTGCTGCATGGCTACTTCTGCAAATGTCGTCGTCGTCGTCGTCGTCGTTGGCGTCCGTGCGTCCACGCTGTTGCAGCGATGCAACAGCGGTGCCGCCGAAATGCCGTCAGGGCAGGTGGAAGGTTGGCAAGCGTCGCAAAACCTTCTTATCAGGAGAGACGTCTTATCAGACGTCCACGCAGGCAGGCGGGCGGGCGAGCGAGCGAACGAACGAACGAACCAACGAACAAACAGGCAATGACAAGAGATGTCTGCACAAGGCGATGCTGAATGGACAAAAACGCCGATCGCAACCGAGCCAGCAGGGGCCGCGAGAGACGTACGCAGAGGACGCGTAGAAGGACACTTGACGACTGAAGGGAAACGCGCCAAGCGGCCGTGTTGTACAGTCAACGACACGACGCGACGCGACACGACGACAACGCCAGCGCAGCGTACAAATTGATGGGCCCGGCTCTACCGCACGATGAGAAAGAAAGATAAGGCAGTAGTACGAGAGAGAGAGAGGACGGAGGGAGGCAGACAGGGGCGAAGTGAGCTCGCTCTTAAAAAAGGGAAAGGGAGAGATTGCTAACTTCGAGCCAACTATGTATGACACCATTCCACGTTTCAGTCAACGTTGAATCTACACGGCACTCTCCTATCTTAACGCATATGCATGTGTAAAGAACTATACGTGTGCACATATATATATATATATATATATATATATATATTTATCTATGGGTTTTCTGTAAGTTGACTATTATATAATACATTAAAAATTACGTTTTTTTCATTTCTCGGATTTCCTTCAAAAGTAGGAAGTCTCCAAGCTCAAATGAAATATTAAACTAAAATACTCTATAGAAGGACCTTCTTATATATGTATATATGTGTGTGTGTCTGTGAAATAGGGAAACCAGGTTGTTCTTTACTTAGTCTCGAATGATTTTAAAAAGTGCTCTACGCATGTTCGTAGGTGCACCTTCTTACTACATGTGCACACATTAAGGCGTAACATAGGTCTGTATATGTTGTAGTACTTGTCGACTTCATAGCATACTCTTTTTAGCTGTATATAATCATCATAGTATTTATTTCACTCATATTAAGTATGCATATAGCAAGGACTCTTATACAGTTGTCAGCTGCTCTCAGCATGCTATTCGATTGAGGCAGTGCAGTGATCTATTTGCAAGGGCCTGGCAAGCAGATGCATTATCATGCGTCTCACTTCCTACATGCCTGAGAGCACAGTCGACCAACGCACTCCGTGTACTCCTCGTGGAAGTTCGTATTCAAACAGACCAGTTGATGAAAGCCATGAGCCATGTATCTGGTATAGACGTGGCGATTGTCACATGCAAGACCAAACCGGAGGTAAGAGGCACTAAAAATATCCAGGTCTCCAACCTCTCGTCGAACTTGTTCAACTTTATTTTCCCATTCCGAGATACAACTATCAAATGGTACTGTACGCGGCGTCTTCAACCTCAATGAAATTATCTCAACGACCAGTGCACAGCCTGACATTAGGTATATAAAGCGGCTCCTTAACCCTCGCCTTATGTACACTGTGAAACACCTCTTAAGCAAACCCAAAATTGTTTCAAGTAAGATGTTCTCATACGCTGTCAAGACCACATATCAGCACTGGAACAATCATGAGATAAAAGAGTGCCACTGCGGGACGGACAGTCCCGGATGTCGCCTACCTCTCCATAAAGAGAGATTAGGGCTGTGCGGTTGCGACGATGTGAGCAGTAAAGGTCGTCCCAGTATAATGGAGCCGAAGCCCCAGGTACCCTAAAGCGTTGAAAAATTCCAAGGATTGGCCGTCGCAACGTGTAACGTCTTCAGCATCCAATCGACCTCCTCTATGAATATCACAGCCTTGGTCTTTATGGCGTCTATTTTCAGCCCCCTTGAAATGAGGAACACCTCTGCCAAAGAGGTGATGCACTTGATGGCACTCAGGTCGTGATGAGCGACCACTATGTCATCTCGAGGTGCTTTGTCGAAGACTTTGACGCAGTCTATAAATACTGCTTACAAATGGCCTCCGGGTTTTGCCGGTTCATTCTGATTGACAATGCATCCGGTTTCGACCTCTCGAAGCGATTGCTTGGCGGAAAGTCAACGTATCGTCAAAACAACTGTAGAAGTTCTCTGCACAAATGTATGCATTGCGGGACGTAAAGGTTGCATACGGAACAAACTGAACGCGGTCGTCTAGAAAAATCCGCAAAGCGAATAGCTCCGATGCATGTTGCTTACGCACAATGCTTTAAAATTTTAACCCTACGACCATTCCAGCACAAACGAATACACTCAGATGTGCATGCCATGACGATCGTTTTGGTACGATGCGGGTATATATGCGAGCCGTAATTGCAGAGTAAATAAGAATCCTCAGAGGGAATTTCGAGCTCGAGTACATGCATATATGACCAATAATGATGGAGTTATCTGACGGAGTGGGTAATTTATGCATGCACTCAATCGTCGACATGCCGTTCTGAAAACCATACGATCTCTGTAACCACGGATCGAATTGCTGTATATTTGGTACCAAAATGATTTACTATATAATGCGCAATGTCTACGTGAGCACTGTGCGAATGACCGCAGAGTTGTGATTTTGACGTGTTAGACGTAAAAATAAATAGAAGAACTTCAACGTTTACCAATTATTTTCTAAACGGCCATGTCACATTGTTCGGCTGGCGTTATATGTTTTTTAGAAGAGACAGGAACAGAGGAAAGAATTTTCTCACGAACACGACAATGTGCTTAGTTTCTGTATAGGAGAACTGGTTATCCTCGCAATCACACATTCTATACTCTTATGTCGGGCAACAACACCGGTGTTATAGACTTTAGTAATAACACTCTCACTCCAAAAGAAGAACTTTCAGAGACCATGTTTCATTTGAAAAATATTTACTTTAACGAGCTCTACAATTCCCAACGTTGCTTTCTTAAAATTTCTGGGAGACATTGTATATAAAGATTCTTAAAGAGAAATTTAGTGCATAACAGAAATCCCGATATATTTAATGGTACAGTTTATAATAATATATTACGAGTTTATGGTTTTCAACATTTTCGCCATGTGCCACAATTCGGTCAGATCGTGCAACTCTTTTCGACGACATGGTTTGAGTACTGCAGTGATTGTTGTTGCAAATATTAAAAAAGATGGAAGGTCTATTAGACTGAGAGATTCGTGCGTACATGTTAGAATCTGCACTCGAGCATGCCGCTCTAAGAAAGGTATTCAGGGTCAAGGCTGAAGGTCAAGGGATATATATTACGTGTTACCTTGATTATCAACGGACATAAAACATTGGACATCTACCAATAATCTACAAAATATCATATTACATATAAGAGTAGCAGATTGAATAATTTGCGTGTTGTGAATGCTAAAATCCAGATCCGTTACCCCACGATCCCGAATGCTGTTTAGTCTGGGTATCTATTCTCTATCAAGCATGTAAACGTGGTCCTTCTTCAGACACACAACGGCGCGTTTAGAGACCGATGCTATCATATCATTTTTAGAGCACCAAGCAGATGTAGAGTCAATTGTTCCTTGAGTGATTTCCCTCTCGTTATCTGTGCCAGATGGCACATAAGGTCTAAGGCCAATTGAGCGGAGTTCTTGCTTAGGGGTTTTGGGTACAGCATGTTTATGATCTAAGAGTGAATATACAGATTAATATTAGGCCTAAACATGATCCTTGAGGCACGTCTGAAGGACGCACCCACTACAGGCAAAAATTGTTGTTGACTCGCACATAGAACATCCGATTCTTTAGGGAACTTGATATCCACGAAATAGTGTAGTTTTATTATAGTTAAATCAATTATTTTTTGCAAAAGTTTAAATGGTTTATGCCGTCAAAGGCTTTAGAGAAGTCAAAGCAAGTACAATTAAACGCTAGTTAATAATCGTTTCCTGCCACGTCATTCTACATGTGAATTTTCTATTACTTTAATGTGACGCCTTTCACAGTTTGGACTGAAAAGCTGGCCCACCAATATGATTGTAAGTCACAAAATTCGTTTTTCACCTCTTTACAAGCGCTATACGCCTACAAAGTGTCTGTCGTAAGTAGCACGTTTTCCACGATTAGATCTGCGACAAAAATGATCTTATTGAATTGCTCTAATTCACATGGACAGACTTGAGCACTGAAGCTATATTGATTTTAATATTTATGCCAGTGTTCAGGCTCACAACTCAAAGTTCTCCTAGAAATGTTTGCTGCTGTAGCTTGTTCTTATTAAAGACTGGTTCATCAGTCACATGACCAATAGCTACTAGATGGCGGAGGGGACGCTTCTAGGATACCTCACAACATATAACTGGAACACTTGTTCCAGAAACTGCTAACTAGTTTCATCAATCCTCCTACCGAGGTGAGCACGCAGTCCGCAAATATTACCGACGCGGGAAGGGGGGGGGGGGAAGAGATCGGCAACACACATTGCGGGGACCTTGGTGAAGCTTCTGGCTCGTTATCCATTGGTCAGCCGAGAGAGTTATTTATTTACGAGTATACTTCTCGCCCCGCCGCGTCTCCCGCCGCCAGTCTTCTGTACGTTTATTATAATGCATTTGTCAATGGAACACATGTGTTCAATCATTATTATATATAGACACACTTATTCACGGTTGTGTAGTACTAAGCTGGCCAGTGGCCTACATACCCACTAAGACATTACCCACTATTTATTAGTGGTTTTGGCTAGATCGTCTGCTGCTCTATTTGCATCGGAAATTATTGTTTGCTCAACGCCTTCTTTTTCTTGTACGATGGCGTCTTCCTGGTGGCCGGTGGTGCCTGTATGTGTGTCTGTTTACGTGGCTGCATGCAGTTTGAGAAGACCGGAACGGGTTGGTAGCCACAGGACCTCCACTAAGGTGAAGTGCTAAATGTCACGTTGAGCGGCCTTCAGAAGAACACCTATAGAAGGGCAAACGCAACAGGTACAATAGTATAAATGAGCAAACGTATCCTTGTAACAATGTAGAGCCAGTCGCAAAAATATCAAATTCAAGTGGTCCTTCTTTCTATTGAAGATAGCAGGCGCTATTGCAAATGCTATAGTGCATGGTTTTCGGGTTCGTCTCTTATTATTCGTACGTACCTTTAGTATTTACGCTAGCAGCTGCAAAATGGTGTCTCATCGATGCAAAGGTCAGCGAAAGATTAGGCAGACGACAAACTGGGTCCTGGACTTTACCCAGACTGGTTGTTCTACTTATTACGCATACCGAAGCATTCGATGTGTGCTTACGTGCTATCTGCGCTCGAAGACACCTCAGCCGTATAATTATACGTTCACACTGGCTGCCTGTGGAGGTAGCTTAGCAGAAGGGTATTCTAGAACTATCCATTGTCTATATACGAGGGCTAAGCTAAAGGCTGGCTGGTATAGTGGCGACACCTCCAAACCAGGCAGAGAGGAGAAGAACACTACATTTTAGAGCCCTCAAATACGAACAACTGTTAACAGCTAATCAACTAATGACTACGAGTTTCTTCGTTAGCCACCTGGATAATTAGTACACGACAGCCTCGGGATTTTAAAAAGTTGATTACCTGTGACGTATTATTCTGTTTGGCACTATTTCAGCGATTGGCATATGGGCTTATCTTCGCGTATGTTTTTCTCTTGTTACCAGTCTGTTTAGGATGATGGGCGGCGGAATGCGGCATATAACTGTTTTTCCATTTTGTAGATCCGATTCAGCCCAGGTTTTGCGTACGATTTACGTCTGTAAAGTTTGGTTGTTTACGAAGAACTCCAGAAAAATTGCAAAATCATCTTTGGTCGGTGTGATAACGTACCAACGTCTCAAGATCATCTCACAGAGTTTTTTTTTGTTGAACCTTGGCATTTGGAAAACCCGCAATAGGCCTTGTCTTAACACTGCTACTTTCGACGGCTTAGTTTGGCGTTTCCTGTAAGTTGGGCTGGCTTTATCACTGCATTCGGCAGCCCGCTGTTTGAGCGTGTGGCAGGATAGGCACTTGATATGTAGGGCTCAGCATATCGTCATCTGAATACGCTCGCCCGCTATAAATATTTCCGGCACTATCTATCGCTCCACAAATTGTCACGCGGGTTTTTCCACACTATTTAAACGTTTTGTTGAGTATTTGGAGTGGCGGGAGTATATTTTTACTCACGCGTCCTCCTGTACCCGTGCCGCCAATCCTTTGGACGGTTCCTTGAAAATTGAGTTCGTCTGCGTTAGATAAGACAAATTCATTGAAGTACCTCCAGTCCGATTTTCTATGAAGGAAATTATGTATGCTTTAATACGCGATATGCTGCAAGTGAACTTAAAAATGATCAGAAATGGCTTGTTATGTCAACAGGGCAGTAGCGCTGATCGCTGGAGTTGTTGAGGGCTATATAAAGCTGGTTTGGCGGACGCCCCCAGAAACGTGAAAGCGATACACGCATTTTATGCTCTATATTATGTAAATTTTCGTCACAGAAAAACAAAGCTATAATATGGCATGGTAACCATCACCTCATATGCTTGATAGAAAACTGTTATGGCGAGTGCGTATGTGAATATTGCAGAGAGTGCAATATCGGACGAAACCATATACTCCAGCTCTCGTTTATTGAAATCACTACAGTCAATTGTCAACTGTAACATCAAACATTGTTAGCCTGTAGAATAATGTATGATTTTACTATACTACCAATTTATAGAAATAAACAGTCAATGTCTCTTGTAGAATAGAATAAAAATTGCGCTATTTACGAAATAACGGCTGAGGAAGGACTGGTAGCACGAGGGACCTGTGAATATTCTTGGCTACGCATCAGGCGTGCATATTATTTATGTGCTGCATTCTTGCAACGCATCTGGGCATATACATTATTTGGCTTCTGCGATTATTCGGCTGCACTTTAAAAAGTTTTCAATAACATTCGCACCCACAAGTTGAGCTAGAACCCGGTTGCCAATATTCCTGAGTATGTAAAATAAGGGCGGTATAACGAGGTCGTTTGGTTCTCCTCCTTTGCACATCTTGAATCATACCTACGTCTTTAAACAAATGTGAATGACATACGGGTGAACAGTATCAACGTTCGGGGGATACAATTGATTTGTACAAACGAAGGAACTTCGTGGGCTCCTTAACAATGAAACAGCAAAACCCGATATTTACAACTATAAATGCTGCTTTGACTAGTTCTTAATTATAGGCGGAGAATGTGAGGTTCTTCGATATTAAGAGTCCATGATTTACAGTTGGCAGTATTGACCCATCAGTAAGTAGTTTAGCTCCGAGGAGCTAACCTGTTGCAAAACGAGACACTTATAAACAGAAAACTAACTGCATACCGTTGCCAGCTGACGCCGTCAACAGCAGATTGTAGTGCTGTGTGTGCTAATGAGAAATCGAGCACACTTTATATTTTAAGATCGTCTCCATCCAAAACAATATATAACACTCGGTGTGTGAAAAAGCGGAGAGACGCAGTTCCCCCTGTGGCACGTCGGACACCGCCTAACTTCATTTGGAAAACTCTGCGAATCATTCGCTGGTCTGCGGATGCATCTCGAGCGCTTCTAGTTTGTCGACTACAATTCTATAGTCGATTATTTTGCAAGCTTTTCTGATCAAAACAAATATCATTGTGATGTTTGTTGGCGTTTGTATGCCCATAACGCCTAGTCATGCGCCATTCCTAGTAGTCGCGTACACGCAGATTGGCGAGGCACAAAACCATGTTGTGCCGCATTAAATAGCTCGTTAGTAATATATAGTAATCATATATTTCCTGATTTGTCGTTAGTAATATATAGTAATCACATATTTCCTGATTTGTCTGATTAGCTGATGAAAACCCTATTAAAACAGTGCAGGCGACGGAGCACTGCGACACGGGATGATTATTTTCAACGAGTTTCTTTCTGGGTCACAATACGTTAGTTTACAAAGGTAGGGATTTTAGGATCATCGTACGGCTGCTCGGTGATCAGCTTTAGCTGCTCCCTTAGAAATATGGCAGTTTTTCGGAACATTTCGGCGGAATGCCAACAGGTATGTTAACTTCAGTCGCTTTGTTACCTTTGTGAGCTGCCGGTGCAACATCGATCGAGACGTAATACATAGGAGCGTTTGGTATCGATCTCCTCATTGACGATAATGGCATTGAAACGTTCGATTAGGAAACGAGAACAGCGGATGAACTTGTCTCGCATCTCGTCAATGTCCTAGCAACCGGAGAATAAATTGTGCTAGGCAATCAAGGTTAAGTGCGAGGCTATTGCCGGAACATTCATTTTGTGCGTAAGTGTGTTATCCGAGCTAAGGATGGCATCAGATACAACAATGGTATCAATAGTGTCAGGTTAGGTCAAGATGAGATCAAGGGTGGAAACAGACTGATATGTGGATCCACAAACCAGCAAGGCAAGCCGTAGCTGAGGATATTTTAATAGCAAACCAGTCAATTCGAGGTAAGTTAAAATCGCCAAAATATGTTATGGGACCGTCAAGTTGACAGTAGGACGACCGGGCGCCTAGGCATGTCACCAGCGTTCCATACGTACAAACATCACAAACGATACTCTGCATGCAATATGAGCAGGTCAACTGCAAAACGTTCACCACTTAACTCTTACGAGACAGGATATTAATCCAGCTGAGACAAGGTTGCAAACGCCCCCTCCTCCTCTGGGACCACAGTCCAAATAGAAAGAACGAAGAGTGCTGTTAAAGGAATGTTAAGGGAGAGCGTTTGTTATGGCCTAGTTTAACTATAAATAATAAATATTAGAATAATAATTATTATTGATGGTTTATACAGGGATAGAAATTAATATGAAACTAATGTTTTTAGCTACATTAGAAAGATAAAATGGAGTCCACGGCGCCTTGTTTCGTTGTTGAGTATACGTTTAGATTTTTACTGTTTAGGCGTCCTGCAGAGTCCGACGGAGAGCCATCGATCGAGCTGATGCTACCCGAAGGTGCGCCGTTGCACTCTGATGCCTCGTTTTCGACGACGTTAATTGGCGAAATTCAAAAAGGCGTCTTGATCTCAATTCATACAGGGAAAATTAGGGCTACCAGCAATAAGCATCATATGCATAACTGTTCGGGAACGGCACGTAGCAAACGCGTTTCAACTAAGCCCGCGGGGGACATTTATGCACAGACAAATCGTACGGCCTTAAAATCAATTTCAATATGTACCATTTTAATATTGTAAGCAAATTCCGTGGCAAATTCCTATGCTTAAACTCTGCTTCCCGTTAGTCGTTTTCCAATTGCCCCAATACTCTTTCAAAGCCCTTGTTGTTTGCAAACCACATTGCACCTGAAGTTTTTTTTTGGCTAAAGGCAATCTTCTTTCTAACACCTTTTTGTTACGTCATAATCTCTCCTTAGAAAGAAAATAGTCTAACATCGTCCTGCGTGCAGAGTTCGTTTACTACAAATTTCTTCTACGTTACCGGAATCC
Organism: Dermanyssus gallinae; assembly: GCA_003439945.1. Lineage (NCBI taxonomy): Eukaryota > Metazoa > Arthropoda > Arachnida > Mesostigmata > Dermanyssidae > Dermanyssus > Dermanyssus gallinae. Next base: position 16,559 of record QVRM01003291.1, on the reverse strand, counting down.
CGTATGTAGCAACTTGTTTCACTTTAAACTTAAACCATATAACACCGCGTGATGAAATAGCAGCTAGGGGTTGTTTAATACCGCCTCTGCTACAGTATTTTATTTAATATGCACATGAATGCGAAACATTTGATTCCAGATAACGAGCTAATAGGCCCCAAGTACGTGAACGTAAACAAACCGCACCTCTTTTATTTTGGCATGAAGCGCATTGCCCCCTGGCTAGACGCCCTCCTTCGCGAAACCTCATAGCGACTGTTCTATGCTTTGACGTCTAGCCCCGTCTCATCCATTAACTTAACGGGGGAGATAGGGCGTGCTTTAGTCCGCTCTCTCTAAAAATCTTAGCTGAGATGTGTGTGTATATACAGGTAGTTCAATAAGTTCTTAGAATGAAAACCAAGAATTTTCCAAATCATGTTTTTAAATTTATCTTATTCGATATACTCCCCGAGATGCTCAATACACTTTTCCCACCAAGATTTCAGAGCTTTTATACCTCTTAAGTAGAATTCCGCGTCTTTAGACTGAAAATAGGCATTGACAGCAGCCGTAACCTCTTCATTGCTAGAAAAACGCTTTCCACCGAGACTATTCTTCAAATGTTCGAAGAGGAAATAATCAGAGGGGGCCAGGTCTGGAGAATAGGAAGGTTGTTCAATAAGTTCGAACCTCAGTTGGGCCAGTTTTGCCGATGCTTGCCGGGACTTGTGTGCAGGATCATTGTCCTGGTGAAACAGGACAACCTTCTTCTGCAAAGCGGGCCGTTTCACGATGAGTTCTTGCTTCGACCAGCATTATTCTACGTTGGTCTTAAAAAACTGTAGCCATCACCTTTCCGGTCAATGCCGTTGTCCGCACCCTCTTCGGAGGTCCTTCATCAGGTGCACACCATTGGCAAGATGCTTCTTGGGTCTCGGGAGTGTAGTGATGGACCCAGCTTTTATCGACGGTCATGAATCTGCGCCAAAAATCCGACGGATTGTTCGACATATTGGCCAAATTTCGCTGTGAAGCGAAAAAGGCGCGTTTTTTTGGCCTTGGTTGAGCAAATGCGGCAGCCATTTTTCTCTGAGCTCTTTCATCTTCAAGTTTTCGTATAGGATAAAATGCACACTACCTAAACTAATTCCTAATGCCTCCGCTATTCTCCTCAATGTTCATTCGCTTATCTGTGCCAACGATGTTTTCGCACTTTCTCTATGTTTTCCTCATCAGTTGCCGTTTTTTGGCCTCCTGGACGTAGTTTCATTCTCGGTGCTCCTGCGACCTCTTTTTAACTCCTTAATCCAGTTGGAAACAGTGGCAAAACATGGCGCAGAGTCACCTGTACGTCTCGTCCAACCCAATTTTTACTTGGGTCGCATTCCAACCTTTGAAATAAAAATGCTTGATAACCACTTGAAACTCTTTTTTCTTCATTTTTTAAAAATCACGCCGATACGTTGCACGGGAAAAGCTATCAAACGAAATCGCAACGGCCAATCACCATAATTATTTTGAGTGCTAGCAGTCGAAAAGTTGCAGTTCCTAATAGCGGTGGAAGCGCGCCAAAATTGGAATTCTAAAAGCTCATTCTAAGAACTTATTGAACTACCTGTATATATATATATATACAACGGCATGTTGATGGTCCAAAGATCGTGATGTATATATAGAAACATCACGTATATATTCCTGAATCAGGCAGACACCTATGTTGTGTCTGGTTTGCATGTCCAAATGTGCTCATAATTATTAAGGCGCACGGAAATTAAATCCGGAAAAAACAAACAACGTTGGCACGACTTTTCATCATCATTTATTTCTTGCACCATATGTATGGTATGTATATATATCATTGTAATAAAACACCGTTGTTTATAGATATGTAATCAAATATTGGTACGACTTTTGATTATCAGATACAATTCAGAAACAATTTGGTCGAATTTGGAAGAGCTTGTTTCTTATATTGGGAATATAGTAACAGCTTTTCTAAAGCTTTCATACCGCTTACACATTATGTGGTTTTCTTTGCGCATTTTTTCGAAAAACGCGTGACAGATTTCATGGATTGTGTAAAATTGCGTAATATTTGTATTGTCTTATAACGCATTCACTTCGCTAAGTCGTAAGGAACGCATATGTTTAATAATTTACTATATAGAATTCTTTCAGTCCACATTTTTTAAAGAAGACACAACGTACATATGTTAGATTCATATTCGATTATGATTGAAAAGAAAAATAGAAATACATGTTATTCAAGCAGCAGCATGGCAATCTCATCGAGATAATACTGTATAGTGTAGGCAGAAACGAATTGACTGGCATAGCTTAGGAAGTTCAATAAGTGGAAAAGCTCGTTACTTGTTTGCTGGAGTCCTCGTATCTACTATGAGCTACTAGATCAGAGCAGAGCCAGTTCAGCTGGGGGTCAGCTAGGCTTTGGAAGAGAACTACATGACAAAGACAATTGAGCAAGAGAGGGAGATGCAATAACGGACGGTGGCCTGCGAACGTATCGATAACCTTTCCTTCGTCGGCTCAACGATTGTTGTTGTACTAAAGGGATTTTCAGCGCCTAGTCAGCAGTCTAACGGTTCTGCTCACGGGTTGCCCGAGGCCGCGAAGGGAGCGTCGGCGATAATCTTAGCCATGGAAGATGCCAGGATATTGTTTAGCAACGGGTTAAAGCAGCTATATCCCTACGTTTGCATCAGGGTATATATATATATATATATATATATATATAGTGCATTGTTTGCCCAAAACATGCGAGAGGCGACACAAAGCGACAAAACACCCCAGACTCTCCTTAGCACTCGTAGTATTCCTTAGTACGGCGGCGCGCCGCAGGACATTGGGTTGTGTCCATTGCTCTCTGGCACTGTACAGTTTCGTCAACATCAGCCGTCCTGCTAAATCCAAGCGCGGCGCCTGCACGCGCACGACTCTGCACGGCCCGCCCTCCCTCCGGCATCGCACCGTTATGGCTGGCGGTAGCGGTAGGTAGTAGGTATGGGCCGGAATACCAGCGATAGAAACCGCCTTTGGCAGGTCTCTCGGTTTCGATCGATTGATCGATCAATCGATCGTTGCCAAACAACGAAACTGCCCGAATACGAACAAAGCCAGCGCGCCGCGTCTGTGACGGCGTTCATCATCACCACAATCGTATTAGATCCGCTATTGGCTGTGAGCTGTGCAAGTGCAGTGGGGGGGCACAACAGCAGCAGCAGCAACAGCCATAGCAAGAGAGTAGTACCACAGAAGCAGCGGTAGCGGCGGCGGCGGCAGCGGCAGCAGCAGCTGCAGCTGCGTAGTAGTAGTAGTAGTAGTGGTAGTAGCAGCAGGACCAGGACCAGCCCCAGCAGGACCGATCATTTTGGTAACCCTCTGCTGATGCGCTGCGCACATGAGCAGGCGATTCTCGTTCCGTGGACCTGTGACCACTGCGATCACCGCGAGCAGTGGGACAGTATGCGAGCAGGTAATGCTGCAGTACACGCAGACGTCGGCCACGTGCCGGACGCTTATCGAGACGCTGATACGTAGCCACAGCATGATCAGCCTCGACTACACGCCGCTCGAGACGTTCGCCAAGGAGCAGTCGGTGCGTCTTATGGCCGACGTGCTTCGGCGGCTCTCGACCGCCGTCCTCACGAAGGAGGACGTCGTCGAGCACGTCAACAACGTTGTGGCGTCGTTCGGCCTCTACAAGATGCGCTACTCGATGCCCGGCGCCGTCATGGCGCTCCGGTGTCTTCGAGCGTTCATGTCGGCCATCGCCGACGTCTGCTACCTGCTCGAGTACGTCGGTGGCCAGCCGCTCACCAACTGGGAGGAGTACGCGAAAATCTGCGAGCAACAGGTACAGTTGTGTGTGGTTGGATGTGTTCATAATACATCGTCCATTAGCATTAGCACGAAGAGAGCACGTAGGCATCACGGGCGCGTAGCCACACAGACATCGTTCGGGGCCGTCAGAGCTGAATTCGATCCTCCTCTTGTTTGCTTCCGCATCTTCCTGTTGCGGGCTAGTTGAAGGTGGACCTGTGTGCAGGTTTTTTGAGATCTATGATTTTTAGATTCTATTCTTAATCAGTTTATTGAGCATATTTTAGGATATCTATGCTAATTCAATTTATTGAGCTTATTTTACAGGGCTAAGAATTGTTCTTTATGTACGTGTGCCTACGCCCCATGCTCTTGTATCGCGTCATCTGTTAACTGCTAGGGTTTTCGATGCCTGCAGGCCTGGCTAGTTGGCTTCGTGGTTGCTCCTAGGGCCGCTGCTGCTGCTGTGTCGCTGCCTCCCTGAAGAACTACGGAAATACGGTGTATCAGAATGGCCTTTGTTTGGGGGTCACCTGTTGTATGAGCTAAGCAGCACTCAGACATGTCGAAGAACTTTGTTTGATGTCAGTGTCTAAGATTTTGCGCACAAAAATGAAGCGATAGTTCAGCGCATGAATGGTACAGTGACCGAGGAGGTGTGGTTAAGAGGGCGTGGTTGGTAGTCGTTGACTATGGCATCCCAAACCTGATCAATTGCTTAAGCGGCATGGGTGCCAGACCGTCGGATCGACAGCCCTTATCGCGGATATATGTGGGGACTTCTGAATGCACGGTAGCCCGGCAAAACCAGTGGGGGCTTCTGAATACACGGTAGACCAACAGTGGTGTTGTCCTCAAAAGTGGCCTTGATGGACGAGTGGCCTCGCTTAGCGCTTCGAGAGCATGTAAGACCGTTACACCCCGCCCGGCGCCCACCGGGTTCTCATAGGAGGACGCATAAGCCCCAACGAAACGGGGCTGCCGGACGTAGGCCCACGCTTATGCGAGTCGAGGTGTTATTTAGGGAGTGTGTCTATGAAGACTGCAGTGACGGCGGTGATGAGAAGTGGTTTCTCATCGCGGCTCTCGTGCAAGGGTCATCCAACCCTGCATCGGAGTTCAAATAGAAGACTGCACGGGTGGGCCTTAAGCGACAACGCACTGTGTAAGCTGATTTCGTCAGTTCGACAAACATCCGCAAGGAGGGTGTCCGGGTGATCCGCCAAGAGGCAGTAATGAAGCTGCTGGATGTTGAGGGTGGTCAACTCAAAGGAGCCGACAAGGCTGTCTGCTGCCAATTTTTTTTTCGCTTGATGTGGCAGTTCAGCAGTACATAGCTTTGAGAATTATGTACCTAGACAGGCGAGCAGTCCATAGGTTTACGGGAATTACGGAATTTAGAGAGAACTGTAAACGACAAGGCTTGTCAGGGTAAAACTGCGAAAGACAACACTGAACAGCTGAAATAAACTAATTCGGAGACGTGGTGACAAAAACCATCTTATATTTTACGCTTGAAAAAGGCTTCTCTAATATATACCTATCGACAATTGTTACCCGCTTATATATATATATAGTGTGTGTTTATGAAAGGTAGGAACTAATATAGGGGTATGATTAAACTCGTAACAAAAACGGTTTTGCCAATGGAAAGGGGGAGCGAAAATGTTTCGTATTGGCGTGAAAGGAATTTTAGTGGTGAATTTAGGGTGGCTGTCCCGACATTACTAGAGCTGACGTCTGTGGCTGTAAAGTATTACAAATCCTGCAATAACCATACCAGATGTGAATGTGTACATGCAACTACACTGTTCGCTTTCTTTATTGTTGAGGAGGAGGAGGGTTAAATGCAGTTACGCACTGCCGCTTCGAGTAGAGAATCTCACTTTCTATCTCAATCTAGGTGGGACTTGACCCCAGCGGATGGATGCTACGCTACGGAGATCCATACCCACTAAACGCACTACCCCCCTAAGCTTTACTTCCTGATGCCCAGCTCTCTATAGAACTGTGCTATAGGTCATCAGAAGAAGTGAGTGCCCTATCAGATCATTCTACCGGGGTCGCTCACGGGTTGCATCACCTGTCAGGCGCACTTTGTTCCAGCTCTTGCGAACCTTTGGTTTGGTTCAAATTGCGCTTTCTTCAGCCGCGTCGACCTCGAAAAGACCATGCCTTTTCTTACACCTTCTGTGCCTTACTTTTAGCACTCCCTGTGCTATTTCTGCTCCCACCACCTCAGTTGCTCGTAGGATGTACTCTGTTTTTTTTTGTTACAATCCCGCTGAACTGCTTAGAAGGACCATCTTAGGTCAGCTTGGGATTGACCTGCGACAGCTATCCTAATATCAGAACTCAGAGAAATGTTTGTCCCACTTTAAATAAAATATTTTCGCTCCCCTTTTCCGTTGGTAAACATAATTTTCTGACAGAGTTTAATTATACGCCTGAGTTTGGACTTATATTTCCCGGGCACCATATATATATATATATACATACATAGAGAGACAGATAGATGAGGGAGAATTACTTTCACTCCGTAGTGTCAGCGTGGCTAAATTTATATTTAATCTTACGATTTAGCTGCGAAATTTGAAGATTCGGTCATCGTACGCTGCCGTCGATTTTATACCGCGCGTGCAGGACTTTCAAAGCATACGAGTTCTTGGTGGAGGTGGCTTTGGCGTCGTCTATGAGGCACTCCATCAGCCAACGTCCACGCGAGTTTGTGTCAAGCTGATAATCACCAGCAAACTCAAGCGTCTATCGTACGCCGCATTGGACAAAATTGTCGCCTCGGTTGCCGGTACGTGTCTGCCTGTTTGACCAACTAAATGTTTCATTTCTCATATATTTTGTTCGTTTACGTTCTCAGTGGCAGCGTGTGTATCTAAAACAGATTCCTAGTCTACTAAGCTATTTGTTTTGACGTTCGTAAAACATAATTCATCGTTTTGAATTTTGTTTTCTTTATAGGGATTAAAATTTGCAACACCGATATAGTTATATACGTATGTGGCTCTAAGAAGACTACAGCAATATACCCCAAAAAAACGTTACTATTTTTTAGGTTTATTGTATATTTGAACTTATTTCCCGAATAATATATATAACATGATTTAAAAAAAATATATTTATATATAGAACACACAGACGGTGGTTATTGCTGTGCTTGCCGACGGCACGTTCAATTTTGTCTTAAAACAGCACAACCTGACTTTTTAGCCGGGCGTTTTCTGTAAAGGTACTTTACGCCAGGAAACTTTTTATGTAGGTCGAATTGAATAAGGCCACAGTTAATCTTGAGTCGGCCCTGGTAAAACGTAATAAATATTTAAAAAAAATTCGGGCTGAATCTCAGCCAACCTTTACCGTCCAGGGGACTGCTTTCGCATTGCTTCGTAAGACGGACCCTATAAATGCAAATATGTACGAATGTGATGTCATTTTGAAATCGTATATTATGATCGTATGTCTACTTTATAGTTGCAATGGTTGAAATTTTACTTTGTCTTCATTATTTTATATTGCAATTTCGTGTAAGTGAACGTGTTAATTTTCAGCTTACAATAATCGTGGTCTGCGCCATTCGGCAACGGTTTCTAATATCTTAAAATGCGTTGGTTAATCGCGAATGAAAGCCGAGGTGCATCGCTCTACATTAGTCCATTTCTAAGGGGCAAGACTAACAAACTAAAGCACCGCCGTAGTTTAAACCAGATTCTATCTAATCTACTGCTACTAAACTTACTTGACTTAAATGGCCGGTATTGCTTACATTCATAGTGCAGAAGCATGTACTCGGTATGTGCAGAAGCATGACTGTCTGCGTGATGTATACGTCAATCATGAGATGTGATAGACCCTTGTGCTTTGTGTCATACGTAGAGGACCCAAAGTTGGTACAGTACTACGCATCGTTTCTGGCGACACAAGCGTACGTCACGATTATGGAGTACGTCGGCGGAGTCGATGTGATGAAGTTCGTCGTGGCCATCGGCGAGGTGATGGAGATGCCCGAGTACTACGTCATGATCCTCATGCAGATGGTGAAGGCGATCGAGCATCTGCACCTGTACGGCTTCATACACCGCGACATCAAGCCGCAGAACGCGCTCATCTTGCCGGGCGGCCACATCAAGCTGATCGATTTCGACACGTGCAAGATCTGCTCGGGCCACTTCATCGAGCAGCGCCTGCTGAACGCCTACTTCGAGCGGACGGCGAACGAGTTCGACGACAAAGACTACGCCGGCACGCTGTCGTTTATGCCGCCCGAAATCATCGAGCGGAGGCCGTATGGACGCTCCGTCGACTGGTGGGCGATCGGGGTCACCGCGTACCGTCTTATGGTGGGCAGGATGCCGTTTCGTGACAAAGATCGCGAAGTGCTGCGAGAGTCGATCTGCAGACGCGAAGCCACGTACCCCGAACGGCTGCCGCCGATCGAGCGTGACTTTCTCGAGCGGTTGCTCATCAAGGACCCGCTGGGCCGGCTGGGATCGCGTGGCTACGCCGAGCTCGTTCAGCACAAACTCTTCCAGGGATACAACGTCGACAGGAGCGCCAATGAGGCCTACTTCGATACGTCAAAGATCCCGTGCGTAAGATCTTGTCGTGTTCTTGATTGCTCTTGCAGTTCTCGCTTCACAATGCTGTGAACGCGCACTCATAGATACCGGTACGTTTATGTACACACAAGTGTAGCTCAGGAGCTCGAGTATGATGTTGAATTTTGTCTCTAGAAGTCGGCGAAACAACAAACTTGCCGACAGCTGTCGCTCTGAGGCAGTATTCTCCGACGTTTGCCGATAAGCGTAACTGACTATACGGCAATCGCATAAAGATTATTACCGAAAATAACATATGCATTTTTTTCTCTAAATTTTTAAATTTTTTCAACAGAGTTTTTTAACAACATGGCTAAGAGCCTTCTCTCTATATGAAATGAATTAAGATGCACAATTTCGCTTACCTATTATACTTCCGCGTCTAATGTAGTCTTGTTGTGCCTTCCAACTATAGTGAGCTTCTGCACGCATTGCGTAAGAGAGGCATGCGTAAGAAAACTAAAGAGAGGAAGTACGTGGAATTGAAAGACTGCACCAGTTTACCACAAGATGATCAGAAGAACCTGCTTGTATTCAGTTCAGTCCCGTGGAGAAAGCTTATCCATCCTGAGGATACAAGTAAGTTTGCGGTCACGGCAACGCCCTATCTTCTATTCTTAAGTTAACATTTTGAACCTTTTCATCGCTACTACGTTTTTCTACAGTTTTCTCTCCCAGAACATAAATAATTGCCTTAGCGCTTCTATCAAGTACTCTGAGTGTATGACCCCACGTTGTCTGACAAGTTGTCGACTTCCCGTAGAAATGTTGTTAGTGGGCACATCTTGCCAAGGTATGTTTGTATGACTCTCCGTTTTGTGGCTTTTTTGATTAGTTATTTGCTTATTATGTACGTGTGCAAATATCATTCATTTTATACTAGGGGCGCAAAACGCTGCAGCTACCCATATTGCTCTCTCACGTACTTCTCGTATTTAGCTTAAGCACCTTTCATCGATACCGTCTACTTCGTAGTTTCGATCTGTTCCTTTTCTGCATCTATGCTTATTCCTAACGCATCCCTAAATCTAAATCCCTAGGTAACCTTAATCGTTCATACTCCCTAACTAGATGTTCTACCGAGTGTGGTTTAGTGGCAAAAGCATTGCCTTGCAATCGGGAGGTCGTGCTGTTAAAGTCCTGGACCGGCCACTCCTAAATTGGTGTTCATGGTTTCCAATTTAGACAAAGTTATTATAATCGATCATGAGCGGACAAAAATAGGGAGCACAAATGCCTCAATAAAAATAAACGGTGCATTATCATTTTCTTCTCTCGACCCGCATACCCGACAAACCGCTTCTTGTATTGCTGTTGTTAACGATTGTACACAATTTTTTCTTATTTTATAATTTCGTAAACTTCCTTTAACTAGTTGTCTTCGTAAGTGCTACCCACCACTTCTGTGTGTATGCTGCCTTTACCTGTTTTGAACTTGCCTATTGAATACATTAGTGTCTGCCCGTTGTTGGCTACGAAGTCACATCTGTTTTGCCGAAAATCCACACTTTTGTCCAATCTTGTTTTTCCTTCCATTGCTTCTTTTACCCCTTGTATTTTCGTAAACAATAAATGCCCGTAATTTAACCGCTTTCCTCGCTACCTTTAAGGCTGCTTCTCCTTCTCTTTCTAATTCTTCCTCCGCCTCCACTAGCTTTACTGTTTGCTCGAATCTTGTAGAGATACAACAAAGTAACGATACAATGGGGGAGGGGAAAACTAAAATGTCAACAACTTCAAGGATATTAACTAGTACTAATGTGTGTATATATATATATATATATATATATATATATGTATATGAACATTTAGTAGGATGTTGTTTTAAATGTATATATATATATAACTGAATTCAATCCTTATCTCAAAATCCTAACTCCCTCCCCTGCAAACTTAACTTCCGCTTCAATGGTACCTCCGAAAATACTAATATAGCGTTCTTATTTCGTTAAACAAATTAAACACCCTTTAAGCGTATCCTACCTTCTTTGTATATTCGCCCTTCCCAACCTGCCGCCCCAATTCGGTGTTATTAATTTTCTCGTGTTTCTTTTAATATATGATAAAAAAGTACCAATGATAATGGGCATCCCTGTATTAACCCTTTTTCCCGACAAACAAACTCTAATTCTCCCCCTTATTTCGCTATAAACCATGCCTTAATTTTATCATGCCGTCGTCCTTTTTATTCTCCTAATAATCTATTCTATTTCCTCTACCCCTGTACCCGTATTTCTTCTCGACTTTCTCTCACTAACTCTATCAGCAATGCAGAATAACGCCTCTGCCGCCGCATAAATATCTCTGTTCCAATACACTTTTTCATGCTCGAGCTTAGCAATGATTTTTCCCTTTTCAACTACGTTTGTTTATCTCGCCCGTTGTTCCGCTGACCATCCTGCAGTTGTATTCCGTCTTGTACCAAATGTTGAATCTCTGCTCTTGCCTGCATATTTCTTAGCTTGTATTTCTTTCCTTTACCCGGGCATTTACCCACTACTTTCCTGGGCTCATTTTTTTTACCCGGGCCTTTACCCACAACTTTCATGTGTTCCTGGCTCCATCTATGATATGTGCCCGCATCTGCTTGTCTATCCACGTCTTGTCTATTTTCAGTAGCTATTCTCGTCCCCGTGACGGCTAGTCAATTATGCTCACGGCCAATATTCCATTACTTCCATCTACAGCCATCTCTCCTGACTATTCGCGTATTTTCCCCTTGACCATAGCATCCACAGAAGACTTCCTATTTCGCTGACTATACGTATATTTTCTGACTACTATTTTTATCTAAATTGATTATTTCTAGCTTTGTCATTAATACCATGAACGATAAATGTGTCTTTACGAGGCATAGTTCCCACCCCGTAATTACTAGGGATCGACTTGTGTAATTTACAGTACAAAGCTTTAACTTCCTCTAATGTACTCGGCGCCTTTTAATTATATTAATACCAACTACCACTATATCTTCAATTTTCACGCTCACAACTTCCTTTCATATTCTGTTTTAACAAATACATCCACTCCTCCAAACGTATTTCCCCCTGTCCCCGTATTTCTATTCGTTATATACCTATTGTACGCTTGAAGCCCCGGTGGAGCTTCTGCTTTACATAAATATACATAAATATGTTTTTGTTGTTACCATTATATTTTTATTTCTCCGATAAGTTTATATAATTTCTCTCGCATAGCCGGTCTGTTACTAGCTATAATAGTTAGCAACGCTATCCACCCGATCAATGCTTGCTTCTTCTTTCCTTCACTCTCTCTACAATCTCGTTTCTAGAGCCTGTTGTACATCCTTCGGTAACATCTTGCTAGTAATTTAGTAATATGATTTTCCACCGTATGAAATCAAGCCATCAGACGCTCCGCCATTTCATGTCAAATCGTTATATTCTAAAACCCCCGATACATAGTCTAGCATATGCTGGAATCACGTTTTTAGCGACGCAGGTGGCAGTGCCTCACCACGACTTGAGAATCCGAAAAATGAACTGCGTGATATAGCTTTAGCTCTTCAGCATATTCAAGATATCTGAATGAAGGGATGCATTTACTCTGCGTTACACTAAGCAGGAATGGCGGGTTTGTATTGGATATCAATGGGAGTTAATGATTACCAGTCAATCTCCATAATCGTACCTACTAAGATAGAGCATAGTTGCAATTGACAGTGCTATGCAAATGTCTATGAAGATTATTCTCCCTTTAAGAAGAAGATCCACGTGTGTGTGTGCGCAAATACAATAATATATATACTCTATTTATCCGCCTTTGATAGGTAGCCATTAACAACTTCAAAAATCTACACGCGATAATCTCTAAAAGTATACTCACAAACGTATACAGTAAGTACCGGACGGGCCAAGCATTCTAGCGAGAGGGCAGTGGACAGCGCAGTATCTGTCAGCAATGTGAACCACATCGTCGACCTATGCAGTTGACGCCGTGTTCGTGAAAAGTAGGCCCCAAACAAAGGCCGTTATAACAGCTGTGCAATGCCAAGCGAGTTACAACGTGGCTGTGGGGGCGATCCACCTGCCTTCCCGTTTCTCTTAGGTTGGCGAAACATGAAGGATATAGGATATTATAAGCATATCATATCCGCGCTAAAAGATTCAACGTCGACTTCGGCAAACTTGAGCTCCCAGTTGTGCAGACGCTTGCGAATGATCATGGTAGCCGGGAGGGACCGAACCGCTGTCTGAATCTGAGGTTCTCGCTAAATAGCGGGGTGTTGTTGGAGAGAAACTACACCCGGCCACTGCGCGCAGAACGGTGTGTACTCCTAGAGCCTGCCCTAGAAACGATGCTATGTTGCGGTCGAGTTGTTTAAAATTACCGACAGTGCGGTTCGCCCAGATTACCTCGACACTCTGTAGGCGGCGACTGGGGCATTCAGGTTAAAGAAGGAAATTGCTGTTGTTAGAGATAGTCGTTGCGGAGATTTGATTGACTGCTTTTTTGGCCTGCTGCATCATCGGGCGTTTTCCTACATTGCTCTTTATTAGGTTTGCTGGCCGATGTCGAATACTGCCTCGTGGTGCCTGCTTAAGGCTTGCTGCAACTGAAAGCGGCTAGACCCAGATAAATAGATAGATAGATAGACAATAGGTATTTTGCGTACAACAGCATCTTGACAAGGTTCGGGACCCGCGAGTTCTCTTGTAAAGATCTTTTAGGGAAGGACCGACCATGGAAGCGAGTTTAGGTTATTTCCTTTCGCTGGGAGTCACAAGGAGACTGCTAGATGTCTCGACAATAAATTGATGCTGGGTACAAGTGAAAGACACGCTCGAATTTTTTCTACAGACTTTATAGGTAACTCTATCGGTCAATTGAATTATTTAGAACCAAAACTATATATGTAAATATATTAAAATAAAATGTATTTTCTAATGAGCTATTTTTTTGTTTCTTGCTGGCTCTATTTTGCGAGTGGGTTTCTTTAGTTTATATTGATAAAACAGACGAGGAGGTGGATCGTGAACTGGATATGTTGTTGGAGCTCCAAGATGTTGCAACTGCCGAAGGTCCGTCAGGAGGATGGGTTTCTACTACGGGTATGAGCACCCAAATTTACCTCTGCTTTCGCCCCTACATGTGTGAATTATATATTGATACCTTTATAAACTATAAGTTTAGTACGAACGACAACTATATCTCTAGTTTAGTAAGCATATGCAATCATATTATACAGAGCACACGATGAATGCGTTGTCGTATTGTTGTTATTTCCGGCCCTGGATCGACGCAGCACGATTACTTTTATTAGCCACTATGGATGAAAAACACGTTTTATTTGGAATCATATTGGACTTTACATTAGAAACCAAATTTAAATGCACGCTTTTTCAAGCAATCATAGAAAAGATACACGTATATATGCATTTGATGTACTTATTAACTAATATAAATAAAAGCACTACACTAGAAAATGCATTGTTTGCATTTATACATATATAAAGCAGTGACTGATTTCGACTAAACATGACATTGACAGAATTGTCGTTTCCGGATATGCTATCGAGCAATATCACGGCTGGCCCTTCAAGCTCGCTTCAGCTAAACAGCCGGTTAGGGGGGTCGATCGACGAGCTGATCAAGCCACCAAGTAACAACTCGCAGAAACAGCAAGCAACTCAAGCACGACCTCGGTCTACCAAACGGCGCAGAAAGAGGAAATGTAAACTCATGTAGCGCTTCTAAACATGTAGGGCCGGTCGCTACTAACGGCCAACAGCAATAATAACAGCAACAACAACAACAAAAACAACAACAAGAATAACAATAACAACAACACCGACGGCAGCAGCAAACAACAACAACAACACCGACAATTAACAACAACAGTAACAAAAAACAACAACAGCAGCAACACCGACAATAACAACAACAACAACAACAACATTAACAACAACAACGAAAACGATTACAACAATGGCGATAACTATCTTGGCTTGGGTCTTGTGTATGTTTGAGTGATGAGACTGTGTGTATGTGTATTTGTGTATGTACGTAATTCGAGTACAGAAAGATGCTGGGGGACAAACAAACGACCTATCAACCTATCTACCTACGTAGCCCCAGCTGACAGCAAACTGTGACAACAGCCAACGTCGTTTGGTGGTGCTTGCACAGCCAAATTCCAGCAGCAGCAGCAGAAAATGGCTAGGGGGGAGAAACAAAAACCAAAAAACAACGCAACAAAGTTGTTTATTCACTTTAGTGTTGCGGGGGTGTTGCATTTTAGTAGTGTTAGTGTCTTGTTTTCTACGTATCTGTTTTCATCATTGACGTTTAGCGCAATCAAGAATAAATGTGAATTCATCTTGCTGATGACGCGTGCACGGCCTAACCGCCTGCTGCCGCGTTGTGAGCAGTGGCCTTTTGTTGCTTCCTTACGAGGACTGTACCAAACTGCTGTTGTCTTCTCTATTACATCCATGCAACGCAATAGAGCGTGATTACCCCTAGCACTCAGCTACTACTAACTACTACTACTACTAAAGTAAAGTTTTCGGGCTGACCCTCAGCCAAGATTTAACGTCAACGGAACTGTTTTTCACATTGCTTCATAGACGGACTACCCCCATAAATACAAATGTGCAACGGTAGGGCTCGAACCCGCGCACCTGCTATGTGTCTCCTCCGGTTGCGAGGCGCAGACTTAAGCCACCACGCCACCGAACTCGACTCAGCTACTACTACTACTACTAGATTGTTGTGTAGGTTGGATTCTGTGCCAAAAAGGTGTGCGCGCCAACATGTTGTGTTTTATGCAGTGCAGAGGAAGCTGTTTGTAATAGAAATTAGTAATAAATATTATTTATATAGAGCATAGAGCATATGACTAACTAGAGTTTAGGACCTGCCATTGATATTGATGATTCTGAAACGGTGATTTGAAACTAGAACATAAACCTTAGTCGAAAACATTTAATTTTTCTCACCTTGGAGAATACGACTTTGTGCGTTCAACTTTTACCCAGACTTGGCCAAAAGCTGATACAAGCGCCAGCCTAGGTGCCAATGCCTCGTTAGGTTCCCACCTCACTCTCTCCCGTGCGATGAGGTAATATACTCGCTACAGCAGTCCTGGTGGATCAAGAAAGGTGAAGCTTAAGAGTGGGAGAAATTGTTAGAGGGTGTGACTCCGGAAGACTAAACTAGCCACTCAAAATTGAGAGACCCTCTGTAAGGGTCTGATGATTTGTTCCGCTTTGCTCGGACGTACGCAGCGGCATCTTCCGCCTAATACCGTTAGAACTTTTAAATATTTTCAAAACAGCTCAGCCTAGCTCAGAAGCTAGATATCAAATGTATCGTATACTATAAGTCGCCACACGACTACTAAACGCAACGGAATTTTGTACGTAGTAAATGAATAATCTTGCGCTAACACAACGTGCGTTTCACGTAAGCTTAATAACCCTGCATAAACACAGGTGGCTTTGTTGGGAAGATTTTGCGCTACTTACGGCACCATTATACTATCACTTAATTGTATTACGAAAAACTTATTTAACAATAATTAGATTTACTTTTAAGGAATAGATTTTGTTTTTGTCCGAAGTCTGATTCTCCAGATATACTGACCTTAGGGCACTTTGCAAACGCCCTACACCCCGGCTGTAGAACAGCGACCACGTCTGTGCCATCCTTACATGATACTTAATCGCGGCAGTTCATTGTATAGCTCCAGGTACGGCCTCGGTTTTCTAGTACAAAGGCCCGACAGATCCAGTTTGTCAGCCTAGACGACTTTTTTAAGAATCTCGGTTACATGATCTCGAACATCAAAAGGTTCCAAAACATACACACCGAGATCCTTTACTATAGTTTTCGCAATATTCGCAAGTGTCCTAAAGCGCATAGTACCATCGATTTCGCGAAGGACGTGAATAGACCAAAGGTGATCCTCGTTCGAGACGGCCTTTGACGTCAGTATCATAAAAACGTTAAAACAATTTGTGATATCTTATTTACCAATCGCCGAATTACTATTAGATAACTGAAAAGTTAAGATATCTTGTTTATTAGTTGTAATAGTTATAACGGGTATTTGTGCGTCAGAAGACTGGCAGCAAAGTTTGTTCTAAACATATTAAGTTTTCA
>QVRM01003290.1:25000-40911 GCA_003439945.1 Dermanyssus gallinae | reverse complement strand
CCAAATACCTCAATATCATTACCTTACGACCACTTACGGCGCCCAAAACTAGCACATTTAGGCAAACGCACATTTTGTGACGATCATTTTGATACCAAACTTATGGCATTGCAAAGTAATTTAGATTTTTTGGCCAGATTTCGAGATTGGCCAGATCATGAACACGATGGTGTACATATTTTCTGTATAGGACGACTGGTAAAAACACCAGTGCCACAAATTGTAGTATATTAACTCCTATTCCGAAACAAGACTTCTTAGAGACCATGTTTTATTAAAAGACATTTCACAAGCTCTACAATTCCATGTATCGCTTTAAAAATATTCCTGAAACACCCTGTATATATATATATATATTTATATATAATATATATATATACATATATATATATATATATATATATACTATATATATATATATATATGGAGAGAAGCGGAAGACCCCACGGAAGACACCTCACTTGGGCTAACCTTGGTTTGTTTGAAAGGTAGTGCGTACATGTATATATATATATATATATACATGTACGCACTACCTCTTAAGCAGACCAAGGTTTGCCCGAGTGAGGTGTCCCCATACTTTGTCAAGTCAATACAATAGCGTTGCACAACTCTTAGGTAAAAAATGCTATTTCCGTCGGAAAGCACAGTCGTCGAATGCCGCCTACAGATCCACACTGTCTCGACTATGTGCGCACTGAAGGTCGTGTCGGTATTATTATTATTATTATTTACACACCCTTTAGCAGGGGGGCTTTATTGAGGATTATCAAAAATTCATAACAAACGCGCCATCTGGCGATTTATATGTTTGGCTGTACATGATTGCACTTGCGGGCTGTGCGCCACGCGAACATTCTATTAACGATTTCTTTCCTGGCTACAGCTTTAGCTTGAATGTTCATACCAGATCGAGTTATCGTCGTCATGACTTCAAAGAACCTATTAAACCTATCAGGCTGCTTACATATGCTGGTAAACGTATATCTGTCAATCTTATCTAATATAACGGCAATGTTCATGCATTCAACATTATTTCTGCTAATGTTGCAGCGGTAGGCAACACGCCTTATGAACTTTTTATGAAGTTTAGCCATAATCTTTTGATCACACACAAGTCCTAGATGCCATACAGGTGAGGCGTAAATTAGGACTGGGAGAACATATTGCTTGTACAGTCTAACATACAGGGAAGCGTCTTTAATCACAAACGAGCGCAATATCCAGTTTAGTCTTCTTGTAGCAGCCGTTACCACTTCAAGTATATGTGGTGTATAGTTCAGGGTATCAGATGTCAGTATTCCCAAGTCTTTGATCGCCTTTTTAACAGTTAATTCCTCAGAGCCTAGCGTGTATTTGTGTGCAGGATTATTGTGACCAAAGTGTAGCACAGCACATTTATTAACAGATAGTTTAAGATCGAGGCATTTACACCACTCCATAAATTTGTCTAGCGTTTCCTGAAAAATTACTATGTTGCTTCTATTATCTACGGGTATATACATTTTGACATCATCAGCATAAATTTTTACATGAACGATTTGAGGTATTACATGTTTCAATGAGTCAGTATACAGTATATACATTAAAGGGCCGAGAATGGTACCCTGCGGGCAGCCCGAGGTAACTTGAGCCGTAGATGACAGGCAGTCGTTGACTCTGACCCTAAAGAGTCTATCACTTAAGAAAGCCTTAATCCAATTAGCTATACGATCACCCGGTATGATAGAAGCAAAGGCCCAACTACTAAAAAGAGTTGACAAACTTCAAGAATTGGCCGCCGCAAAGAATAACGTATTTGGTAGCCTTCTGAATCTAGTCGTCTCTTCTGAATTTTGCAGCAGAGTCAAAAAGGTTCAGCTCAATAGGTCCCTTCGCAGGGTTTCCACATGTTAGCCTACTGGCTACACGTCATGCTCACCCTGTAACAGTAAAATGTGCTGACTAATGAGGCTTGAAATCACACTCAGAAAAACTCATCAACCTGCCTGTTGGAATATCTTCTAAGAGATCTCGAGGTTCTTTGTCGAAGGCAGTGATCAAGTGGCAGATTCTTAGTCTTCGGTTCCAATATGAGCGGGTGCTCAATTATTGCAGCCAGGCGTACCGTGTCGCAGATATGTAGATAGGCATATAGACCTGCCAGGTGACTTGTTCCCTGTTCGTGGCTGACTCAAACAAGACAGAACTCACCGTTACAACGACCTCTGTCGAAATAGAATTTGGGAGAGGTAGAAAGCACTATGTTCTTCCTCACCGTTCATTCTCATTCATTGCGCCGGCAATATACGTTTATGTCTGTAGCCGGGGCCACTAGATTGATAATCCACCTACTGGTCTACCACGACCTCCTGCAAGAAGAACTACCGGCTGGTGAAGCCTTCGTATCCTATCGATATACAATTGTTTTAGCTGGTATGTTGCCATTAGGTCAGCAATGTCCATTTGCGTGAGCATGTAACCGGCGCTAGGTCCATTGCTCTGTTGAGTTCCTCACAGTTCCATAGAAGCAACCGCAAAGACCTGGTAGTTACCGCGTCAGTACCTCTTGAACCCTTCAGTCACTTACAGCAGCCGTATTGCCAGATACTATAAATTATTCTATAACTATTCTGATTTAGTTAGCCCAATAATGAAACAATACTCTTAGGCCAGAATTCATTCTTGCTTATACTCTGCACAAATACCGCTTTCACAAAACTAAAACTGTCGATGAACAAATTGTGTAAGTTTAAATAACGTTTTGGCCGCCGGCCGTGCTATGCTCAGCGCGTTGAGCCTACCTGGCCAACATACTTCGTGATTGCCCACTCGGTCAGCTACGCTGTCCTTCTGCAAACGAAATGTTTTGTCCTTCTGCTCCGTTGGACTGTAACAATTTCAGCGCTGTTTTTCCGTCGTTTCCTCGCCTCTGCGGTAGTCTCTGCTGGCGATGTTGTACCCGCTGCCGCTTCCCCCTTTCATCCGTTGGTCAATTTGTTTTGTTTGCGTATGTTCTATTTGCGCTAATATTTTTGTTTAGTGTCGATAAGACATCTTCGGGGGTCTCAGGGTGTGCAAGTTGTTGCAGGGGAGCCGGTTTATCACTTGCGACCTTTCGCTGAAACTTTGGGATGCCCACAGTTTCACGACGTTTAACCGAAGTACGCAAACGTTCTCTCATTAGGACCCAGCTTGTTTAAAAAACTAATCTTCTCCGGACGGCAACTTTATTTAAATTTCATAAATCTTCGTTAATGTTTAAAATTTTCATAATGACACATTACAACAATTATAATAATTAAGAGCTCTTTGCAGAAAAAGCTATCGCTTGGTGTCTGCGAAATGCCCTTTATTGCAATCTGACGTGTCTTCCGACCTCCGTCTAAAAGCTTCTTACTGCTATGTAAGTGTAGTTTTCATTAAGAACCTAAGCATAATAAAATAGAATCACGCAAATAAATCATGTTTGAACTAAATTGAATAAATACATACATAAAAGTGGACGGATTATAATCTTTTGATCTTCCCGTTACGGACACATCTAGCGGTTGAGGCTAGCATTTTTTCTAAATGATCTAGGCGTTCAATAAAGAAGCAGACCACCCAGGATTGCACACGTCGCGAGCGAGCAAAGACACGCAGCTAACGCTGTCCAACAAACGATGCTTCGTTGCTTAATCATTGCCAGAAGTTTAACCACATCCGATGGTGAGTTCGCCTGGAACATCCACATTAAATATATATCTGTGTAAATATATCAAATCTATTATTATACGTATCTATCGTATTATATTTTATTCATTGTGATCTTGGATTACTAAGATTGGGTTCGTTTGCAAGAGTCGCCGCTTATCTCATAATTTCATCTAGTCTACGATATATATAAATACTACATAATAATATAAGATAATAAACATCAAAAACAAACATTCCGTAGTTTAATCTAGCATTTTATTTAAAAATATAC
This sequence comes from Dermanyssus gallinae, assembly GCA_003439945.1. Lineage (NCBI taxonomy): Eukaryota > Metazoa > Arthropoda > Arachnida > Mesostigmata > Dermanyssidae > Dermanyssus > Dermanyssus gallinae. The sequence continues at coordinate 36,962 of QVRM01003290.1, read as the reverse complement.
GGTTGTGCAAATTAAAGCCGAAAATGATGATTGCGGAGAAAGTGCATCAGCGCTGGCAGTCTTGTATTCGTGTATTGGTTAATTCAAATGTCCCGAACTACACGTGATACTCGCTCAAGACATCCAGCTGAAATCCCAACGCCAGAAATTGCTAAAAAAAACATTTATCGCGTTGTTTAGTGAAAATCAATTGCGAAATGTGTCTTTTAGAGTTCTGCGTTCTCAACTCGCTTGCTCAAATGATTCGCGCTCCAACCAGACCCGTCAGTGGCAACTTGCTCGACGTCGTTCTCTGCACAGACAATATTCTAGATGAATCGGACATCCATCTTGTAACGTTTCCAGAAATCAGTAATCCCCTCAGCATCCAACTTTCGCTGCCACTCAACATCGACCGAGGACTACCAGAGGAGATCCTGGATTTCATCAATGTAGACTATAACAGCGTCGTGGTAAGCTTACTTAGCAAGATCCTTCAAAGGTCACTAGAGGAAGGACGTGTACTATCGCTCTATCGCAAGGCTTGGATTGCTTCTGTCTTGAAGACTGACCCGGCCAACATGCGCCTGGTCTCCCTCTCACAGCGGTGACATGCAAGGTTTTTGATAGAATCGTATGCTCTGCAATCCTTAGCAGTGCTGAGCAATAGAGTCTGCGGAGCAGCACGCGGTTTGTCAACCGCAAGGGCCGGTCGACTACAGATTGTCTGCTTATGTTGTTTAGCGACGCAGGAGATTAGTGAGGGACTCCCCGTGGACGTCATCTACTACGACTTAAGGAATACCTTCGAAACTACGCCCCACAATCTACTTATATCCGTACTGCCATCTAGAGAAGTTGACTCCAAAATCACCCAGTGGATGTCTTACTTTCTAAGGGATCGGACATTCAAAGTGAAAGTCAGGGTGACATTATCAGAGAGGATAGTGTTCTTACTCGTTGTCCGCACGGTACTAGGAAGCCTTTTGTTTATGTTTTTTTATCAATCAGGTCAAACATGTCATACCCAAATATGTAATTTGGGATGTTAATGATGCGAACGTGCTACAGTGTGTACTAAAACACTTTATTGTTAGGTCATCAAAAATGGGTCTAAAAATATCTGTCCACAAGTGTAGAGTACTGCATCTCAGTATTAAAAGTACCAAACATAACTACACGTTAGACGGCATAGTTCTGACAAAAACGAAGTATGCGAGAGACTTTGGTGTGCGTTTATCGACGTCCTTGACATTTACTAGTTACACATATTGCCCAAAAATGCTCACTTTTGAGCAACTGGATACTTCGTGCGTTTGTTGTAAGAAGTGCCTCTTACCTATTTAACACTGTAAAAATTACATTTTCTGCTACTATTAACGTATGCATGCCAGGTGTTACACCCTCCAAATCCGGGTGATCTCTAGGATTACTAGAAAGAATGCAGCTTCGCTTTCTAAGAAGGGTTGAAAAGCAGTATCGGATGGAAAGGCACGCCCTCGGGCTTAAATCCGTTTGTCATTAGGCTCCAATCCAGATTACCAATGCTAAAGTGTCGCACCTTTGTCGTGTATACATAGAGAGTTGTAAAGCAATTAAACGAATAATAACTAAAATGGCTGTGAAGAACATTTGTGCAATCAAAATAATTTGTGTACGTCTTGTGAATTGTATTATACTCCTCTGTATAATATATGAAAGAGCGTTTCAACAATTTGATTTTGCAGGAACAAATAGGAATGAAAAACTGAGCACAGAGTGTATAGTTTTTCTCTCTCATTTGTGAACAAAACATTCGAAAAGCTCTGTGCACTCTGCACAGACTTTTGGCTTGCTATTGTGGCACCATCAAACACGCATATGAAGGAACAGTTCACAGCAATGTTTGTCGATGCTTGGATCTGCTAAAGTCGAAACAGCAGTCGATGCAGCGCCTGGTGTGCTAAAGGATGAATGCTGTTTCCTCGGCCAGAAAGAGAAGAAGCAATTACGAAGCACCGTTCTTTGATCTTGCTTGACTTACAGGATCAATCAGTCGGAGGAGCCGGAGGAACGTATTATTTCACATGGCTGAACCGTTTGTATAAAATCACAATTTAAACAATTATTCCTAGCGTTCAAACCTTCCCTCTAAGTTATTGCTCTATGCTTTGGCTACTCGGAACATCTCTGTATTAAGAGTTCTCAAATTCAAGCGGATCTCAAATTCGGAGAAAAAGCATTCGTTCTCTCCCTATAATGGAGCAACACGATAGCTTATTTGGTATTCGTTGCAAAGAATTAAACCTTGGATGTTCAGGAAAGGGCGTTAAGAAAGTGTGCACTGATGTCAGCAATTGTGAATATTCTGCTTCGCCCATCTACTAGCATTAGAGCGTAGTCAAACAAGAACGCCGTCAGTCGCGGCCCGACTCACAACAGGACGCAATTTAACCACAGGAATTGTGCCGTCCAGACTCTCTCCCAGGCTCCCAAATTCAAGACATTCATGGCATCTGGAACCTTTCTCCAGAAACCGGTTGACGAGAACGTCCGCGTATACATGTGTCCCTACAGGGACGTAAAAATCTTGCCCACTCTGATGTACCCAAGCGATTACGACAAACTAAAGTGCTGGAGCCGTGGCAGCAGGTAGATGCATACTTAACAAAAGAAGTAAAACCTACTAAATTCTACGCTAAGATAGTAGTGAAACCTATTAAACGAAACCTAGGAAATAAGACTGCCAAAAGAACGAAGTCTTTTGCTTACGCGGTGCAATTTTCTACAATAGTAATCTGCTTAGCGATAAGCAGTTATTCGCGTCACTGCTTCTCCATATAACTGCAAAACAGTTTGCCTGGCTCCAGTCACTACATATTGTTTATATTGTAACATGATATTTAAAATCTGTCATTCAAATTTGACAATAAATCAGGTTTGACAGGTTTGAGAAAAAATCGTGCCGTAAATTTCCAGAGAACGAGGGACCGCAGCTTAAAATAAGCACTGGGTGCGTTCTATTTTACTTTTGGTAAACTTTCTATTTTATTTCTTTAACGGCATTATGATACGACAGAACTCCCCGGCAATGACTTCTCCAGACATGACGGTGACAGACTTAGTCACCGCTATGCTGGAGGGTAAATTAAAATGGGAGCAAGGCATTCGATTGATGGAAGGTATAATAAGAAGAAAAACAAACTGGAAAGACAACGAGCTGAAAGGATGAAGCGACGAAGAGATGGAACGGGTTCCGGATACCAACACAAAAAGGGAGGAATTTTAAACTGAGTGCATAGAAGAACCTCCATTATCAGCAAAGCAAAATGAAAGTAGTTACGATGAACATGAATATAAAAGATATTCAAATTAAAAAAACAGCATCATGATGTATTAACAATTGCCAGTAGTGTGGCATATCGTCAGGCTTTCGCTGCGATATGTCGTCTAGAAAGGTTTTTGTTTTACAAGTTGGCTATAGAAGGGATCGAGCACGTGTCTGACCAGATCCTCGGCCTGAGACATTTGATAGTAAGTGGGGTTTCAAACAGAGGATGCAATCTGTGTACAACGATTTTTGGAGGAACCTGGAGGTGAATTGTATGCAAATATATATATATATAACATGGAAGAACAGCTTGGTGTTCCGCTAATCCCCCCGCTCCTCTACAGCGTCACCGTCCCTGACCTAGACATCCTGACACCGCCCCGGTACCCGCCATATCTAACGAGCGTTCCCTTATCCGCCACCTGGAAACGCGATGTTAAAGCTTTTGACAAAGCTTTTTAAAATACGTTGGTGGAATCAATTCCTACAGGGGAAAATGGTCCTCGTAAGTGACGCACTTTGATATATACACCGTACCACTGTAGGTGAGTTGAGATAAAATTGTGGGAAACCTGCAAGAGGTCTGATCTAAGTGAGCTGCCTCTTCTGTACTGTTCTGCTTGCCGCCAGTCAACAGTGCGGATAGCTCTGGGATGTTGTGAAATAATGGGAAGTTGTGCGAGCTCCGGAAAACTTCCGCCTCGATAGCAGTATGAGCTCTTGATTTCCTGGTGGGTTTAGAGCTGACATACGATCTGTATAGAGCACCTTACTAGAGCAACAGTTTGCTTAAAAGGTAGTGTTACAGAAAACGCGGTCGTCGGCATACAAAACGCCAATGTTCAGCTGACAACTTGTAATTGAGATAAAGTGACGAATGAGGCTAGAAAACGGGAGCGGGATTAAGGTATTTTCTTTCGCAAGTCCAATGGTTAGTCCCTGCTCTCGAGTTTTTTCTGTACTATATTCGATAAAACGCTAAAAGTACTCCCGCTAGACATTCTGACTGAGGCTAGGCGTCTTAGTACCAAACATTTGATCCTGAGTCGAACGCAATCTTAAAATCTACGGAAAAGGCGTTTAACTTTCCCGAGACCGAAGGTATGTCATAGTCGTGAGAAGATCACTAGTGGTCAACATTCTATTAATCGGCGCAGCAAAACATCCCTGGCCTAATTTATTATCTGGGGTTAGCTGTTATGATACGACACCTAGAAGGACGCAAATATATTACACCTTTGTTTACTATTGAACTCTTTTATCGGACCAGTTACATACGAGAGCATATTAAAAAAGCAGTCGAACTGTGCGGATGTGTCTGGTTTAGCTTCGTGGTAAATGCCGGAAGAACTAGTTTTTTACTACGGGGTGTCCGGTGTGTGATCTGTAGTGTTGATAAAGTGAGGCCTGCAACTGTTTTGCTGTGCACTGGTGTGTGTTTTCGAGTTTTTTGCACAATTTTGGGCGTCTTGGTTCAAACTTAGTATTGAGGGTTATCTAGTTAGCAACTAGAAAACTAGTTGGCAAAACTATACACCCTCGCCATCAAAGATACTGTACTTAATAGTCCTCGCTTTCAGATACCAGTTGGGGTCAGGTTTGTTGAAGATAAACTGAGCTAATTGTGTAATTGCTTCTCGATCGCTAGGCTAATTCACTAGGAACCGCCAAATTGGTTCCGGTTGCGGAAAGCGGTCTTAAAGACGGGAGTGGGAGAGGAGGTGATCATTTGAAGCTTAGCAACGAGTGAAAAAGGGTGAACCAGCCAGAAACCAAACCTTTAAGACGATGCGCCAGCACATTAGGTAAACGCTGAATCCGTACAAGACCCATAACACGAAAGTGGAGCTCACGAAGCTGCCCTAAAAAGCTCGTCTCGAAAATGTCCACGAAGACAAAGGTTAGGCCTACCGAGAAGTTAAAGCAGCTGACAAGGGAGAGATAGAGCAACTCAGGAAGGAGGTGTTTTACGCATAAAGAAGGTAGGCTCCGGGAGAATCTTTCTCCGGAAGAGAAACAAACGGGAAAAGGGACGAAATTACCTGTGCGTACGCTGTTACGGCGAGGCGGCATATGCTTAAAGTGGTGCAGCCCTGAAGAGTGGATCAGATTCCCTAACTGCTACAGGTGCCATAGGCCTAGTCAAAAGCCCTAAGATTGCAAAGCAGAGAGTCAAGTGTCCCGGGTATGCCACAAATGTGATAAACCTGACTACCCGGTAGCCAACTGCACCAAGGATCCAGGAAGAAACGGATTATGGAAAAGAGCTGACAGATGCGGCAAGGGAGCAGGTAATGTTCTCGGTTTCTTTAGGCGGCCTAGGTGTGCCGGACGCGGTCATCGCCGGACGCGGTCAAGACGGCAGGTTCTGCAATCATGTCGTCATTGACCCAGGCGGCGGACAGGGTTAAAGCATTATTGACAGTGAGGGTGGGACGCCTATAACGGTGAACTTTAAAGACTGACTGACGAATTGTCGTTGTTATTTGATTCTTCTCCCGACGATAGAGTTAACCAGGGCAATTGGGCAACCCTCTACAGGAAAAGCGACTAGCAAACCTGATTAATAGAGCACCTTCTGTTGCTGATAAAGCCAGGCTCCAAGCTGTTAGTAGTCAAAGGGCTGGGGCTTGGCTACACGCCCTACCATGTCTGCAAATTGCGACTGTTGGACGACAAGACCACGCGCATAAGCGCAGGGCTGCGGCTTGGTGCTGACCTAGACGTGCCCCCCGATGTCGTTGTGATGATTCTGTAGACGCGTTGGCCCATAATGGCCTGTCATGCGCGTTAAGTGCAGGCCGACGACCACGGCACTCCGCTTTAACTGACACATTCAGTCGAGCACTTCGATCTGCCGGTTTCCCATGTGTTCTAGAGACCCCGGGTCTATCGAGGGACGACAGAAAAAGACCTGACGGCCTGACTCCGACGCCCTTTAAGCGTGGCTGCATGCTTGTTCGGGACGCAACCATAACCGACTCATTAGCCCCTTTGATAATCGGTGCATGTGCGGACCGAGCAGGTCATGCTTCCAGGTTAGCTGAGGCTAAAAATTAGGCAGAAAATGTTCTAGTGTAGATTATCCGCACGAATTTTGTTCGTTGGCGTTCGAGACTGTGGGAACTACAAGCCCCCTTACGCTTAAACTGATTCAGCGGGTAGGTAGAAGCCTTAATCTTCTTACAGGAGGCTCGAGAGCATCCAATTCTTGCGTCAGAGGCTGTCGCTCGACATTCAACGCGGAAATGCAGCGTCTGTTCGGGTCACATAGTTGAACTGGGCTAACCCTGGGTTAGAGAACCCGTAATTACACGTTTGCGCGAAGACACTCCAAAGTGCTAACATAGCGAAGTTATATATATATATACATATGGGGCCTCTCAACAATGGAAAAGAAACCCACATAGACGCTCAGCTGAAAAAGGAAAGCAATAAGACAGGATTAAAAACAAAAGGAGTAAGAAAAAAGACTATCGTTGTCTCGACAGAGGACAGAAAGGAGACTGGCATCTAGTAGGCTAGGGCCCTTCATCCGACTAATGTTAGAAATACTCCAGGTAAATGTTACCCACTGTAGGGCGGCGCATGGTATGCCCGATAAGACAGAACGGAGAGTACTGTTGTCCGAGCCAAACATTGCAATCACTAAGCAGAATGCAGGGTGGGTACCTGACGTAGAAGCCGCAATTTGGTGGACGGGTTTCGAGAAAAATCTTGCGATTAAGAAGCAGGGGGCGGTAAGGGTTCCTCCTGCCGCCAGATTTATGGGGTAGCGGTCTTTTACAGTTGCTATTTCTCTCTCAATAAGGAGGATGGGACATAAAAGAAATTTCTCAACGGATTTGACCAAAGCACGGAGTCCTATGTAGGAAAGAGGGTAGTGATCACCAGGGACATTTAACGCGGCCAGCATAGCATGGGATAGCCAGAGCACAACTAAACGTGCTTAAACTGTACATAAGTGGATGGCTAAAAAGTGTATTGTGGTTCTTAATGACGAAAAAGGCGTCACCTTTGCCAAAGGTTGCCAGACAAAGCCGTCTATCAACCTAACAATAGTCAACGTCCACCTTCCCACTGAGCCACTGGTGGCAGAGTGGCAAGTGAGGGAGACTAAGGAGATTATAAGGGACCACAAATCTATTTGTCTCACTTTGTGTCCCCGAGGGGCCCCTCGCCCAGCTCCCATAAGAGGTGGCCAATGCGGAAACTCGATACACATATTCTATTGTAGAAGTTGAGATATACGAGGGTTGTACATGGCTGGGGGACACGGTGGCAGATGAATACCAAATCACCAATATACTTTGCACAGCATGCGGGAAAGCTGCTCCCTAATACAATCGTGGGCGCCACCACCCTCCTAACAGGTGAAACGAAGCGACTGCAGCTGCTCCCTAATACTATTGTGGGCGCCACCACCCTCCTAAATAGGTGAAACGAAGCGACTGCAGCTGCCCGCAATACTTGCATAAGGTTTAGCAGCAATTATACAAGAAGAAGCAGTTGGTTAGCGGAAGGCTACAAGGCTGCTCGACTGAGACACCGAGAACGCATCGCCAAAAAGTAAAGCTTGGGCATAGAGAGAGCTTATAGACACGGTGGAGAGCGACGCGTAGAGCCCGCCGTACCCACTGGCTATGGCCAAACTCCGGAGGCCTTCCCCGAAGGCCTCCCCGGATGTGTTGCAGGAAACTGACCCCGGTCTATTTCCACCACAGCTGCGGAGAGGAAACGAGGAGCTCTCGGTTGTCTCGATCGACATCCCAGAGGTAACGTTGAAATAGGCCAAACAAGCCCGGCAATGGCTAGCAACCGGTAAAGCGCCCGGGCTAGATGAGTTCCCTAGAGGTAGCAAGGTAATGCACCTAACAGGCAGAAAATGGACGACCGGCGTTTACTTCGTGATAACAAGCCACCTGATAAAAACAAGAACGAATGTGATTTACCTTGCAGTGATGCTAGATACGGGACTGACCGGATTGGCACACGCAAGCAACGTGGCGGAAAATGTCCAAAAGGTCTCCCTGAACATGGATCATGCCTAGGGTCGGTTTGGTGGCAAAGCTAAAAGGAAGGCCTTGGTGGCCGAATCGGAAGGACCTAACGAACGCTGGCAATTAGGATAAGCCGAGCGTATCGGACGGTCTTAACTGGTTTTAGCCAAAAGCCTTCTATAGAACCTCCTAGCGGCTGAAATAAGTAAAATGTATCTAAGTGAAAATCTGAGACTCACCAGGGTCAGGAGTGCCACAATATCGGCCTGGCACGAGGAATGGCGCATGTAAGACTTAGCGTGAGCACAGAAAACTGGACCAAAGGTCGGATAATGAAACCTAGTATGTAGTACGACCGCCGACAAAGGGAAATTTTATTGGACGAATCTGGACATAACCGGACATGGCCAAGTTCAGAGATGCAAGTCAAGAATAAAGAAGGCCATTAACGAAATATGCGTACTGTGTGACTCTGGAAAGGCAGATGCTGCAGTGTGATGTTCTCAGGGAATCCAGGGTTGAAGGACTAACCGCTGTGAGGGCTGACCCAACAGAAAGGTGGTCATCTATATGATGACTTCGGCGGAGGCATGGAGGAAGGCGACGAACTTATAGAGACGCCTATCCCATAGCTTCGAAGTAATACCAAAGTAGCACGGAGCTTGGGAAGGTAGGGAGAGATTCCGGGATTAGTGGGTTTGTGAGTCCCACATTCGTCACTCCGGCCGCTCGTGACGAATCATGCCTTCCCCAAAACCATCTATAAAAAAGCAGGTACGCACAGACCAAGTTCTGCGCAATCGGTAGCGTTTGGCTTAAAGAAGTGGAAACGAGATTTGGCAGTTTTTAAGGAGCTTAAACTAGAAGAGTAACATATCTGCATAAAGTTCTCTGTTAGAACCCAAATATTATTTTCAGAAGAGAAGGAGATGTTATAAACTGCTCATAAGAATTAAACAGTAACCTGAAACACTGTATACGTAGTACCGTTAATTTCGCGACGCACGTAAATAGACTAGACACGGCCCCTTCTCGAGAAAGCCATCGACGTCAATAACAGAAAAAAACAATAAAACACGTCGTGCTATTGTATCAGAATTGAATAAATTACACATGTATGAAGTAGCGGAAAATGACTATATATATATATATATATATTTTTTTTTTATATATATTACAATACGCATGCGGGACACAATACCGAAGATTAGCTACGCCAATGGGCCTAGCAGATAAGATGCGTGTCTTGTGGTTGTCACGTGTCCGCTTCGTCTAGGCTAGGCCTAGTGTGAGTGTACCCCGAACGGAGGCCACGTTGTATGTCAAGATCCAGGCGTTGTCCTTAAAAAAAGACGACGATCTGCTAACACCGGTTGACATCTTTAACATAATGCCGACATTGCGGATCAGCTGTCTGGTCCGAACACCAGGAGCACCCAAGGTCTCAAACGCGAGAGGCCAAACTTCGTGGGGATACCTAATTGATGAGTATTTTCTCAGCTTGTTGGTCTCCGCAAGATGGGCTGCATAAACAGCTTTGAATGCGCCGCCACCGACCATAGAAGGTAAGGGCTCTGCTAGAGGTCTCAATGATAGCGGCATGTCTAGGGCGTCATCCTGCATTGATAATACACGATAGGCCGTGATGTCGCAGTCGAGGGGTTACTACATTGACACCAATGAAGGCTAACTAGGTCTGTTCCTAGTCGTAGGCCTACTGCTATGCAAATCGTCTCGTCATCAAGAAGGGTACCTATAGGTACACTGGGAAGCGCGTGTAACCAGGCGTGTGAATCCTTAGCGGACACGGCATTTAAACGAGAATTGATCGTGTCGTCGGCAGCTTCATTAGAAAGACGTCGTTGTACTTCAGCGTGCAAAGGGGCACCCCAGGCACGTTGAAATAGTACGTTGTCAGGCCTGTCAGGCTTCCACACCGGGCCTCAAGATTTTCCTGAAGCTGGGCTAAGCGGCTTCTAAACTGGCCGACTCCTATTGTATCCGATTTGTATACGTTTTTTACATCCTATATTTACCGAGCAAGATGGCTTGGTGGCAAAAGCCTTTGGTTTGTATTCGGAAGGCCTGGGTTCGAGACCCAGACCAGCCACTCCTAAATTGGATTTTATGGTTCCCAATTTAAACAAGGCGAATGCTGGAGTGGACTAAAAATCGACCACGATCGAAAAAAAACGGGGAGCACACATGTCTCAATAAAAAGAGATAGTGCATTATCATCCAAACCCCCCCCCCCCCCATTATCTAAAAGGGAGATTGCTCTGTTTTATGCGCTTTGCATTGGTTTTCGAAGATGCAATTGCATATTAGACACCAATGCACTGGCTATAAACGAATTTTAAGCGGGATTGAGTAAGAGAAACATACATTTTCCGTCCAAAAGATAGGCAGGATAATGTTCGGCACCGGCTCGGTTGGCAAAGGTATTAGCCTCATATTAACTTGAATCCTTATTCGCATGTCAACTGTCAAACCGGTTCTCTGAAATGACAAATGACTAATTATTTAGCCTATACTGTCATTGTAACAGTGTGGTCAGTTTAGTGGTCAGTTATATTGGTGAGAAAGAGCAGCTAGTCATATACAATTTGGCCTTGATTTATCAATTGGTTTTAATCAACATACAAAATGTATTAATTATTAACACTCTCACCTCAAGTGCTCTTTGCCAATTATGCCAAGACCTGAATCTAAATTATTTACGTAGACAATGTCTTAACAAATTTGTTCTAAGCAAAAAAGTGGCTCCAGGTGCTACTTGCTCTTAACTAAGAAATAAGACGCAGCGTTGGTACATGAAGGTAGAAGTTTTCCTTGACATTCCATGACATCGCTTACATTTGTGGGTGACTTCGCCGGTGAGACAGTGCATTGGGATTACAAGATATATAGAAAGCGGTCCTGTTCAATATATTTGTCAACCTAACTTTTACTTTTGCATCCTCTAACGGTAGCCCACTACAGAATCAGCGAACAGACCCGCGACATGTTTTATTCGATTGTCAGGCCAGTAAAACTCTCCACAACGACAGTAACCTTGATATATGCGGTTTTACACAGTGAAATCCAGCTCAGGACATATTATTAAACAAATCAGTACGAATAATCTATCGTTTATACATTTGCAAAAAGTAGCCCTACAGAATTTCAGGCAATTCAGCAGCAGAGAAAAAGTCTTACGGCGCTCCCTTACGCGCTATCGGCTTTGTTCTCGTTGGCCACTTTATTCTCGCAAAGGTCCTTAGAATACCGTCGACTGCTAATAATTTGTCATGTGGGACCTTAACTACAGAAACCAGTTTGCCTCTGCGCCTCTTCAAGACTGGGGATTGTATCGGCCACTCGCCTCGACGTTCAATTTGGGCTTTTCGGCTTTAGTCTACTGTCCCTCTTGAGAAGGTGTCTATCATGCCGAGTAACCTTGTCAGCGGTGTAGCGGTCGGAAAACGCAAACCGAGGTGACCTCACGGGCGTGCGTCCAGGGCAGCCATAACACTGTATGCCTACAGACAGTTACAATCTCAGCTTCGCGAGTACCGAATTTTCTGCTGCCGTCACGGTTTAAAAACCCAGGACGTGGTGCTTTAAGCTGAGCCTTAATATCGTTTTAGGTGCTTTAGTTTAGACCACATGAGGTCGACGTGTAAATAGCCTT
>QVRM01003290.1:0-22500 GCA_003439945.1 Dermanyssus gallinae | reverse complement strand
ATATAATGGATTATGACTGAACGCCTCTTAAGTCAGAATCCAATCCTGAACGCCTTTAAGTCAGAATCCAATCCAGAGTCCATAACATTAGCATTTGGAATGTATATTGTTTATTCTATAGTTGTGTGAGTGCATAACTGAACAATATGAGCAAATTGAAATGAAGTAGTGAAGGTCTTCATATAGGTTTTCAATCTTGAAACGAGGCCAACAAAGAATAACACGTAAGAATAGTGTGTTATTCTTTGTTGGCCTCGTTTTTCTAGCTAAGCAAAAGGTTTTGTCAACGGCTATGTTTATGATAAAATATCTATGTAGCGGGAAAAAGATTCTTATGACACGCGAAAGGATACCAGCCAATCTGTTTACTAAGCCCGTTAGCCAAAAGATATGAAGCAATTTTCTAAGAAAGGATCAATCACGGCGCAATTTGGCTTCGGTAAACATAAATCTGCCCTAACGGCATTTTACATTTGAGCTGAACATGTGCGTTGATCCACCATCTGTACAAGATAGCTAGTCATGGTCACCACACATGAATGTAAAGAACACTTTCAACAGCCTACCATGGAAGACCACCTTGGACACGTTACTTTGTAAAACGTTCCTCCATATCTAGTAAATGTCCCTTTTGGATATCTTAAGGGATGCCAAAAGACTCAATCCCGGGCCCACTGTTTTGGAACCTGGAATACACAACAAACCAGAGCTTTGCACTCAACTGCAGAATGGCTGACGACCGCAGGACTGACACTTAGAAGTGAAATCATTCTCCAAACTGGCAAGAAGAGAGTTCCACCATTGCACGTATAGGTCGCAGGACAAACAGTCAAGTTCGTGGGATCACGCTAGACATGTCCGTGACCGGTTCAGGACCCCCCGCAAAATGGCATAATTTGTGGAATACATTCTGGGTTCGACCCACGCCTAGAAAGTTGAAAGTGAAAGAGCACAGAAGGTGCTAAAGACGAAGCATAGAATGTGTAAGGAGAGGCAATATTTTTCGATGCCGATACGGCTAAAGAAAACCAACTTTGAATAAAACAGGTTTGCAAAAGATGGGACAAAGTGCCCTTGAGAGATGGGGGAACCTGTTAGGGACCTAGCTGGATGGTCCAATAGAGCACTCACTATATCCCCTGATGGCCCATAGCACTGTTTCATAAAGGTCTGGGCCATCAGAGAGTGAAGTTTAAGGAAGGAGGTGCATTTAGTGGGTATGGGTTTCATTAGAGTAACATCCGTTAAGGTTGGGTCCCACATAGCTCGAGAAGGAAAGTGATTTTTCCTAGTCGCAGCGGTCGTGCGTAACTGCATTTAACCCTTATCCACTAAAAAATATACTTAAATACCATACTCATCGATTTCGCGGTTTCCTGTTTCATTGAAAAGGTCACTGCCCCCGCCAAAACGAGCGATTAATTCGCCGTCAATAGCGTATTGCTTTTGTAGATATAGAGGCCACGGTTTAGCAATTTCCGGTGAGAAAATCTTCACGCTTCTCGGCGGTTCTCTGAACGCTGAGAAAAGCTCGCCATCTGCAAAAAAATGTGGCGCCGATCTGAATGCGTCAATATAAGCCTAATTTATCTTGTCACATGCTAGGTCACTATAGAGAAGGTCCGCATGTTAGCGGTATTTCTGGATAGTGCCACCTATATATATTTTTGTTTTTTACAGAACATTTAGTAGTTACAGTACATATTGTATACAAAACTGTAGAATTGACAAATAAACTTTGTAATTGTTGCTATACGAGTTCTCGTCGAAATGGTTTGCGGCGAAAAATTCCAGTTACGGGCAACAATTTTGTATGAGTTCCAAAAATGCTTTATTGCTGCGGAAACTGCCCGAAACATCTGGAGCGTATTTGGCAAGGGCAGCATTTCAAAGAGTTTATGCTACAATTGATTCGCCAAATTCCGTTCCAGCAACTCAAGTCTTCAGAATAAATCCCGTTCTGGAAGGCCTATTACGCGCGAAGAAGACCGCAAAACTGTAGGTATACAACCATCGTCACTTGATTGGGCCCAGGGTTTTGCATCAAAGTTAACCAATTAATACCTTATGGATAGCGCAACATAATAGAGCATCTAGCAAAATGGTCTTTTTGGGTTGTCAGACACAACGAGTGCCAAGTTTTTGTCGCCCTTTAAAGAAAGAGACCGTCTCAGGATTTATAGACAACACAGATGCTGAGAAGCTGGTGATACACTATAGATTAATCTTGTAGATTATACACGTGGCTTCCTTAGTCCACCGGCACCATGTCTGAAGACCTCCTTGGACAAATATTCTGAGGAATTACTTTTGGTTCATTTCCAAAGCGCAGTAACACTACGTTGGCGTTAATGCCCTTCGTAAAGCCATATTTGATTGGTGATATTTCTGTTTAAGCCGATGTCGGATGCGGAGTACAGTGGCCAGGCATATATCCTAGAGTAGAATGCCGCTCATGAAAAACTTACATGTCTAGGATATACATGGATGCACGAGTTCGATCTCCACCGTTGCACATCTGTAGTTGTTGGGGTCCGTCTCGTGAAACGAGAGCGGTCGATGGTGGCTGAGAGTCAGCCCCCAAAAAGTTAATTCAACGATTTATTCTATAATTTTGTCTATGGTAAGGTGTTTACCTACTTGTTTACTAGAAAAAAACCCTGATCGGTACAATTTGGTAAGCAATTTAAATATTGAGACTACGTTGCCTCGGAGAATTGTGCGACTCTCTTGTACTTTGTAGTTATTAAGCGTTCGCCCAACTTGGTGAGTAGTCTCTCACTCAGAAGACCAAGGGCAGACGGAGGCACTTCCGTGGTGGTACGAGAGGTCATCTCCATCCGACGTTTGACGCTCGCATGTAAGATCTCATAAGTTACTAGTGACGGGCGCTCCCTTCGTGCTGGAGATGCTCTACTTCTTTCATTCTTTTTTGTTTTCAATTATTTTAAATATTACTATAGGTCTTCTTTAAAATTAACGGTGTGTATACTCTTTCACATAAAAGGAACCGTTACCACATTTTCAATTTCGTGTTGCTACATCTAACGTCTTATGTTACGCTATTGACGTCTCACTCACCTTATGACAGATTACCATATCGCTTTAACACGACTCCTGGCGACAAGATTTGGGCTTCTATATGTTAGGGGCTATTTAATACTACTTTCCGCATATGTAGCAAATGTGAAATAGACCAATACCTGTTTGAGTGTAATTATTTATATTTGATTTACCTGTACCCTCGAGCTTGTTACATTGTTTTTCAAACCCAAAAAGGTAACTGCAAATTAAGTAACATAAACATACATTCTTTTGAGAATTTAGACAATAAGGGCGACTTTTTGAATACCACACTAACCAATGTACAGCACACCTCTTTATTATCACATAAAGAGGTATGCTGTACATTGGTTAGTGTGGTATTCAAAAAATGTAGTAACAACAACAAGTAAACATTGATGTTGCATCCAACTCAAGGTTTAACAATGATTTTTTAACGGTAAATGTGGTGGCATGGGTTGCTTTACAATAAAACGACAGAAAATGGTGTAGATCAGTTAAAACGAAGCCCTGACTAGTTCGCTGATGTGATTACTAAAATATCTAAGTTCACAATTACTTAAATGCCTAAGTCATTCTTAGGGTAGGGCCATTTGCCTTCGGCTCTTGGAGGAAAGTGTGCTGATTCCCTCAAAATGTTGTTGCAGCATATCGTTTACATCGCTATACAGTAAGCATTCGAGTATTTGCCAAACTTATGATACTTCGTGCTCATTGTAACCATGTTGGCTACCGCGCAACAGCGGAATCTATTTGCGACAGATCACTGCGTCTTTCTGTACATGTGCTATATGCATTGCAGGTGAGTTTTGTATGTGTCTATATTTATACATATATTTTAGGTTTGAAAATAAACGAAGTGATTACTTAAATATGTTTTTCCGAAACCAGGCACACGTACTAGTTAGTATTGCATAGTACATAATATATATATATATATATATATGTATATATATCGGATCTTGCTGAAAGCTACTTACGGCAAATTGTTGATACGGGCAAACTGGTTGACTCTTTTGGTATCGGTATGCACCGCAGAAATAAAATTCACGATTCTACTCCGATAACCGAAATAAGCGAACTTAAAGTTGCCAGAGTAAGGAAACGCAGCCTCGTGAGTGTCGCGCATATCCGGGTCGACGTATCTGTATCGATATGAATAAAAAATAATTAATACGACAAAAAACAAAGGCTCGACATTTTATTACAGCAGAATGATCTATATATATATAGACCGCCTTCTGGAAGCTATGCGACATCACTTTGGCATTAACGGTCAAATGTTTAACCTAATCAGAAGCATTCTCACTGCGAACAACATCACAATTAGAAATGGGCATCACTGTATTGCGCAAGAAGTTAAACAGACCATTGGCCTAGCACAAGGCGACACGGCAAACCCTTTCCTATTCATCCTCTATGTCGCAGGGTTAAGCCAAACACTTCGAAATGCTTAAGCTCCGCATGTATTCTACGCTGACAATTTTATCATAATGGCCAAGTCAAGACCACATTTACAGTTTTACCTCAATGAAATGAGCCAATGGTGCGCACAATTATAAGCTGACAATGAATGCATCCAGGACGAAAATCTTTCGATTTTCCCAAGGAGGCCGATACGCCTGTCTTGACTACATCATCAGGGTAAATAACCAAACTATCGAATTAGTAAGTCAATTTAGCTACCTCGGGGTAACCTTGGCACCCGGCCTATCTTTTACAAAATACATAGAGAACAAACGTGCAAAAGTAGTATCGGCCATGACGCTACTCTGAGGTCTTACACAAATTGACATTAAGACTGGAATGAACCTTTTTAAGATAAAAATAACTCCGATTATAACTTACTGCCTTCGGGCGATTGCACCAAACTTAACCTTAGATAACATGAAAGAAATAGACAAAATAAAAGCTAATTTTGTGAAGTATATGCTCAGACTGCCGCGTAACGCATCGACAACCTTGGCGTTGGAACTTTGCCAAGAGCGAAGCTTTGTGGAAGATCTTATCCTAGACAAATACGTTTTAGCGCACTCGTCGTAGAGCAATATCGCGCCTACAGAGAAAAGCGTAATTTAAGCTTTGCCATAGAGAGGTTCACGGTCCTGCATTCACGACAGACCGTTGGAAGCAGGGAATGCAAGTAAACAGACGGGTACTCCGCAGACTTACCTGGCATGGCTACCACCAATAATCTGCCTAAAAGGGTATTGCTTTGAAATTGAAGACTGTATGTAATTATTATGGCACATGTAATATTGACCGATACCACATACTGCAATGCAACGAAATAGAAGCTGGTTTGACGAATGCAGTAGTGAAAGACGTTATTAGCCGACATGCATTTTAGGTAATATCTACCAATTTCTGGTGAAATAAACTTGTATATATATGTATATATATACAGGTAGTTCAACAAGTTCTTAAAATGAAAACCAAGAATTTTCCAAATATTGTTTTTAATTTTTTCTTATTCGATATACTCCCCGAGAAGCTCAATACACTTTTCCAACCGAGATTTCAGAGCATTTATACCTATTGAGTAGAATTCCGCGTCTTTAGACTGAAAATAGGCATTGACAGCGGCCTTAACCTCTTCATTGCTGGAAAAACGCTTTCCACCGAGACTATTCTTCAAATGTCCGAAGAGGAAATAATCAGAGGGGGCCAGGTCTGGAGAATAGGAAGGTTGTTCAATAAGTTCGAACCTCAGTTGGGCCAGTTTTGCCGTTGCTTGCCACGACTTGTGTGCGGGAGCATTGTCCTGGTGAAACAGGACAACCTTCTTCTGCAAAGCGGGCCGTTTCACGATGAGTTCTTGCTTCAGGCAGTCCAACAGTCTTGCATAATATTCTCCCGTGATCGTTTTACCGCTCTCAAGGTAGTCGACCAGAATTATTCCACGTTGGCCCCAAAAAACCGTAGCCATCATCGTTCCGGCCGATGCCGTTGTCCGCACCCTCTTCGGAGGTCCTTCACCAGGTGCACACCATTGACGAGATGTTTCTTGGGTCTCGGGAGTGTAGTGATGGACCCAGCTTTCATCGACGGTCACGAATCTGCGCCAAAAATCCGACGGATTTTTCGACATCTTGGCCAAATTTCGCTGTGAAGCGGAAACACGCGCGTCTTTTTGGCCTTGGTTGAGCAAATGCGGCACCCATTTTGCTCTGAGCTTTTTCATCTTCAAGTTTTCGTGCAGGATGGAAATGCACACTACCCAAACTGATCCCCAAGGCCTCCGCTATCTCCCTAATGTTCACTCGCTTATCTGCGGCAACGATTTTCCGCACTTTTTCCACGTTTTCCTCATCAGTTGCCGTTTTTGGGCGTCCTGAACGTAGTTCATCCTCGGTGCTCCTGCGACCTCTTTTTAACTCATTAATCCAGTTGGAAACAGTGGCAAAACATGGCGCAGAGTCACCGTACACCTTATTTAGCTCAGTTTCACTTGGGTCGCACTCCAACCTTTGAAATAAAAATGCTTGATAACCACTCGAAACTCTTTTTTATGGTTGCTCTCTGGTTGAAGCAGCAGTTGAGCCTGTCTTTCTTTGCATTCTTCTTGTTTCTCCTGAAGAACTTTTTTGCCGTAGCTGCCCCCAGTTTTCAGGCCTCCTCACTGGAGACGATCTATTCTATAAGGTCTATATAACAAGTACGAGTTGAAGTTCCCGTGTACTGTAAGAATCTGAGTGAGGTAATAGTTGAGGCCTCCTCCTGGCTTTCTATCCATGCCTTGAAATCTGGCAGTAATACGCACAGGGATGCACACCGGGAGGGGTCCTGGAGAGCATCCCACTCTGGGCATATCACTCTGCCTGCCACGTCTCAATTGTGACGTTCCTCTCTCGGTCTTTTTCCGCCTGCCTTAAGTCCCATAAGTTCTTCCTTTCAAGTGCTTTAAGATCCCAGGGGTTCGACCCTACCAGAGCCAGAGGAGCATTCGTGCTGACTGTGCTGACTGTGCAGTACCCCTGGATTATTATGTCGAGACCAGTGCGGCTTGGGACAACCACGAAAGGCCTCCTCTTCGGCTCCCACAGACGTGCACAATAAATTAATATAAAGCTTATTTAACAATTATTCGAAATTACCCACCGCTATACAGCTACATACTTATGTATTTCTGCTGAAAAAAACTATGGACATAGATCAGCAAAATGTAATTAGCTCTCAATAACAATAATATCGAAAAGACACTTTGCAGAGCGAAGTAAAGGCTTTGTACTAGATGAGATAGCTCATTGTATAGCTACTGTGTATGTGCATCTGTAGGTGTAAGTACTTTAGAGAGCCAGATAAGGTATTTTTTTGTAAATTGCTTTTGAAGGAACTTTTCCGGCTTTGTTCAAAATTGTGCACTCATATTTTTAAATTTATTTTGACAGCATTTGCCAAGCGTTTTTTCTAATGGCATGGAACGCTGCTAATGATAACCTATTCTCTAAGTACGATTTTTTATTTTGCCATGGTTGAGGCTTTTAGTATTGATATTTTACCTCGAAAAAAAATTACATTTTTACTTTCTTTAAGTTTTTGTCAATAGCGTCCGAACGTAAGCAAACTGTGCCACCGAACAATGAATGTTCTTGATATTATTATCTTAGGGCCCTTGTGCACTTCTGTGTGTTTTAAGTGTATAAAAAAGGCGTCAGCTATAGAAATCAAAACATACTCTGAGACGGATGTACCAAACAGAGATGATTCAAGAAAGACACAAACTATCACTAGTAAGTTTGTAGCTAGTCCGCTTAGGCTGTGTACAATCCTTTCGATTAGATGGATCCTGTTTCATTTACAGCCGTTTTCTTTTTACCCTTTACCTTGTGCCTAGACAAACCTTAAAAAGTTTTTTAAGGTTTGTCTAGGCACATTAACATGGTTAAAGTAAGTATAATGGAATAACACGGAACGGATTTAGTGTGTTCATGCTTCCGAATAAAAACTGTTCCTAAGTTAAGTGCAACAAAACATAAATAAAATAAAAAATACTATTGCTTGTCGGTGCTCTATTTCACTTTCAGGGACCCTTCGCCAACATATGACGTAAACTGAGTATAAAATGTGATCCGAATCATTCATGAAAAGTAACGACGTATGTCTTTTCTTTTTTAATCAAATACACGAAATATGGCAAAATAAATCCAGCTTACCCTTTTATAAAGTATTCGTTGACAATGATAGTTAGAAAAAGGCTCTTCTTTTGTAATGTCCAGCGCTGCGTGCCGTTTGGGTAAAAAAACATAATGGCAGCAAAGTTCACAGTTGTAATGGTATCCTCCAGACTGCCATTAGACAAATTGGGCTCAAAGATAAACATCTTCATATCATTATAATGAAGAAGATCGCCCGTGAATATGCTTTTTTCCTTATTGTAATCAACCCTGGGAAAGAAGCAATTAAAAACTTATTATGCACTGAGCGAGGAATAGAACAGTTATAGTAATAGCACATAGTTTGCCCCCCATTGGCCAGCTTGTATTTAACATATTTTTAACCGCCCGAGTGGGGCGTCCAACGGGATCTATTTTGATCAGAACGTCGACTTTGTCAACGCTCCCTCTCTCTTTTATGCTTCGAAAGCTTAACCACTCAGATGCCGCACATCATAGATTTAGCCGCTTTAGCCGCACATCATAGATTATAAAGACATAACATACCTACGTGAATGTTTTGTCCGAGTCAAGCTTAGTGACAGGTCAGGCACATCGTGTTATTTTTAAGGTTTTGGATTTGACGTCTGTTGAATGACATTAAGCAGGGGCAATTATCTCGAATATGCTGATGATTTAAAATTTTACCTTTCTGTATTCTCTAAAGGTTCCTACCCTCTGAGATAACCTAGAGTAGATGGCTGTGTCCGCCAGTTTTTACGAACGCTGCTTTTACAAAACAAATGCCCTGTGCTAAAATACGGTGGAATTGTCACTTGAATGAATACTAATGTGCTACAAACTTTTTTTCAAACTCCTAAAGTATTAAGTAAAACTCCTTGTGAAGTATAAGTTTTACCTAACCTTGACTTCGATCGTCATATGAACCATATCGTAGACTGCTGCGTAATGCTTAACACTTTTTTATCAATTTAAACCAAGATCTAATATAAAACACTTTATATCCCAAATTCAGTTATTGCTTTAAAGTTTACGGGGTACGCTAGCTGAATGGAAGAAAATATTGTCCTCTGCATCGTCTTCAAGGGGCCTTATGTAAAGGTGCCCTCAAAATAAAAGACCTGCCACTTATATTTTGTAGTATGACATGCAAATTATCTCATAAAATACCCATCATTCGCATCGGGCACGCGTCGCAGGGGCAGGGGTCGGGCAAGACTCCCACTCGGACACGAGTGATAAATAGGAAGTGAACCATCGGCGCCGTGGATTTAAACATTCACATGTATATAACATTTTTATAAATTACTCAAAATACCCATCATATCAATCAATAAAAAGTAACTAACCGCCTAGTTTCTTCCTACTAAGGCCCGTGATAATGCACACGAAAAGCACGTGCAGCCAAATGCAGTGCCCACCTATATACATATTCGAATAAATATAATTCAAAGGGATGTGCACATAAAGAAAACTAACCTGAATACGTACGGTCCGAGTTCGCGCACGATCGGTCTTTTTCCCTTTATAAAATCGTTATAGTTCGTGAGATTGAACACGTAGAGTGATTGGTAGGAATTCATCGCAGAACTAAAATATATCCTGTCCAGAAAAGAATGTCTCAGAAAAGGCTTAGGCTGCTCCCGCTGAATTTCTTTTAAAGCCCAAAGTAACAGACCGATATCAATAGGTAGCAGAACAACAGCCA
This sequence comes from Dermanyssus gallinae, assembly GCA_003439945.1. Classification (NCBI taxonomy): domain Eukaryota; kingdom Metazoa; phylum Arthropoda; class Arachnida; order Mesostigmata; family Dermanyssidae; genus Dermanyssus; species Dermanyssus gallinae. Next base: position 12,612 of record QVRM01003290.1, on the reverse strand, counting down.
TGACTGCAATTTTCATAAACACATGAACCAGAAGCCCAACTAAGTTTTGCAGCTGACAGGGTGCCTGGAGCAAAATATTGCCTCAGAGGTAAGTAATAAGAGCAAGTATACAACAGTATTTTGAAATGACAGAAACAACAAAGTCTAAGTTGCAAGTAGACAATATAATGCGAATCATATATTTGGCAAACTGCTAAGCGCGCATGACCCAAATGCTAGAAACTAAAAGTACTAGAGAATTTACTTTTAGCATATAGTCGGGAGACATCGTTAGCATATATTCGGTTGCAATTAGCGCAATCCCTAAAACGTTTGGGTTTTATTTACAATGACGTTGCTTGTTTAGATTGTCGTTTTATTATATGATTAGTGGTGACTTCTGTACTAATGCTGCGTATACTTGGAAAATAAATGCTAAACTAAAACTACTTATCGTGACCTCTCGCTATTTCGTTGGCGTTTGGATATATATTTTAGAAACAGTTGATAACAGTTTGCCACCTATGCGGTGGAGTACGATTATGCGACTCCCGAAAAATCGATTAAAACAATCGGCTTGACTGTGATCTTTATAGTTTGCAATGTCTAAATCAATGCAAAGTTGCCTGTGGCACGATATCGTCTGAATGCATCTATCGTCGTAGTGCGTTCTCGCTACTGGAAATTATATAGGCTTTCTTCAGCAGAGGTATATAGCAACAGGGCAATGACAACGATGCCCAACACAAACAATCAGCAAGGCCAAAACTTGAACTTTCTAATGGTTGCTATGGCAACGCCTTGTTTTGAACGGTACGTTAGCCGCCTAAGCCACTGCCGCTACAAACCTGGTTTGTGCAATGCATTGTTAGAGCGCTTATATATATATATATATATATATATATATATGAAAGCGCTTTACCAATGGTTATGTTAAAGCGTGTATATATATATATATATATATATATATATACCTTAGAAGGTTTGCCACCGCCATCGCTGGCTATTAGGTTGTAACCAAGCTACGAGTATTTGCTGCAACTTGGAATCGTTCCTGCGCCTATGAGTAAGCGGGGTCTACGCAGGCATCGTAGCCTGGCGATAGTCTCATCGACTGCCAGTTGGCGAGCCTCAGTTTTAACTCCCAGGCGTTTGTACGTGTATTTTACATCGACTTGTCCACACTTGGATGCCTAGAGCGATGCCGATGTAGTCCAACGGCAGCAAGCCGCGTGGTTAATTAGATATCTCTAGGCCGCCGAAACGTCTGAAATTGCGGCTGTGAACAAAACAAGGGCACCGTCGACCACCACAGAGTGTAATTAACGCAACGAATCGCTCATGCAGGTAGTGTCTAAGCGTAAGAAGAAGTCCACATATCGTGATCAACGCAAGGTTGGGGATCAACACAAGCTGAGGGTTGATGCGCATAGTGGCCAATTCAATGCTCAAATCAAAGTCGTGGACCAGAGAAAAACCAGAGAAAGACGACCCTGCTTCTGACGAGTTCGCTTAAGTTCATTCCAATTTCCCTGGCTGCAAGGTATCAAGCTGTGAAGCCGCTGTATCCGTATAGGCCAACACAGAGGGTGCGGCCAGAAGCCTCCAAAGATGCGCATAACTATCAGGATTTCTCCCATAACCTCGGTGGTCACATGCTTTATTTTATCTCGCGTGACGAGACACTGAATAGAGCTTTCTCAGAAGCTCAGTAAAAATGCTGGCACTTAAAAAGGCTCCTGGGCGTGGGATCACTTGTTGCTCAGTCGTTCGTCGATTAGTAAAATCGCAGGCCGTCAAATGACCTTCCACTTTCCTATTTGTGTATTAACAGGTTGATTAATTTATTGCACTGACTGCTTAATGATAATGTTCTGGGTGCCCATTATAGGCCGATTAGGCGATTTAAGTGTGCCGGACGCAGCCACGATGGCAAGACCCGCAATAGTGCCCGCAATGAACCACGATACGGGCAGGGCTGGAGCGTTAGTGGATAGTGATGTGTGAGATTATAAATATATACAACTTATAACGTTGAACTTCAAACTGACTGATAGGTTGTCGTCGCCTCCATTGACGTTCGATTTGTTTGGCTTTTTTACACACATATATATATATATATATATATATATATATATATATATATATATTCAGGGCGTAATTTTCTTGCTACTCTATGCTGTGTTCGTTGACTATAGATCGACCTTTACATAAAATTACCGAAAATTGTAATCGACAGGCTGACTGTTGATGCAATGGGACAACGGATTAGTTGTCTGCTCGCATCGGCACTTCGGGCCAACCCAATTACGCTCAATAATGAAATAAACGAGCACTACCCCTGGCAGCAGGGCTTGGGCGCAACCTTGAATAATTTATCAAGTTCCTCTCAGGGAGCCGACAATTAGCTATTTTTTTCTTGTATGGGCTTTGGCTGAAATTGTTAAGGAATAATATATATATATATATATATATATATATATATATATATATATATATATATATATATATATATATATAATATATATATATATATATATATACAGGTAGTTCAACAAGTTCTTTAAATGAAAAGCAAGAATTTTCCAAATCTTGTTTTTAATTTTTTCTTATTCGATATACTCCCCGAGAAGCTCAATACACTTTTCCCACCGAGATTTCAGAGCATTTATACCTCTTGAGTAGAATTCCGCGTCTTTAGACTGAAAATAGGCATTGACAGCAGATTTAACCTCATCATTGCTGGAAAAAACGCTTTCCACCGAGACTATTCTTCAAATGTCCGAAGAGGAAATAATCAGAGGGGGCCAGGTCTGGAGAATAGGAAGGTTTGTTCAATAAGTTTGAACCTCATTTGGGCCAGTTTTGCCGTTGCTTGCCGCAACTTGTGTGCGGGAGCATTGTCCTGGTGAAACAGGACAACCTTCTTCTGCAAAGCGGGCCGTTTCACGATGAGTTATTGTTTCAGGCAGTCCAACAGTCTTGCATAATATTCTCCCGTGATCGTTTTACCGCTCTCAAGGTAGTCGACCAGAATTATTCCACGTTGTCCCAAAAAACCGTAGCCATCAGCTTTCCGGCCGATGCCGTTGTCCGCACCCTCTTCGGAGGTCCTTCACCAGGTGCACACCATTGACGAGATGCTTCTTGGGTCTCGGGAGTGTAGTGATGACCCAGCTTTCATCGACGGTCACGAATCTGCGCCAAAAATCCGACGGATTTTTCGACATCTTGGCCAAATTTCGCTGTGAAGCGGAAACACGCGCGTCTTTTTGGCCTTGGTTGAGCAAATGCGGCACCCATTTTGCTCTGAGCTTTTTCATCTTCAAGTTTTCGTGCAGGATGAAATGCACACTACCCAAACTGATCCCCAAGGCCTCCGCTATCTCCCTAATGTTCACTCGCTTATCTGCGGCAACGATTTTTCCGCACTTTTTCCACGTTTTCCTCATCAGTTGCCGTTTTTGGGCGTCCTGAACGTAGTTCATCCTCGGTGCTCCTGCGACCTCTTTTTAACTCATTAATCCAGTTGGAAACAGTGGCAAAACATGGCGCAGAGTCACCGTACACCTCGTCTAACTCAGTTTTCACTTGGGTCGCATTCCAACCTTTGAAATAAAAATGCTTGATAACCACTCGAAAACTCTTTTTCTCAATTTTTCAAAATCACGCCGATACGTTGCACGGGAAAAGCGATCAAACGAAATCGCAACGGCCAATCACCATAATATTTTGAATGCTAGCATTCGAAAAGTTGCCGTTTCCAATAGCGGTGAAAGCGCGCCGAAATTCGAATTCTGAAAAGCTCATTTTAAGAACTTGTTGAACTACCTGTATATATATATATATATATATATATATATGGCCTAGCCTGGTCCGCCTGCCTATCACCCACCCACCTCCCGTCTACAGATTCCTCCTCTCGACCGGAGCCTGAGTAGGCGCTAAGACGAGCTCTCTTGGCAGTCTCTTTGACCACCTTCGCGGACATGATCGCATCAATGGGGTCAATACCTTTTTTCCTGGCCGCCGCTGAGGTCATCATATGAATGACGATTTCGTTGACCGGTCGGCCTCGCACAGCGGCCGCCCCCGCGTTCCGCGCTTCGCGGAGGGCCCCACAATGCAGCACCTGGGACGCATAATCACCGTCCAGCGCTCGTTCTGCTCGCTCCCCGGCAGATCCCATGGGAGCATCTTGGACAAGACAGTAGTGCCTTAGTCGGCACGGTACGGAATGCGCGGCAGACCCTTATGGCCACCGGCCGTTGCGCCGACCTCAGCTTCCTCCTGTTGCATGCCGTCCTAAGTGCCCTGTCTGCCCATGCCAGTGCTCCGTAAAGGGCGACGGATTCTGCAGCAGTTGCCAAAAGGCGGCGCTTTTTTTCTCCAACTCCTCCGACTCTTGGCATCAGGCGCGCCAGATTGCTGGCCACCTTTCGGGCCTTTGCTGACACGTGCTGTATGTGCGCTGCGCCAATCAATCCTTTGTCGAGTATCACCCCGAGGTACTTTGCCTTTTTTCCCAAAACAATTGAGTGACCTGCTACTTCGACCAGTATGTTTTTGGTCCTTTTTCTGCCTGTTAGGTACAGCGCCTCAGTCTTGTGCGAAGCCAGTTTTAAAGAATGGTCTTCCATCCAGTCTGTCACCATCAGCAAGGCCTCATTGGCGGCTGACTCTAGTGCTCCCGTACTACGGGCCGTGACCAGAAGGGCCAAGTCGTCGGCATAACCGACCATCTCGACACCCCTAGGCAGACCCTGCATAGGAGAGAACCCCATCATAGGCGAGGTTCCATAGAATCGGTCCCAGAACCGATCCTTGCGAGACCCCTGCAGTAACTGCGTAGCTCTGATTGCCGACCAGCAGGCCTCTCTCCGACAGGTACGATGCTATAATTCGACGGAGGTAGGGCGAGACGCCCTTGCGCTCCATTTATTAGCTGCTCGCCTGCCCGTCTCAGTTCCCTTGCCAGGGCGTCGAACGTAGACCGTCCCTTCCGAAAGCCATACTGTGCTTCTGGTAGAGCCTCCTTGGCTTCGATCTCGGCGTTAAGCAGGTCAACAAGCATGTTCTCCAAGATCTTACTCATACTGTCGAGAATACATATGGTACGGTAGGCAGGCCCTCCTGCGGGGCATTCCCTCCCCCTTTCGGGATCAGGACCAGGTTGGCCTTCTTCCACAGCCTCGGAAAACGCCTTACTAGCAGCCGCGCCGCTCCAGGGGAACTCCGTTCGGGCCGGGTGGCTTTCCGCGTGTCAACCTTTTCCTTGCTCGTTCGACCTCATTTAACGTTACCTCCGAAATGTCTTCCGGGGAAACCAAAAACTTCTCTTCTCCACGGATGGTCCGGAAAGATATGGCAAACAGTCTTCTCCAGCACATCCGGTGGTAGTCTAGGAGGTGGTTTCCGGAGCTTGGCCGAAGCAGTCCGGTAGGGCCGACCCCATACGTCCCTTGCCACCTCTTCTATTAAAAGCTTTCAAGATTGCGCCTTACTCTTCTCAATGAGCTTCTGCAGTGTCCGTCTGGCAGCTTCGTAAGACGCCAGGAGGTCGGCCGATGGCTCGCCCACCGTCCACCCTTGTCCCCCTTAGGCGACTCTTCTACTCAGGCCATGAGCGCTGTCTAGTGTAAGCCCTATTTAGTCTAGTACATTTACGACGTGTTTCGCCAATCTCTTGGTTCCACCAGTGCACCGGCCGCCGGCGACCCCCAGAGTTAGCCTGGGGGCCTGCCTTCTCACAGGCCGTTGTGAGAACAGCTGCGATCCGGGTCTCGTCCGTGGTTTCCTCTGACAGCTGTCGACAGCTCTCGTCAATCTCCTCCGCCAGAACCCGCTGGTTTAGCTTGCGCATCTGCCAGCGTCTGCGCGGAGTGGCAGCTGGCTCGGGAGGGGCAGCGACCTTAAATAGGATGTATCTGTGGTCACTTCCGTTTCCTCCTCATCAACCTGCCAACCCGATATCTTTGGAAAGGCTATGCCATTTGCCATCGTGAGGTCCACGAAAGACTTTTGGTTTCCCCGCAAGAATGTGGGTACTTTCTCGTCGTTTACTAAAATCAACTCCTTTCCTGCCATCCATTCTTCTAGTACCTGGCCTCTATCATTTGTGGTTTTGCTGCCCCACCCGGCGCTGGCTGAGTTGAAGTCCCCGGTGAGGACGATTCCCTTTTACACATGAACGCGTAGGCTTCCGCTGAAGCGCGAGTATCTAAAAGGCAACAGCGACGTCAAGACTACGCAACCACTTAAACTTTTAGCCAAAACCGATCCAAATGCGCTCATGAGGTGCTGGACGGCAAACACACCATACACAACATGCAGGCCACCGAAGTTGTAGAAGACTGGGCCAACACGATGACACAACCACCCTCTGAACCACTCCCTTGGCCCGTATACACTCCTAACTCTGATCTCTTAAGGTTTCCCTCCCTATCTCCCTAAAGGAAACCCACGTAGCTCTCCGCGGACTTTCTAAAGCACTAGGCTTGGGCGAGATTTGTCTTTCGTCCCTCCGTAAACTGAGATTAGAAGTAGTCTGTTGTATTCTTAACATACTATTAATAAGCGATATTGCCTCAGCCCATGAAACTGCTCGCTTAGCGTTCATCCCTAAAATTAACAATGCCACATCCCCAAGCGATCTGCGATCCCTATATATTAGTTCATACTTACAACGAACGCTTAACAAAATTCTTTCTAGACGCCTTCAGAACTATTAAGCTTCTCCCAATCCATCGAGCGTTTCTTCTCTCTATAATGGTACCTTCGAGAATCTTGCGGTTCTGGATGGTATTCTTAACGATGCCAAGTCTGCAGGACGCGAGCTCAGACTCGCCTCATGCGACCTCCGTAAGGCATTCGACATGGTGAGTCACGACTCCGTCCAGTGGTCACTCCGGACTCGCGGATACCCGGAGGTATTCATTAATTATATCGAACGCTTGTACCTCTCATCTAAAACTCTTATAGAATTTGGACAAGAACGTCGCACATTTCAGCCAACTAGGGGTGTTGGGCAGGGAGATCCTCTGTCCCCCCTTTTATTTAATCTAGTTCTCGACGACATTCTTTCAAAATTAGACAAAACTAATATCGGGTACCAACTTACTGCTAAGTTCCGCCTTATGGGCTTAGCCTTTGCAGATGATCTCATCCTCTTAGCCTCCACGAAATCTACTCTCCAACGGCTCCTTTTAAAATCCCGAGGCCTTGAAATTAATACTAATAAAAGCTTTACTATCTCCCACCTATTTAATAGAAAGGAAGGTAAAGGTTTTATTAACACTGTACTATAATTTAACGTTGGAGATCGGCAATTGCCAGCTAAAAGTATGAGCGATCGATGGAGATATCTTGGAGTCGACTTTGACAGCAATGGCAGAGTTGACTCCACCAAGGATATACTCCTTAATTTACTCAACACACTCACGATAGCTCCCCTTAAACCTCACCAAAAACTCATATTTTTGAACTATATAAACTGGTCTCCGATCCCTGACCATCTTACGCACTCCTTATCGACCTAGATGAAGAGATCAGAAAGGTTGTTAAGTCGAAATGGTTCAAGCTCGAAAACTCGGTGCCGAACGCCTATTTGTACACGCATACAGCACACGGCGGTCTGGACATCCCCTGCCTCCAAACATTCATCCCCAGACTCCGCCTCTCCCGCCTGACAGCATTACAACACCCTACGCACCTTAGGGTCCAATGGATGCTAACCACCGAGCACTTCAAAAAAGACCTTGCAAAAACAAGACTTCTTTGCGAGCGCTTGGGAACCTCCATTGAGACCCGCTACACAAGAGACCCATTACTGGTCTCAACAATTACACAACAAGTTCGATAGGGCACATTTTAAAAAAGCACACGAAACGCCCTTTGTACATTACTGAATTAGGGTATGCTTTACCTATCTGGTAAGGAGTATTATTATTTATTTATTAACACCCGGGCTGGGTAAGTGTGTTTATGTTACATCACAGTTTTTCAAACAACAATCGATCTAGCGTTTTGCCAGTTCTGCTATGGACCGAACCGCCGGACAAACCGCGGCGTGGTATTTATCACATTTACTCCAGCATTCTTTGCATCGACATTCGTCTTGTGGTTCATAGAAGCCCTCCTTGTTGCATAGAACGTAATGAAATCCGTGGGCTGCAAATGCCGTCGTTAAATGGCGATCTTTCACCCCGCTAGCCCTCCACCCAGTGCTTCTCATTGCTGCTGTCCCATAAATTCCTATGTCTACCTCGCTAATTTTGGTTCGCCAATTTCGCATATAAACGTCAAAGGCGCACGTCTTCTTCAGATTCCATCGTTTTTGTAGCTCCTCTGTCAGCGGTGGGCCGCCTTCCAACACGCGTACCACTATTTCTGCATGTATTTGAAAGAGCAAAAACCCTCTTTAGAAAGAAAAACCTTACCCCATCGACTAAACGCAATTCGTCTACTCCCACCTTATCCCATATTAGTGAAATGCCATATGTGGCGATGGGCGCTATCTGTATCCCAAAAAGGGCTACTGCTGCATCGACCGAGAGCTTATGTGGACATTTAATTGCCGCGGCTGCGATAGTGGGCCCTCCTAACCCTCTCCTGGATGTGTGATCAAAAACTACTCTGCCCCTTGTTGTTAAGGTGAGCCCTATGTATGTTAATTTATTTACAAATTTTAATTCCTTTCCCCTGATTGAAGTATGTCATCCCTGGGCCAGACGGCCGCCCCTTCGGAATTTCATGGCTACTGTCTTTTCCCAATTAACCTTTAAGCCCATTTGATCCATGAATGTAACTAGCCGATCCATTGCTTGCTTCACTCTGAAAAGGCTACAACTAAAGATTACTACATCATCTGCGTACATTAAAATCTTGGCTCACTCTCGAGTCCAGCCCGTCCTTATCCGTTCGGGGAGCCCACCCAGAAGAACGGAAAACAGTAGTGGACTCAGTCCATCGCCCTGCGCGACACCTGTGGTTTGAATTACCTCCCCGCAATGCCAATCCGTTGTCAATCAGCACCGTGTTTTGTTTTAAGATGCTGATGACCAACCTCAGCATTGCTCCCGGCATTCCCCTCGTTTAGCTAGCTCTTAACTATCTTATCCCTTGGCGCTATGTCAAACGCCGCTTTTAAATCTACGAACCAGCATATAGGCAATTCTTCGGCCTGGACAGAGTATTCCAGATTGCTCCGAGCAGCCCTTCAATTGCTGAGTGAGTTGACCTTCCCTTCCTAAATCCATGCTGTTCCTCTGGTATTACCCCCTCTTTCCTCTAAGAAAGACTCCAATCTCCTAGCTATTATTCCTGAAAATATCTTGTATGGCAGCTCTTTATTGCTATTCCCCTCCAAGCCTCTGGTTCCGTTTATATACCCTTTCTTTGGGAATGACAATTAATGTCGCTTCCCTCCAGGCTTGTGGAATTTCCCCAGTGTTTAAGCATTCATTGAATAGAGCTTGCCAGCATGGCGCGAGAATTAAGGTATCTTTCATGTGTTCATTCCTTATCAAATCATTTCCGTGCGTTTTCCCCCCCGTGGTGCTCTGTCGATTGTTTCCATTACTTCCCTAAGAGTGGTTGCCCTCACTATCCAAATTCTAGCTTCCTCTGTCGTTTGATCCAGGGGCCTTCATATTCTACCACCGTTTCGGGGTTGTATCCGACCCGGCCAAAATCCTCCAAAATGTTCGACTAGCCTGCCCGTCTCTACTGAACATTGCCTTCTCCCCTTTCGCCTCAGCCATGTATATGGCCGTACTTCAGCCTCCCTTATTGCTGCCCATTCTTTCTTTTCCCAGTACCTTGGCTTTTCTTCTTCATAAGATGCCTTAACCAACCGTTTAACCAACGAGGCCAGCGGCCGCATAACCGGAACGATTTTACGTATTCCCGCGTCAACCTATTAGCCTGCTTGGCCATCCTACACCGCTCACTAAACCAAGGTCTTCGCTTTTCTTCTGCACCGGTAGTATCGCAGAATTCAATAACCCCTACCAGGCTGCGTTCGTAGCAATCTATGTGTATCTCATCTGGCACCGGAAATACTTTGTTAAAGCCCCTGTAATAGAGTATTAACGTTAAGCCTTCTTCCTGAGCTTTCCCCCTTCCCTTTCTTGATCAGTCCCTTAATATTCACCCAGATGCCCATCGGTATATGCTTTCTAAGTCCCGCCCGTTCCTGTAATGGATTGTTTTCCCCTGCAAACGTTATGTCCCTTCAATCCATATCTGTTGCAAATAGGTCAATGACTGATGAACCAGAGTGGCATTCATATGTAACCACATTCGCGCTGTTGACTACCCAGCAGCCGATTTCATCCAGTACGTCTAGTAAGGCTACCGTTCTTTCCGAATCAATTTTGTCTAATCTCGCATTAAAGTCCCCTCCTATAATGCTTGGAGCCTTTCTCGGCACGCTTCTATACCCAGCAAGAGGCGCTCAATCATCGTTTCCGTTGACTCCGTCCCCATCGGTTGCACATAGGTGGCCATTATTTCTAGTTTGGGTGAAGCTACTGCAATCAGATTTTCTGCTACTATTTTTACGTTCATTTCTCCTACCAATGGTCTAACAAAAACTGATACTCCCCCGCTTTGGCCTACCCGGACCCTTCTACAAGGACGCCAGTGCCATGGTACCCATAGAATCCCCGTATATCAAACTGCCTCTCGCGCCCAGGTCCTCCGTCAAATAAGAATGTCCTATCCCTCTGTATGCGTCGTCCCCTAGCAGATCTAACACCCCCCTCCCCTCGCAGTTCCACATTACTATTCTGAAATCGCGCACCCTCTACTGGATTTTGCTGGTTCTGCCGGTTCTCGGTACGCAAGGGGACCTGTTCACCGTTGTCTTCAGATGTCAGGTCGACTTAAAGCATGAGGAAGATGTCGTTGCACGATCTGCGCCCTTCTGATCCTGTCGTGTATGTGGCCTGGCGCTATGCAGCGTCAGTGGTCGGGATTGCAGTAAAGGGAAGGCGGCTGACGGGGCGCCCCCATCAGCCCTCCCCAGAATGCTCGGGATAACTTTCCTGAATGGCCCTAGCCACTTGTTGCGCGATGATATCTTTCACTACGGTCCATAATCTTTGAAATCACCGGTGTTGCACTATATCCTCCACTTTCAGCAGCGGCACGTGACTGCTCACTCAAATTAGTTTTCGACGGTCGTCAGGTGGAGCACTTGTTAGTGGCTGGATCTTCGGTGGTGTCGGGTCTTTAAGTTGGATGTCGCCCTCGTTGACTTTGATCCCATTTTTACTACCGAGGACCAAGTGCCGCCTTGAGAAGTTATCAGAATGCCTGTATGTGGCCACGGGAGTACAGAGTGGTACTAACGGGGCATCCAAGCCGCCTTCCAATGCTATTTTGAGACGATTTTTTGTAATATAATTCCATGCGCTTAGTCTATGTGGAAAACATGAGCCCCAGGTGGCTTCGTGTTCTCCAAAACACAAGCTGCCACCGAGCGCTGGGCTTTGCAATCCTTTCTCAGGTGCTCCGTAGAGCCACACTTTCTGCATCTCGGATTTAAGAATGTTTACCGGTTGGCCTGCAAAATGATCTATGCTGTAAACACTTAAAACCGTTGCATGGGTTCCCGATATAAGACGACTCCGTGCCGTTTCAACCCTAACCGAACCTCAGCTGGAAAATTTCCGCCCGCGAATGTCAAAATAACCTGTTCGGAGGTGGATACTATGTTCGTCTTCGGGTAGTTTAGATTTCACCTGTATGCTTCGGAAACCCCACAAGGCTGTAGAGCAGCCAAGATTGTAGCTTCCGATATTGAGGGATGCACACCGGAGATTTTACCTTCACTGTGGATCGGCCTCCACTGATCCTCGCGGATACCTTTACGTGGCTAACTCCTGAAGCGATAGTAGCGTGGCTCTATCTTCTTCAGCCTCAACCACGATTAGGAGTTATCTGCTTCGTTGTAAAACGCGGTTCTTCCATCTTTCCTTTGACATGCTTAGCGATAAGTCACAAACATCGTTGAAATGTAGCTCCAAGGAGTTGTCGTCCGTTGAAAATATTACTCCCCCTTTCTTTTCTACTACCACCTTTGGCGCACGAGCTCGCCTAGACCGGGTCACCGTGATAAACTCGATTCGTCCGGGAACGTCTTCACCGTCACCGCCGTCCTCGGTAGGCTCGCTTGTGACTCCCACGGTCGCTGAGTGAGCCACTGCCTGTGATATACGCATATCTTTGCTGCGAGTGTCTTCCACAGGACTTGATGCAATGCGCTTCCCGCATCCCGCCTTTGGACGGTGGGCCGGACCGCCCGCATCGTTGGTTGGACCAGCAATGCGTCCATCCGCCCTCTCCGTCCACATGCACGTACGCAGGCACATCACGTTGCACCTCTTTTGTTGGTGTTCGCTGCATCGGCATGGCTAGCTATTGCTGCGCCGCGCCTGTTTACAAACAAGTACCGTTTGTTTATCATGCAGTCGCCGGGCAGACTGAAGTTCGTGTTCGATTGATAAAATGATACTGGTATCCGGGGGGGGAGTATTGACAACAGCGGCGTCGATAATGAGAGTAGAGATGAAGACTGGTGATGGTGAGAAGACTGTAGGTGATATGAAGAGAGAGCCAAACGTTGAT
>QVRM01003289.1:0-41513 GCA_003439945.1 Dermanyssus gallinae | reverse complement strand
CAAAAATTCTGTCCCTTCTTATTGTGTTAAATGCGTTTCGGGAAGTACTTTTGTCGGTCCTTCTGCTTCCTGAAAAGCGCGTGTAGCGTGTACAGTAGCCTCCGCTTCTTCTCTAATGGCAACACCCATGGGGTGAAACCGCCGCAACAATTGCCCGTTTGTTCATGGCCATCGCATTCTTTGAAGCCGTTCTTCGTAGAGTTAGTCCGCATGCTATGGGCCTAATATAATTATCTTTCTTTCAGAGGGCAGGTAAACTTGCACCGTAGAAAACGGGTTGGCAGAAAAATGGCAAAGCCACATTTAGAACTCTGGCCATAAAAATGCCCCAGCTCGGTTAGTAAGCGCTCCAAAGATGGAATGGTATAAAAGACGAGAGATCCTTCAACTCTATCTAGGTCTAGTGTGGCGGGCTGTTGCAGAGATCTAACTGTTTTTGACACCCGGGTGGACTAACTGGGTGTTTGCTCCATAGTTCAGACTCGGTATGTTTATCGTGTGGTGCCAATGTGTCTAAGGACAGTAGCGATCGAGCAGCGGAACGAATATCGCCCTCTGCTAATTTCATCTCTGCCTGGCGCATGCTGTGTTGGTCGTTAGTGATTTAACCCTAATGCCGATTGTGCTGGGTGTGATCGAATCAGGGAGAGTTTGAAGTGTTCGAGAACCTATTTGTGCTATATTACTTTTAATCAATTTTGTTAGTGTTTTTTTCCTGAATTTTTTGGCGAGGCAGTGTAAACATCAATGACGGAAGCATCATAAGATTATTCCACTTTCAAGGTCGAGCTTTGTGTTAATTGCTTAATGCTGTCGTGTATGCTATAGCACAGCTTTCTCTAGCCCCACGGGGTATGATTCTAGCTAGTCTTAAATTTCTGAAGCGTAGTCGCACTCTGCCCGAATTTTTCCATGCTCTTATTGTGTTCCCTTTGTTATCGCGTGCGGCACTGGCGTATTTTTCTCTTTTGACTTCGTCGACGCCTTGATCTCGAAGGCAGTGTAGGATGTCTTCCTCGGTGAATGAGGTTAATTCATTGATTCTGCCCCCAGAATGCTGATTTGTCTGGGCAGTGTTTATTTTCATACCTATCGAGCTTTTTTGCTGGTTACCGTTTGCGATGGGTCTTTGAGGCAAATTGCCAATTTCCCGTGCGTCGTTATTCGCCGCCTTAGCTCCCGAAAAAACCTTGCTGAGCTCTACAGTTATCTGAAAAACACTAAGCGGTCTTAGTGCTTCAGGGTTATATGGCGAGTGGAAAAATAATTCCGGCAGAGCCGTCGAAGAGATTGTCTTTCTCTCTCTTGTGTAGCCGCGGAGGCGGTCTCTTTGGCTACCCTTTTTAGCAGCAACTTTTGTCGCTTTCTCTTGCCGAGTTGAGATGTGATTCCACACTCCTCTCTCATCGGCAGCGTGTGACATGGTGTCATCTGTTTCGGACGGTTGATCGTCATCCTCACCGTTTCGTATCTGTCGGGTCGTTGTCAGTCGCCCTCTCCACCATCTCGGCTAGCCTGGCTTCTCGGCGGTGGCGCTCTCTTGCTACCACTGTTTCGGTTGACGACGTCTTCGATCTGTGACACTTGACACCGCACCTGTGGCTGCTCTCCTCTCCTGATCGTCTGCCGGCTTTGCAGCACAACAGAGGTGATGACGAGCGAGATGCTTGTGGTGAATAGTCACAATAATCACTGTTGTTCAAACGGGTAACTGACGACCCTTGATGAGGCGTATATGGTGACCCCGGTCGAGAGTTGCTTGGCTGTAAACAGATGTTCGGTGGCACTGTATGGCAGATGTATGCACTAAACCTGACTCATCTGTGGTGCAGGTGGTCTCGTCCACGACATTATCTTCAGTATGGTGCATCCGTTCAGCTTTCGAAGGCGTATCCACAACGACTTCGGTAGAGCCGGGTAAGACAACTCGAGCAAGTTTTTTTTGTTCTTACACTGAGGATGATCACTGTATCCGAAAGAACCTTTTGTGCACTTCACACTAGTCGTAGCACAGTATTTTCACCGAAAAGAACCGTTTTATGCGAGAGCTCGACAACAACGACGTACCTTTTATATTCAACACATCTGGTTGGAATGGTCCTTAATAGCCATTATACTATTAGCAACAACAGATAGTCACACATAACCATATTTGAAGCATATGGAAGATGCTCAACAATTTCGAACTTTAGTTTACGTAATTTGCCCGTGGTAAAAAGGGGCGTGTGGGCGGGCGCATTTTCGCGCTGAAACAGCACAGTTCCCGTCTGCATCGTACCATGATCTCCTTCAGCTAGTCCAAAAGCTGGTCACGTAGTATTCCTTAGATATCGCTCTTCCTGTAGAAAGGTAGTCAATTAATTGAATACCTTTTTCATCCCGAAAACGGCCACCAAAGCATTTCCGGTAACTAATAAAACAAAATAAATAACATATATATGGTTTTATTTCATTTTGAAGTTACAGTGGAATATAAATATATGAATATATGAATATGAACAAAAAAAATTATTATAATTGGCTGGCTGCAGTATCCTATTTTTACCTACATATATCCCAGATGTAATCCTAAAGAACACTAGTGGGTTGAGATTCGGTTCGGTTCGGTTCAGTTCAGTTTACGACTTTTAGACGCTCCTTACAGAACATCAGTGTTTCATACATTGCTGTACTTATCATCTCAGTTATCAATAACGTTATTAGTAAATATTGGCACTCAGTTTAAACTGAATAATAATAATAATATTTTTTTTAAATAGGGTTTTATTATTATTATCATTATGTACATGTATCACAATACGAATGTATTAATTATATAACATCATTGTGATTGCTCGAGGGTCGCTGACCACTCAACACCATCTTGGCGTTGCCTCTCTGGAGCTCCAATGACATTCTCTGTCGGAGGAACGCGGTTGATCTTGGCTACGCTGTAGCCTCAAAAAGCTTCTTTCCTAGCTCTTTCGTCAGTTTGAGTGCATCCTTGCCCCATAGGCCAGATGACTCGAGACCAAACGCCATTACCACAGGGTCCTCAAGAAGATGCGCGTAGAGTAAGTAGTAAGAAGATGCGCGTATAAGAATGCGCGCCGTTTGTGCATCTCCCTTTGGTGAATGATGTGGCCGACGCCCGCCCTGACTAGTGCACGACGTGACGCGGTAGCCGGCTTGTCTACAAGCGCGCCCGAGGACGTCATTGATGGCATCGTGGCGGCTGTGCGTAAACCCCGCCAGCTTAGTGCAGCTAAGCCGGTGCAGGCTGCGCTTATCCACTGTTCCTCAAACATGGCAATGTCAAGTCCAAGACCACTAGCGACACGGAACTGGTCGTCGGCCAGCCTACTGCCTACAAGCTCGGAGGGAAACATGTCGAGCCACGCTCCAGCAGCGTCGGATGAGACCGCTTTCAGTCTAATATTGTCTACATCTAACTCAGAGGCCGACAAAAGAGTTACGTGGGTAGCATGAGTGGCGATTTGGTCTAATAATAATAATAACAACTAGGCATGGAAAGGTCCGAGCCGATCTAACCGCCATGTGGTGACAAGGTTTGCCGTGCATGCTTTTCACCACGTGCTGTGCGCGACATCTGGGTTCCATGATCCCTTAGACTCTTGTGTGTGTCAGCGTTGTAAACTACCTTGCGGTAGATAACATGCTGCCTCCTGTACCATAGCCCCGTCTCTAGCTAGTCTAGATAACCAAGCTCGCGTCATAGTTTCATAGCTCTTACATATCTATTATTTTATAAGTCCAAATGTGTGTATGTAAACATATGCATACATTTTAACTGTACTTTTTCTACACAACATGTGTGATAATAAATCTGACTTTTCGAATGAAAAGGGTTTAAAATAATAATAATAATGTTTCTGCGGCGTGTACCTTCCCGTTCTTGAGTAAAGTGGAGTAAGATTTGTTGGCGGATACGAATCTGCACAAAAACTCCTGCGGAAATCATTTCAAGGTTCCGAATCGTCCTCCGAAATTTACACGCGCGTCAACTTTGTTTTTGCCGTCTAAAGCGTGGTGCGTCCTCGGTGTCCATACTATATTTTAAATGAGTCATTCCGTTCGGTAATATTAGATACGCAAATTACGCTAAGAACGTCTGTACATCGCTGCATTAGTTCCGCAAGCTGCATCTAATTTGGTTTTAATTTCCGTCGCAAAAAAATTCCAGCATCGTACTCGTTCCGCTTCATTGTCACTAGAGGGTCTTCCATGTGTTAGTTCCACAGTTACATGATACTTATTTTTATTATTTCCGAAGACCGTCTCTCCGGCGCTGTAGCTGACAGGATTATTTTAAATTTATCAGCAGGACAATGCTACAAACTTTTTATTTTGCCTAGTAAATCACACTATCATCCATAGAGTTTGCACAAGCTTGACTGCAAAGGTATTACGTCCTTCTCATGATCTACAGAATACGAAAGGAGAACGTCAATAGTTGATTCACTCAGTTTGAACCATTTCAAGCTTAATAAATGGTGGAAGAAATAGCCGATGACTCTTACTCTATGAAATGCGTAGTCGAACCTAGCGCGACTTCCATTTCTAGCCATTTCGGAGTGATATCTCTACTACAATATAACGCAGTCGTTATATTTATAAGCGGGGTCACGTTTCAATACTAAGCATTTGAAGGGTTAGATAATTATGTTATTTCAGAACACCATCAAGCAATGCCGTCGATAGACGACTGCAAAATAACATGGGAGTCAGTTGAGCAAACGGCATGATAAAGTTCTAAATCATCTGCATATTCCAGATATTTGGCGTTAGGTCACAGGCATTTCTATACGTCCAACGCAATATTTGTATACAGAAAGGGGATAAATATCCGCCTTGCGGCACACCAGAAAAAGCCGGATATTATTAAGAAGTAAAATTGCCCCAACCCACTGCACTGCAAAATAAACGCAGTGAAACGTTCTCAGGGCTTTTATGAACATAGTTTAATTATAGAGCGTCTTCAAAAGCTGTAGTCCTGGTGGACGAATGGGTGGTTAAATCAAGTAAGCGGTCTAAAATTAGGAAATTATTTAAATAGTTAACTAAAACTTTCTCAAGGATTCAGCACGATATACATACATTTTAAGCCATTTTTGTGAGCAGGGTGACAATACTGAGTCTAAGAATCTCAAGCAGAACCGATTTTGTAAAAGATTTCAAGAATAAGTCTCAATTGCGCGGCTAAAAATAACGCAAACAGTTTTAGATGAAGGATTTTTTTAGGTGCAGTCTAGCCTAGTGTAGAACCGGAAGGAAGTTATTCAACTGCATGCAAACTCAGCTTTTTGTGTCACCGCAAGACCTGATGTGACAGGGGAAGAAATTGATTTATTAATTACTATTTAGTCGATTATCGGCGCTGCAAAATAGTGAGTAAGAGTTCCTCATGTTCAGTCGAAACTCAGACACAATTCTAAGTTTTCACTAGTCACTTTAATTAGCTGGTGTACACATTTGTACTTACATTCGGGCACTGCACAAAAAGTTAGCCCAACTAACTGTTACGCACGACATCCCCGATATCGAGCGTTGATCATTTGGCAGTATTAGTTATTTTGGAGCGCGCCAGCAGACGCCACTCGTCTCAGATATAATCAATATGCTACAGGTCAACGGCGTCAGGTCAGAATACGACGACACCACGCGCACTAAGAAGAAACACGAATCCGTGTAAAGAACAAGAGTGAAACTTATACGATGAATAAACTAGGTCAAGAGGCGAGAGGGACAAGCGAAAGGTGCAGCGTGTTTCGTAGTGCTAACCGAGATCGGACCGAATACTCACTCGCAAACCAGCAGTCAACGGGAGTGGTTAGCTGCCACTCTATAAGGTAGCCGCGGGATATCTCGCCTTCCGGGAGATACCCAAACCCCAGTACGTACCACCTTCGCTTGGCTACCTCGGATCCTCGCGATCCACCCCCCGATTTAATTGTTGTCAATTAGTAATAAGCGTTAGGTACGTAAAACTAACAGCATTTAGATGACGCACAGTAAGAGCGACATTCATTATTTCATAGTCGAGCCAAATATTTGATGGCATTACACCACTAAAAACAAGTTCAGTATCAAAACGTATGGCATGATGATTAGATTGCATGGAAGGACGAACAACGGTCACATTTTCAATTTCAAATCTACGTCAGTGGTGAGAAACGATCAAGTAGTGACCCAGACGTGAGTAGGCGAACGAACGTTTGCCAATTTGTCAAACTGCCGACTCTACATTTTGATTTCGTAGGGTCGGTGAGTGAAATTTGAGAGTATCAGTAAATTTTCAGTTGTTCAGATTTCTCTGGACTAGGATCTCTGGGCAGTCTATTCAACAGCAGGCTTTTAAAACTGCTGATCCGTTTCACGCCCTCTGAGAACACTCCCGCGAAGGACGCTCGTAAAACCAGACAGAACAAACGGAGCCGTCTTGCTGGGACGTGGACGGGGGTTGCTAAGTCAACAGAAATGCATTCACCCGGAAGTTTGCGACAGCGTTTACGACATCTAGCGAGTTTGTGACGAAAACACATAATTGCCATACACTCATTTCAGAATCACGTATGCTTTCAATAAACCCTATGTGACGCATAGTGAAATGACGTCAACGTCATATAGGTTTACCTAATCTACTACGATCGTACCGTTTACAGGCGCAATGCTGGAGATTGCTACGAACTTTAATGTGTGTGTGTGTGTGCGGCTTGGCAGTGGTAGGCAAATCGTATTGCGTGCGTAGTATCGCTATGCCAGTACGGCCGTACCTGGCAATACTGTAGGTGGAGTTGCGGAATCGAAATCGATTTGGCTCGCTTGACTTGATTGTGTGGTAATATTTCCCAGTCGAAGATGAGTGTTGGTGGCAGACTAGCTTGACACTGGCGTGCAACTGCTATACGTTCTCGCTACTTGATTACAGACTTATATCCGTTCTGTTCTAATTACACGCTTCGGCAGTTGATTACAGACTACGAGACGCGTTTGACACCATCAAGAGTTGGTTGACACCATGCCGTGCATACTGAGAAGCTGCGCGCAGTCATCAGAGAAATGATCCGAACACAAAAGCCTCGTGCATTGCATTGAGGCTCCGACAAAACTGGGCCATATATATATATATATATATATATATATATATATATATATATATAAATGAAGTGCTTAGACTCCCACCTTCCCCGAGAAGTTTATTCCGTATACGCAGTCGATCTGGCACCGATCGTTATTGCCCGTGACGAAGATCTGCTCGAAGGGATAGCTAACGGAGTCCGGACAGATATCCGACAATATGTTTACAGGCCAGGTCTCGAACTGGTCTCACAAAAACGGAGGCAAAGATTTTAAACAGCCTAAAAGCGCTCTCTACAGATTCTATACTTTCGCCGAGAAGCGCACTCAGCGCCTGGAAGGACACGAGAGCGCATTTTGTGCTTTTTTTTACTTCTGCATACTTAGCCACCCAATATTTGTTTATACAAGCCAGGTTTGTAATCATAATAATAATATTTTATTATTACACTTATACGATCATTTTAATATTGTGTGCATGATTACTGCTTGAATGCTGGTGTCGACTTAACATCTTGGTGTCGTTGCATCTCTGTAGTTCCCACGACAGTTCAGTTTGTGTACATCCTTGCCCCAAACGTCAGATGACTCAAGATCGAACGCCATTGTAACGTGCTCTTAGAGAAGATGCGCGTATAGGTGCCGCTTGTGCCGCACGGTAGATGTTATCGCCGACGCCCATGCTGGCTAGTCCATGATAGCCAATGGCGTACTTGTCAAAGTCAGTGATATCCCTCTCCAGCGGCCGATTATAGTCCCAGTCCCGGCTGGTACGGCCATTGGGTCTATGTGCATCATCCCTCTGCAGTCCACCTGGCTGCAAAGTAACACGGTAGCCGGTTTGTCTGAAAGCGCGCTCGAGGATGTCATAAATGCCGTCGTGGCGACCTTGCTTACCCGGCCAGCTTAGTGCAACTAAGCCGCAATTATAACTAGTTTCGATGCAGGGCGCGCTCAAGTTCCATTGTTTCACTTAGTGGACATTCCTCTTTTTCTCTCAAGCATGACAATGCCATCTCTAAGGCAACTAGCGGCGCGGAATTGGTCGTCGGCCAGAAGACTGCCGACGAGCTCAGACGAAAACACGTCACGTGAGAGTGCTCTCAGTCTTTTGTCGTCCATATATAACTCTTGCCGACAGAAGGGTCAAGTGAGTATCCTAAGTGAAGATTTAATCTCATCCCTTCTGCCTGATGGCCTGCCTGCGTTTATGTTTTGTCCTCGAGCGTCAGGTATTCTCTCTTCCTGGGCAGTGAGGCCGATCATCTCGGGGAACACCGCCGTATACAGCACGTCCAGCTCACACCGGTCCTTACAAGGGTGCCTTAGAGCTTGCTGTTTTACTCAGCATCGAACTGCTCTCTCTCCCTCTCTCTCTCTCCTCGTCTTCGAAACCTGTAGAAGCATTTAGAGGATTGAGCTGCAGCCCTGCAGCATGCAATTGATCGAGCGCTCTTACGTCCCCAATGTCTTTCAGCAACCAAGATTGTTGTTACGAAGGGTCCCATGGTCGAGGTAGAATAGAGGGACCTTGCACGTCACTGGCCGTAAGCAGGCTTAACGCAAAAGGGGACTCTACGTTCTCTTGCTGACAACTGGCTGATGACGTGATTTTAACCTTACCGAATATCAGGAAAGTCGGTCTGCTGTATGCCTGATGCGATGATGAGGATAGACAGCTGAACTGCGCTTAGAAAGCTCTGCCAAGAGCGGCTCTCGTTTATTAAGGTTAACAGCGGTTTTGAAATCTAATTTTGAGAGGCAACATTTCTCGTTCGTCTTTTCGAAATATGTGTGAGCTGTATATACAATTATTTCCGCCCTAACCTCAATGATGTACCCAGGTAGGGTGCAGGTAACTTTCCACATCGATCTGGGGAAGCGGGGTCTTTGTGGCTAGTCTACGCAAAGTGGATTCAACAACAATAGGCCGAAAAGTTGCACCACGTTCCCTGCAGAAGCAGGAGGATGGCTTTGCCATCATCTCACACTCTAGCTTTTCCTTCACGGGCGCAATCGTGCTATCGGAGAATGAGATTCGTATGACGCCCCGCATAATTAAATCCATATAGTGCTTGTGAGCACTAATCTGAGCGGAGGATTTATTCATGATTACACGTTCGCGTCGACCCTCGGCCTCCACGCGAGCAAGAGCGGTATCTCCCAAAAAAACCTGCTTGCTTACAACGTTGGCCAGGCTGTGGCATCTTTGGGTTTATTTGTCGACGTGAAGGAATTTTGGAGCGAAGATAAGCAATGCGTTCCAGCTTTCTTCGTCATTGTTTTCTACGACATATTTTAGGCAGATGGTGGAAAAGAAGTATTCTCGCTCCCTGTAGGGTACTGCGCAGAACCCTGCATGTCATCTTAGCGTTGGCGATTAACCAATGAAGAGAGCGAGAAGAAGAAGACGGCTGACGTTAGTGACGGCTTTTCAACCAATCGCGGCTGGCCGGCGGGCAATCCCAGTAGTGTAAAGCCCGGAGATGACGGTTTTAGATGCTGCAAGTAGCGCCAGCGGCCTTTTGGAGCGCTGCTGCTCTTCTACCCACCCCCCCCCCCCCCCCCCGCCCAGCTATCTCCTTCCCGCGAACCCTTTCTGCGTAAATCTGGACACCCCTCTTCGTAGGAAAACACATTAAACATCACGGGATCGTTAACAACACCACCACCATTGCTCCCGCTGCTCTTATGAAACGGAGCACTTGCTGACGTTGTTGTGGCTGTTAACTTCTCGTCCCTTGCCGTTCAATGAGAAAACGCCACTTTTATTGTCCGTGCGATCGGTTGTTGGCGCCAGGCGCTGTTGGCGCCACTTTATAGATTAGACGTCTCGATCGCAGGTCTTTTTTTTGTACAATGATAACTTGAAAATGGCGGTTGTACAAAGGACACCGAGGCAGGAAAGCTGTCCAACTGGACACTGCTTTCGCATAGCATCAAACAGTCAGGAGGGGCGATCTACAGAACGAAGAAGCCAAGATTGACCGCGTTCCTCCGACAGAGGGTGTTGTTAGAACTTCAGAAAGACAACGGTAAGAGGCTGTTGAGCGCTCGCCGGACACACAGGCAATAATATCACAAGCAATATTTTAAATATTATATAGTTAGTAGATTAGTAATTGTGATACTTCTACATATTAATAATAAGCATTTGTTTAAAAGATAATATTATTTTCTAATACTTTTCTAAAACACAATCTGCACGCTAAGTTCCACTTGCAGGAAAGTGGCCACCAGGCCTGTGGTCTGAAAAAGCCGAGGGAACGAGATCCTCACGATTGTAGTCTTGGAAAGATGAGAGGAGGAAAAGAAGAACGGCGTGATCTAGGGGGCTAAGGGTTGTCATTCACAGGGGTGTTGTCGGTTCGACCCCCGTGCTTGATCGAGTTATTTATGAGCGATGCTCGTTGAGAATAGATGTTAAACCATTCCGCTAAAAGTAAGCGGCCATGCTCCTACAAGGACGGCTGGGGAACCCTAGATGAGATGTCTGTCGAACTCAATGACGTGGTGCATTCACGTGTGCGCCTTGCGACCGGCGGAGACACATAGGTGCACGGGTTCGAGTCCTACCGTTGCACGCTTGCATTTATGGGGTCCGTCGCGCAGAGCAATGCGAAAGCAGTCCCGTTAAATGTTGGCTGACGGTCAGCCCGAAGAAAAGGATGAGATGTCTAGCCCTCGGTGCATTGAAGATATGCCTCACGGCGATTCCAAGCCCATAGGGGACGGAACACATTCAATAGTTAAAAACAGCCTTATTGAATTTTTGTTTTCAGTTTAGAAGAGCCTAGGAAGACCAATGGCCGCATCTACCATGAACATCACACATTGAATGAGGGCATTTCAGTGGCGTGGCTGGCGTACGACTCAAAGTGACGACACAGATGCATGGCGACTGCGTCATGCCGCCCGTTTAGGCAAGCTATTTGCAAGTATACATTTTTATCTCTGCATTTGAATGCAGTTGTGTTACAATTTAATTGGCCTCACAGCCGGCAAAACGCTCATGACTGACAAATGCCTTGGAGGGGCGAGAGAGACCAGAGCATCTAACACGGTCACACTGAAGATTCGCATGCATCGAAGCAGCAAGGGCAGCCAAGCTTTTGGCGTGCGAGCTGTCAGAGAGTGGAACACTCTTCCGGTTAGCTTGCGTTGTTTGAAATCCTTAAATAACTTCAAGGAGAATTTAAAGTCACACCTATTACCCCGTCAATAATAGATACACTAGTCTTCCTAAATTGACCCTCGCATAGAGGTAAACACAAGTAAATTTATTCCGGCTGCAACTTTCTACCAACACAATGGTAACTGTAGTAGGTTTAAATTACTATATCCTCCTTGCAAATATTTGTAAATGTATGAAACAGCATACCATTGTAATTGTGTTTATAATAAATAAATAACCTTGTTCAAAAAAAATGAGCGTTATAGAAAATACCGTATCACTCTATTTCATACTCTCGTTGTAATAGTTTCCTCTACGCCCGTATGCCGGGATAAAGCAGTTTCAAGATAAAACACATTTATTTGCATGCAACTTTCCACAGAATTGTCAATGTGAATGTCACGAGTACTCGAGCTTCTTTAAGGAAACTTCAGTGTTCTTTTTATAAGGTTGCACTTCATTAGGTCTAGCGATTTAGGTAAGAATAGAGATACGTTTTTTAATAATCAATGGAAACAATACGTCGCTAATCAATCATTTTAAGTTTAAGACGTTCCATACTGTCTCTGTAGAGAGATTTCTACCAGAAGAAGCCCAGCGCTGGATTTGTGTCGCCGTGGATATGTTCCTGCAATTGTCCTATTAGTTACTTCAAAACCATCTGGTAAAAACCTAATGCTATGTCATTTGCGGCAGACAGTAGATGACAACACGTGATACAAGCTATCGAAATGAGCATTTTGAAAATATGACTTGACAGGCTAATTCCCCTATCGTTTGTGAAGTATGTTTACTGTATAATCTTAAGTTATGTTGTTGTATTAGGGGTATATTTTGTTGACGCCCATACATTATGTATATAATTTGTTTATTATCACATATGTTGTGTCGAAATCGTACAGTGAAAAGATTTGTATTTGTTTACATGCACACATTTCGACATATAAAATAATCGATATGTAAACTCATTAAGTAAGACGCGGGCCTGGTTATTTGAACTGGCTAGAGACGAGACTAGGGTACAGGAGGCAGCATGGTCGCGCACAACACGTGTTGAATACCGTGCGCGGCGAACCTATTCTCCACATGGCGGCTAGATCGGCTCGGCCCTTTCCATGTCTGGTTTTGCATTGCTCTGATGCTGAAAAATCCGCATCGATTTCAGCAAACTTGCACTCCCACGTTTTAAGGACGCTGAGGTAATTGGGAGATGCCGCCACGTCGAAGCGCCGTCCTAGCTTCTCGACGAATAGGAAGTATTCGTGAGGAGAAAGACAAGTAGGTTGCGGGCTCAGCGATGGTACGCTGAGGTACGCTGCCTTCAGGTTAATTAGATGTTCGAGGCAGACTGGGGTGAGATCGTTCCAGATTATTTCGATAACGTAGGCGGCCATTGGAGCAATCTTCAGATCGAACAGCCTCAATGCCGTTGGAGTGTACAACAGCTGCGGCGCCTCTCTGAAAGTTTTCTTGATGTGTTGCCGCGGAAAACAGTGGCCGTTCGGCGTTAGAAGCATCCCCAAGTAGGAAACTTGAAAGTTTCTTTTGTGGTTGAAAAATCTAGTCGTCACGCTCTAACCTGTTGCCTTCCTTCAATCTGAGGATCTACTCCCGACAGGTCTTAGAATTCTTCTCTGGCTACCTTTGTGCACACGACTAGCTTAATCTGTTATGCATAGTAAGGATGACCCTAATTCATGTTTTGCGGCAAATGTTAAAGTGACCGATTGTATTTATTAGGAATATCTAGTGATGTATTGACTTTAAATTGATAAATGATATGCTGTCCGACGTAGTGTTGTTCAGTATTTAAAATTACATACGGTCTCTAAG
Source organism: Dermanyssus gallinae (assembly GCA_003439945.1). Classification (NCBI taxonomy): domain Eukaryota; kingdom Metazoa; phylum Arthropoda; class Arachnida; order Mesostigmata; family Dermanyssidae; genus Dermanyssus; species Dermanyssus gallinae. The sequence goes on along the minus strand of QVRM01003289.1, from coordinate 28,429 downwards.
AAGCAAACCGTAACGACTTAGACCTTAGTTTAGATCTACTTAGTAATAATATCATGCTCATCGGCTCCGTGGCATTTGTGTGTTGTAAGTTGCCCATTTGTACGTCAGATTTCACGCTAAAAACTTAAAACGTTTATCCTTATGACAATGTTCTATATTTCAATACTAGGAGCTTAAACATTACTGTCAAACACATATAGATCAGTCGGTGTATTAATTTTTAAAAAGTAATGTTACCTTGAAGCGACTATCCAACATAATAATACCGGAGTTTGACTGTTGTATTATAGAAGTGATACTGTAAGGCAAAAGAGTCAAATAAATAGTGTTATGTACATTGGCATTTAAAAATATATTCAGCACGAAAAATTTCACATCCCCATATATCAGATTGGACGTAAACGTTTACGCATAGATAAATAATATGCAGACTTGTCTAACACTGAATTACCAGCCACCCTATATAATTAATATCGGCTCCGATAAAGTACTTTAAACAATTGTATAAATATAATGCAATTTATTTGGTCGCTTGCACCCTTTTCCGATTCCCAAAACTCAAGATCTGTCTCAGAGGGATAAATCATCCAATTGCTTTAATTAAATTGCTTTTTTACGATGAATAAAGAAGTCTACTGTAAATTGTGCGATTGCGAGATAAGGATTTGTTCAATAGCTAAACTAAACATACTGATGTGCTCGAAAGAATATTTGACTTTACTGAAAGGATTGCCATGCTGGCTAACAAAAATGAACTAGTCGCATTGAAGAACGTTCGCAAAATCGAGATCCTGCGGTTTCTCGTTCTGACGGCTTCACGCTGAATAACGCCAAGCGACCGTAGGTTGTCAAGCGCAGACGACGAAATCATGACAGGACTCATCCATGTTTGTTGCGATAACTGCAAAATCCCTGTGACTGGATCTGTTGACAGGCTGTAGTAAGCACCCGCCCGTCGAATTTAGGCAGCCCACACATGAGTCGGCCTTTGGCAGGAACATCATGACAGGCGATCAAGACACCAAACCTACCTCTTCTGGCTTTCCTCGGTTAAATACGCACACAACGAGATGAGCTCAAAGGCACCTTTAATCCCCATTTTGTGTAGCCGACAGTGACGGTTGCTCAGCATATACGCAGCTCGCTTGTCGGTAAGACGCCCTATTCAAGGAGATTCGACAAACCCGAACCCCCCCGGCGGGGGGGGGAGGGGGGAGCTCGATAAGCTTCAACCGGTCAAACTGGACGACAGTAGATCTAAGCGGCAAGCGGTATAACTTGCTCTCAAGAGTTTCTCTCGTCGCTGTCGTGCAGGGAAGCCAAGGTGCAATACTATGAGTCTTTCCTTAAACAGCTTCCAGCAAAGTGCTGCTATGGTGTATGTTTAGGTTAGCCCAGCCAGCAAATGGCTGGTTCCACACTGCTCTAAAATTGTTTTCTTTCTTAGCCTTTTACCTTAATCCCTTTGTGTGTTGTTGTAATGTTGTTGCATTTAGATAGACAACCTACATACACGAAACTATCGATCTTACTTTACCCATACGCGTAGCTGCAGTTGCCTACACATGGGCGCCATAGTTTGAAATTAAAGACAGCCCATACATATATATATATATATATATATACACCGGCATAACGCTATGCCGCTGTAATTTTTTTATTTCCACGTCCAGGGAACTGTGTATTTTACGGCGTTAGCGCGTTCCAACAGCTTCTTTCTATTTTCGTATACTTGTCGATCTCTGCAAGAGAACACCACGTTTCTGACGTTGCCGTAAGGTAAGATGTATTACATTTTGTTCTTATATGAGAGACCGTGCGCGATGCGTCTAAAACTTCTTTCTACAATACGTTCTACAAGAGATGACCACTTAAAATATCATGCATGTTGGCACTTACCTGAAAACCTTACCTGTATGGACAGTCTTCTGAGGAAAAACAGAGCCATTTCTTCGGCAAAATAGAACATTATTATTAACGCCAGGACTATTATTATTATCAATATTAGTACAAGTTCTATTGTTCTCATAAAGCATTATTTTAGCACTGCTAACAATACAACAACGTTTTAGCAACATTCGCTGGCGCGTTTTCAAGCTGCTGTACATCGTGGTGTGATACGGAAAGATTGGTATTACCATCGACGCTGAGAAAGTGATCATTATCACGATCGATATTATCGCCAGAAGGCGACTAATCATGATGGTTATTAATTAACCTATCGTGCTTGCTATAGGGCTGGTCGGGCCTGATCTGGCCTGACCCGAGTGTAGTCGCATCGCACTGCTATACCGTTCATAGGGTCCTCAGTCAGCCGCACAGATGTGCTGCTGCTGCCTACGCCTTCCAGTTGCCTTTATAACCTCAGTTGTTTCTTCTATGGGCACTTCGTACAGTGATACCTTTCTGCCGCGATGCTTATGATTGTTGTTTTTGTTGTTGTTTAACGACTACACCAGCTAGCACTGTTACCTGTCGATGCGCGCGAGTACGCTATGGCCGCCAGCAGATAGAGGGACGAGCTCAGCGCCAATCGATTAATTGTTTTAATTAATGATACTTAGTTTAATTATCTATGTACCTTGTTCGATCACGACATGCACTGCCTTCCCATCAGGACAGTAGCCAGGAGACTGTCATCACCCCCATTGTTCCACTGATCACGTTCTTAACTGTTGGACTTTCTGAACATTGTGATGCAACTTCATTCACTCGACACCAAAAACGGCGCGGACGCGATACACGTCAGTTATTTCGCCTTTTTGGCTTCTTATTGGCTGTTGTTGTTGCCCACTGCATTTGGTTTTATGATTTCGACGATTTGTTCGTGACTTGATTAAGTGAGGCTCGATTGTGTGTGGTAATTTTTCAACCTACAACCTGTAAAGAGTCGTTTACTTTGCATTTCGCTGCTATTTAATGTTAGTGGTATTACTTTGGTCACGCGTTATTTTGATTGAACGCTTCTGCGCCGCCCTTTTCATATATTATTAATTGGTGTACTCTGACCTGAAAAGAACGCCTGACCTATCGCTCAGATATGTGGCTAACTATAATTGAGTTTCTCGTGAAACTTTGCTTTGCATTAGAGCAAATAAAGCTATAAATGCGGTGCGCCCGGTCGACGGAATACTCGCTCACAAACCACCTCATGACCCCTTTCGCGGAGAAGACGCGCCACGCGATCACAGACGTCGTCATGTCTCTTTATGGTTTGTTTGTGTGTTGTATCGCACATCTGAGCGACATGAGCCAACGTCGCAGGCGCATGACACCCGTGCCTACAACGTTTGTTGTAGCCCGGGCGTCCCCTGGCCAATCTGGCACGCGTTGGTAGTGCGTTGATCCTGAGCTTTAGTAGGTTTAAATACTCCTTACCAGATAGGTAGGGCATACCCTTAATCCAATAATGTACAAAGGGCGTTTCGTGTGCTTTTTTAAAATGTGCCCCATCGAACGTGTTGTGTAGTTGTTGAGACTAGTAATCGGTCTCTTGTGTAGCGGTCTCAATGGAGGTTCCCAAGCGCTCGCAAAGAAGTCTTGTTTTCGCAAGATCTTTTTTAAAGTGCTCGGTGGTTAGCTTTTAGATTCGGATCCATCACTTTCTCTATGAGTGGTGTATGGGACTCCGAATCGGCGAGGACGCTCTTGGAGCTCGGCGTCACGAAGAGGAATCTTATGGATCTCACCGCTTTGCAAGGAACCTTGAGGATATACCGCTCGCACCGGGTCCATAAGAGCGGGGGCTACCATCAAGCAAGGACACGGACAACTGACTCTTAACTTCACGTAACACCTTTTACCACCATTTGTATTAAGGCGAGCACTGCCGAGTGTGCAAGCGTATTGTAAATGATTAATAAATCATCACAATATTTTCTATATATGTATATATATATATATATATTTAACTGACCTGTGCATTTTACCTTCCTACCTTGAATCAATAGGCATAACGAGGAGCCTGTTCCTTCGAATAGTCCCACATTTTATACACTATGTAATGATTGCACGAGGGAATGTTTGATCCGCATTAAATCCTCAGCGAAACAAAATACCTTTACAAAGGTACACTCAAACTCACGCATACGTGCATTGACATATAATAAAATGACGTATATAGACGGTGTGATACGTAAGGACAAATAAACATTGAGGAGAATCAGCTGCACGTAGGCATGACTTTTACGAAGCGCGCAATGGAGCCTGATCAGCTGGACGCAGGACGGAAGAAACAGCGCAGTAGTGGCAACCCACGTACATGCCCGGATTGCAGTTGTGAGATCGGGAAAGCGTCAAGCATCTTGTGGTCAAGTGAAAAAGCTTCATGTGACTATTCGCCTATTAGTGTCGAAAAACATAGCGCTTGCTGAAAAGAACAATCTGCTCGATAAGAAGTTGGACAGGTTACTACAAAAAGACAAAAGCAGGACTGCGAACAGTGGAAATGCTTCTCAGGACGACCGTGCGGGAAATCTTCGCGGCAGGATGATACAACGCACGAACCGATCTCACAGCAGATCTTTTAGCAGCTCGCAATCGAGAAGTCAAAATCAGTTCGCCGTCAAATCTCAAGCTAAACCAAGAATGAAATTTGCTGGTAAAAGTGGGGACAGTCGAAAACAGAGACGTATCCTAGTTGTTGATGGCGGTAAGGACAATGGTCCGATCTCTCAACCCAGTTCATCTCTTCAGTTGCACACAGAACGAATTTTTGTGTCTGGTCAGAACCCCACGCTGAAAGCCAAAGAGCTGTCCGATCATCTAACCAAAGCAGGGGTGTACCCCGTGGTTGTCAAAAAACTGAAGACGCGATACTCTCATTACACTTCTTTCTATGTTGAAGTGCCGGACACTGATGTAGAGAAAATGTTCGACAAAGACATCTGGAACGATGGTTCCATTATAAAAGAATTGAATGGCCGTCTCAAAGAATCCGATGTCATCGAAAGACACCCTTTCCACTGACTAAAGAAAAGAAAGCGTAGGCTGACTCTTACAGAAACGGACAGGATAAGGAAATCAAAGGGTGATGAATATTCTTCGATAAAATGCATATCTGTTAATGCACGATTACTGGCCAAACCTGGAGCCGTCGACTGTCTGCTGGCCTTCATGACCACCGAAGATATCGGCGTAGCGTTCATCACGAAAAGTTGGCTGAACACAAATGTCTCCTTGGCTGAACTCTCGGCGGGTGGCAAATTCGAAGTCTTTCGCAGAGATCCTGTTGGCCAAAACGGCGGCGGTGTACTGCTCTTTGTTAGTTCGAAGTTTGCATGCTCTGAGGTCGACACCGGCAACACTTCCTCTGAACTTATTGCGGCTGATTTGATTCTTCCGAACGGCACATTACGACTTATCTGTACGTACTTTAGCCCTACGGGATCACGAGCGGAGCTATCGATTAAAATGACTACTCTCATTACCGATCTCGAAACTATTACATCGGACGAACACAGTGTAGTGCTTGCTGGAGATCTTAATCAACCTGGTATAAACTGGACAGACTGGCACTGTTCATCCAGACGAGCGGAGTTACGAGCCCAAAAAGCACCACTGTCGATGGAAGAAATGTTTCTTCAGTACTGTTGCGAAGCAGGACTACTGCAATGTGTTGAGTATCCCACGAGAGTTCTTGACATTGTTCTTGACATTGTTCTGGCTAGAGATGATATTGTTGACAACGTCATCGTTTCACCGGCGCCAGTTGCAACAGACCATCAGATGGTCTCGTTCACGATCTCTAGTTGTCCTAGTGTGACGACGGATCGGACACAACTTTGGGACTTTGACAAGGGAGATTATGAATGCCTTACCATGAATCTGAGTGCCACAAACTGGACGACCTTCTTCCAACCCTGTATTGACGTAAATAACATGTACAACAAATTTGTCACTTACATGCACTTCCTGATGGATTGTTGTGTACCCAGGAAGTCTCCTAATCTGCATGGTGCTCTGGATTCTAGCATAGAACGCATCACCCAGCAATTGAACAGAGCGACGCCAGAAGAAGGAGCTAGACTGCAAAAGAAATTGCAAATGATGCTTCATAGAAAACGAATCATCGAAGAATGCTCCGTAGCCCAATCGGCTGTTCCCTCCACGATTCATAGATACATCCAAAGGCGAATGAAAGTTAAAGACTGTTTAAGCTCGATCAATAGAGCGGATGGATCGGTTGCTACACAAAACCAGGAGAAAGCTGACATTCTACGCGGAGTATTCGCCGCAACGTATCCATCACCCACGGAAGTCCAGCTACGCGATGCACGTCCTACTCAACCAACGCCGCCTGTGTCTGAGGATCTGCGCATGGTTGAGGACGTTGACTCCGCTCCAGAAATCTTGAACGCCACCTTCGCTCTCTAGCCAACAAGCGAAGTGCCACGCCTGAGGGTATCCCAGCTCTTGTATATAAAAAATGAGAATATGATGTGTGTGTTCCGTTGTCATTGATATTTCGCAGAACCCTCGAAGATGGTTGGGTCCCAAACCTTTTCCGCTGCGCCATTGTCTGTCCGGTTCATAAACGCGGCGACAAAAGTGATCCAAACAACAAAAGGCCTGTATCGCTTACCTCTGTGCCGTGCAAGCTATTTAAAAAGGAGTTAGCCGATGCGATCTATAGAAATGCGAATTCACAAGGTTTAATTTCGAGGGAGCAATTTGCATATCGACCAGGCCATTCTACTGGTTAAGATAAAAGACTTAGGAGTTCTGACAAGTAATACGCTGAGCTACACACCGCATGTTCTAGAGGTAGCTGCGTCAGCTAGTCGGAGAATGCACTGGATAATGCGATCCTTTGTCTTGAAAGACCCTAATCTGTATGTCAAACTTTACAAGCAATATGTCCTACCTGTGATTGTATATGCCTCGCCAGTATGGAATCTAGGATTGAAACGTGATAGAAATTTGATAACGAAATTGCACAAGCATTTTTTAAAACGTGTTTTAAAAACTTCTTGTGCAGTTTTCGTTGCAATATGAGAACTTGTGATATAAAATGTGATGATATTGGTGCTGTTCTAGATGATATTGATAAGGCTACGTTCATCTCTATCTGTAAATTCCCAGATCGAGCGAACATATTCTTTGATTCTATTTTGACGAACACAAGAGCCGGGATCAACATACATGCTAAAACTGTTGCCCGGAATGAAATTGTTAACAAAATGTTTGCCTGGCGCAGTACCAGGAACGCGAACTACGTACAAACAAATTGATGTGTTCTAATAAAGCCCCCCTGCTAAAGGATGTGTAAATATAATATATATATATATATATATATACGAAGGGTACCAGGACTGTTTGAGGATCGATAATAAGAATGGTGGAGCTCTTATTTTTCCGAACAGAATATGATCTCTCAGTTTTGTTTCGGAGTGAGAGTGAAATGACTGCAATTTGTGACACTGGTGTTGTTGTCCGACATAGAAGCATAAAATGTGCTATTGCGAGGCAACCAGTCGTGTACAGAGACTTAGCACACCGTCATGTTTGTGAGAAAATTCTGTTTCCTCTGTAGAACAGCTAACGCCGGCCACAAGTTGCAATATGGTCGTTTAGAAGAGAATTCGCAAACAATAGAGTTTAATATTAGCCTTCACGCCAAATACCTTAAAATCATAGCCCTACACCCTTTCACAGCGTTCAAAACTAACATAATCAGGCACATGCGAGATAATGTTGGTTCATGGCGATCATTTTGATATTAAATATATGGTAATGCGAGCCGTGGTGGAGTAATTGAGATTTTTTCGGAGGGCATGTCGAGACTGAGTGCACACAAATGACTGTGTGGTGACGTTCACTACCGCCGACCTGTCGCGCCACAGCCACAACGTCGCCACACAGTAATTTCACCCTCACTCCGAAATAAGACTTTTCAGAGACCATGTTCTATTGGAAAAGAGTATTTGCTTAAGCAAGCTCTACAATTATTCTTATCGATCATCAAACTGGGATATATATATATATATATATGTGATAATGATCGACACAACATTAGTGGCGGAGTACATAACTTTATTGTCTCGATAAATCACGCCATAAAAACGTTCCATAGGTTTGGCTTAGTCGTTAACAGTAGCAAAATAAATGTCATATGATTTCGTCAGGTTAAATGACCAAGTAGCGTGCCAACGTCCTTCCAAATCCATCCCGCACACTGTAAATCACTCCTGTCTGGTCAAGTGTCTGGGGGCGACTCTTCAGCTGATAAGCTAGCGTGGCAACCGCAATTATAAGCTATATAGCTTTTGATTGAGATTGTCTCAAAGGGCAATGCAATCACCTTGATCCAGAAATTAGGCAGGGCACTGAGGAGAATTACGATATTTGACGTTCCAAATACTCACAAAAGGTCTCCTTCTAAACTCTAAAGTGCCCGTTACCCGATATTTAGAGTTCGCTACACAGCAGCTTAAGATCTTGTACTTTTTTGAGAATATTCAAGCGAGAGTTAAAAATACCTCGTATGCTGCTGACGAACTCTTATATGTGGTTACTACTGTTTCTAGGACATTCCGGTGCGATAGCTGAAGGCTATGATCAACTGCCAATACGTTACATAACAAGAGTCTACCAGACCGTATATAACAGTTCACGGTCGGAATGGTAGGCGCGATCTTCGCCTACGACCTTGATCGCGAAGCACACGTGAACCAAGGCTATTGCCTTCTACCGCTATTCGTAGTATTTAGGCGTTACCATCATCACCAAGATTGCGAGGAAACGACTCGGCGAGATATGAAATGTGGGCTCTGATTCTACGCGCAGTGCTAGGAGCATTGCATGACTTTCTCCCTAAGCCATTCGCTTAGCAAAGGCATTGCAAAGTGAACTACATTGTATCTTAGTAACTTTGATCAGTAAGCAGCATGAGCAACAGCAGCAGATGAGCTGAGCGCAGTTCCGGTGCAACATCAAACGGTCAAATTAACTTTAGTTTGTTTAGTTTCTATTAAGAATGTAAGTGGAGCGTCAATTGTCTCCTGGGAACGTGTGCCTTAACTTTACGTAGCCAACACGACTTCTATTTAGTGATTTTGCACTTTTTGTGTATCTAGACGATCTGTGATATCGAGCCCATTGGGCGTCGTAGCGCATTCGCCTTTTGCGCCTTGCGTCTTTTGCGGAGGAAACACATAGGTGCACGGGTCTTCGATCCCCGTCGTTGCACGCATTTGTAAGCATGGGGTTGTCTTCGAGAAGCAATGCAAACGCGATTCCGTGGACGGTAAATTTGGGCTGAGAATCATTCCGAAAACGTTTAAAACGACGCTTTGTGGTCTCGCTTTCTGGCCAGATAACATCGTCCAGAAAAAAAAACTATTCGAGTTGACCCTCGGTCAACATTTAACGTCCACGGGACTGCTTTCGCATTGCTTCGTGAGAGGGACCCCTGCCACAAACACAAATGCTCAACGGTGGGGCTCGAACCCGTGCAGCACCTATGTGTCTCCCCCGGTCGCGAGGCGCACACGAATGCACCACGCCACCTGGCTCGACAAGAGACACATAACAGGCTGGCGAACACGAACTTCCCCTCCAATGTTAGCTAACAGCTTCAACCGGCAGTAATGACGGCAGCTCTGCCGGCGTTGGTCGCCGCAAGTAACTTATGTAGTCGTTCGTTGCACTCGGTACGCCGTGTGACGTACACGAAAGACATGACTCAAACGGATCGCTTGCTGCTAGGCAGGTTACGAACAGTATCGAGTGATGGTTGTCTTCGCCGAAGTCGTCGCAAGTAATCGATGTCGGAATTTATATTAGTCGCATGCCAGCATCGTACGGTCGCCAGGAAGAATGTCGCCGTCGCAACTTGTCAAAGCGAAGGCTTCATTGAAGGTCAGTCGCTCGCGGCTGTCTACGCGAGAAAACGTGCCACAAACTGTTGTGTCTCTTCGACCACTGCCTTCGGTTATTCGATTTTCCTAATCACCAAGTATTCAATGTATCTTTTCCCGTGCATCGTCTTCAGCCGCTGCTCACGAGTGTGGCAGGCGATCAACTAAGCGAAACAAGAGTAAATCTTCTTCTCATGTCCAACACGTACGTCCACAGCAATACCAGGAGCTACGCAGGACCTCCATGGCCGTCTCTCTCTCTCTTTATATATATATATATATATATATATATATATATATATATATATATATATATATATATATATTATATAGATACCTCCCTTTGTGGCTTGCTTTCTTTCTCTAATCTAGCTTGATTATACTGAGTTCTGCGTTTTGGCATATAGGATTAGGAATACGTCACGGCTCGCGCCGTAGAAACCCTAAAAAAACACAGATAAGGAGAAATATATGGCGCGCCGTGTCACAACGCCTTTGCGTTCAACAACTAATTTATCACATTCAACACTTACCGAATGAGTCAGTTAGTTCAGTAAAATACCACTCTTGCTGGCCTTGTTGTTGTTGTTGTTGTCGTCGTCGTTGCCGCCGCTACCGCCAAGGCGTAAGTGTGTACAGAAAATATATGCGTATGGCATCCCCTACTCATCTCCGCTGCCAGACAATGAGATTGGTCTTCAGCACTTTAAGATGGCCGCGTGTAGTAGAGCCCACTTGAGCGTTCGCCTATCATTGAGCTTAGCGTCTGGCGAGGGCCCGGCTGGCTGGTTAGAGCCCGGCTGTCTGCGGCGGTGGCCGGGTGGCGACTTACTGGCGCGTAAACCCACAATTACAAACTAGATCTCCCTTCGATCGAGTTGCCGTGACTCTTTCTCTTCCTCAATTCGTGCCGCCGGCCGAATTCGGTCGTGGCGGCAACTTATTGAAAGTGAACACGTTACGAACGCTTGGGTATGTTTGAAAATTATGGCCCTTCATAAGAGCCACCGCAGTCTGTCAAAGGCGCCCTCAAACTGACCTCTATGTCTAAACTGACCTCTCTCTTTGTCTGCTGACCTACTCGAAGGACACGTGGTTCTACTACCGCCCCGGTCCACTTCGTGTTTGCCTCATAACAATGACATGCTCAATGATGTAGACATACATATATATATATATATATATACGAAAACTAACGCCGAGGAAGTGTGAAAGTGTGGGGAAGATGATTTTTCGCGCTTCGGGTGTGGTTCTCTACGCCCCGTGCGCCCGGGCTATAGGCTGAAAAAATGGGCTCGCTTTTATCTCGAAAGGGTGCACGGAGAGGCTCATCTCGTCTTGTCACGGCATAATCAAACGGAACTATTATTAGTGTTCAGCCGTTGAAAGCCGGTGTTGTTGTTATTGTTATTCTTGTATCTGTACACCACACACGAGTGGCTTCGAGTACCACTTTACCGTTGCGCATTGTGCAAGATTTTTCCAAATTTACATGTTTGGACGCTACAGCTTTACAATAATACAATGGCACTAGCAACCGCCTTGAGCTGAACGTTTATACCCGTCAAAAGACCCGCTCCGAATAACGTAGACTGGCAATTCTGTTTAAAAGCGACTGCTTATTTATTTCGAGAAATATTCTGACCGCGTAATAATTACACTATTATGAATGTTATCACGGCAAATATCGCATCGTTATTAGCATCATTATCATCACTGTGCATTATCAATTATTATGATCATCCTGGTGCATTGTTTGACTTGTAGCCTTCGTTTGGCTGTAAGCAAACCTTATACACACGCATATGTATGGCAATCTCCGCATTATATACATTAAATATATCCTCCTCTAAGATAGTAGGGTTTATGTTACTCGTAGACATTATTAAAGCCTAAATACATGCGGGGCGACAATGGAATTGAACCTCCTCCCGTCACCATCCGCGGACCTCGATTGGTGGCACGGTGCATGAAAACCACGCCATAAACGGCCGGAATGACTGACGTGCAGGAGGCCGACAGGCCGACAGCATAAACCGATGTAGCACCCAATTGTTCCACGATTCAGAAGAGCTAGCATCAATCATATCTCTAGCTGGCGTAGACTACAACGTTTCTTTGCTACGCATTCATCATCTCATCGTCGACAAAATTCAACCCTATACATGCCATGTTTGCGTACAAGAGTTTCTAACAACGAGTCTAGTACGAATAAAAACAGCAGCAATAATAATAATAATGCTAATAATAATATATACGAGAATAGCGTTAATACGCTGAAAGTTGTGTCTTACTATACGAACCACTAGCTACTAATTAGGTCAGTCGTACTAACAGTGCTTATTGATAGCAATATTCGTATCATGATAAGAAGGTGTAACTAGTGACAATAAAAGCCATAGTAGTAGTAGAAGTAGAAGTAGAAGTAAACGTACATCAATCAAAGCATCAAATAGTTGGGCCCTGCGGTGCTCTGGAGACTCTCTGAGCTCTCTCTTTCTTACTCTCCCTTTATCTGTATATATATATATATATGAATGTACATGTGTATATATCTCTATACACATATATCCATACATCTATATACATGAACAACATGTGTTTTTATACACGTGTATGTACATACACCAGGTATTAAGCAAATGGCGTTACGACTTGTTTGCGCTTGCCTTGTCCATCTATCGATAAACACTCATCTCGTTTTGTGCTTCCCGCGCTATCCATTCCATAGCTGGTTTGGCTGCTACTGCTGCACTGTTGACTCTAATAGGTAGCCCCAGCGACGACGCCTTGCATCCACATCATACATACACTTGCGACACATCATACATACACTTGCGGACAAACAAAAAGGAGCAATTTGTTGTTGATATTGTTGTTTCTGTTTTTGTTGTTGTCGTTGTTATATCTGTCGTGGTTGTTGTTTCTGTTTTTGTTGTCGCTGTCGTTTCTGTTTGTTGTTGTCGTTATTGTCCTCGTGGTTGCATTTGTTGTTGTTGTTGTTGTCGTTTTTGTCGTCGCTGTTGCATTTGTTTTTGTTGTTGTTGTTGTTGTTGTTGTTAATGTTGTTGTTGTTGTTGTTGTTAATGTTGTTGCCGAATCGTGCAAATGCGTGCGCCTGATCGGCTGTGCGTGTATGCTTTGCGTCGAGCGAATTTTGTCGTAACGAATCGTACATTCGATATTGCACATACACATCTGTGTATGCATACACACACACACACACGCTCACATTTTTGTGTATCACCTTCGACAGCAGCCTCTTCGCTATTCTCTCGCACTACGCGATACTAGATACGGCGGCCCACAGCAATGCTCGACTGACTAAGGCTTGCGGTCTGCTTAAGCACTGAGTATTCCGTAGGGAATGCATGCATCCACTGTCGCGCACGGTCACTACAACTACTATAGACAATGTCTTTAAGCGCTGTCTTCTCGGGATTTGATATCGTTTGATACATGTGGCTACAGCGTGATCGTTAGATGTTTGTCGTCATCTTTATCGTCGTCGTCATCTTCATCGTCACCGTCATCAGTTGATTTGACTACAACAAACAAGCGTTGAGCGTACTGAATACTGTTTATAGTGTTAAGGGTTTTCTACCGAGAAAGCATTGTGTGGCACCACCACACGTGGGTGTGCCGCATTGACCCTCATTCAATCCGCGCGATATCGAAAACGGTCTGGCCTGTGTGAAGGTACGATTTGTTGATTAGAAAAAATAAAAAAAGAAAAACAGAATCGGCTACCCCTCGCTACTGCGTGTGCTCCATTTGCGGTAGAATGCTTGCGTGCTCTGATGCTATGTCCTCCTGGTGGTTCGCTGTGATGGTTGCGATCCCGTCCTGAAATGACGTAACAGTACTGCACAGATAGATGGCGGTGGTGGTAGTGGTGGTGGTGGTGGTGGTGATGGCGGCGGCGGCTGTGGCATCATTATCATCTGAAGTCAAACCGGCATCCAATCCGCGGCCGCTATTCGTGACGAGGTGGACCGTCCGTCCAGCGCAGCTGCCCTATCAAACAATTGAAGTAACGTCTTCGCGACGTTGTGGAGTTCTTATTCGGCACGATATCTCTCATATCGTGGGTGCCACCTGTCAGCAGCCAGCATCGATAGCAGCGACAAACGCGTCAGGCGCGCAGGACAGCTTCGTTCGTCGATCGTCATGCGGTGACGTCTAAACTGCCGATGGCATATCTCGAAGCTCGCCAACCGAATGACGGTCGTCACGTTCCTCGACGTCGATAGTAGAAAAGGCACGGGTCTCGCTTCTCGTTGGACTCCTGCAAATGCATCGGCAGCGACACACAGAGAGAGAGAGCGAGAGAGAGAGAGAGACAACGACAGAGACAAAACGACACGTATCCATAAAATGCTCGTTTATGCTTGATCAGTAGCAGTTGCACGTCCAGTGCTAAGCGTACCACCGCCTGACGTACGCTATACGCTTCCGCGGCTCCGCTCGCAATAATCAGTGTTCATGCTGAAGGCCAAATCGTCCCTCAGCACAGCAGTTTGTTGCCGCAATGCTGGAAGACGATTTGACGCTTGGCATCGACTTTGTTGCGGTCGCAGATTACGCTAGAGTAAGGTCATTGCGTCCACACGCGTGTATGCTGTGTGTGAATTTGTAAAAAACTACAGAACGTTTGTGTCGTCGACGTTACCGATGGAACGATTCGAACACTCGATCGTGTGTATAGTTCCCTCGGTAAATTTCCCCCCCTGCACATTTTCTGATGCATGATGGTCGTCAGTTACAATGATTGTTACTAGTCTAATTGTAACAGTGACTTTGCTAACAGTATGTAAAGCACCTAGTGTAGATATAAAAGCCAGGGTTAGGTAGTATAGTTAAGGCTCACATTAATTTGCACATACTTTGTGATGATAATGTTGTGTGACAGATGTGATAGATAGTCTGTCAATAGACAGTGTAATATATAGAAAATGACGTTTCATTACTAGTGAAACTATCAGAAGTCTAGCGAACCAGTTGGACAAATGTTAAAGCCCGTGATATCACCGGTGTTTTTGTGAAAGCAACGCATGGCCAAAATGTAGGTCACCGTTCTGCTGATCCGTCCAAGGCCTGCCCTGTACGTACGACATATTTTTATACGCCATTATAACCTTGCAATCGTAATAATAATGATAATAGTGTATTAGAGTAGCCGCAGAATTGGCACCAACAGCGTTCGACTGTCGCCTACACTGACAGATGTGCTTGACCTCTCGGGGGTTTTTAAATTAAACGGGGGTTTTAAATTGCCATCAACGTGCAACCGCAGTGTGCTAATCTCGCAGGTTGGGCCTTGGTCACCACGACAGATCGCACAATGTTGAGGCATATTGCAGAAACACGTTATTGATACGGGCATTCTGGCAGCTGTGCGGGTGCTGGAAGTCAGAGTAGTGAATGATTCCGCTTTTGCCATTGTTTAGCTCGACGGGAGAGAAAGAGACATGCCATCCTCGTTTGAACGTATCTGCGCCATAGGCGGACCGTACGTCTGCCTTCCATCATCTCTGTAAGCGCTCCAGTACGTGCAAGCAGACGCATAAGGTGGCACCCGCTTGGCTTTTCATTGTCAAACGATTTTCATCATACCGGCATAATGTACAGGCTGGTTTTAAAACGTACTACCAGCCCGGGAACAAATAGGTTTTCGTTACCTCGCCCTAGCCTATGTTTTCGATAATGCAAACGTGCACGGATCGTAGGTGCGCTCCAATGTGCGTGTCATTTTGAAATACCAGCAGAAGAACTTCTATACCGCTTGCTCTAAGTAATGGTTCACCGCGTAAGATAGTCGGGAGCAGTAACGCTGCGAGGGGGCCACCTGCACACTGCCAGCAATTACAGGTGGACAACAAGACACGTGGAGATAGGCCGATCTATAAACATGCTTTATATATATATATATATATATATATATATATATACGCTGTAAAGAAGCGTTCTTCGGAAGTAACAAAAATAAGTACTGTTGTATTAAATTAAAGTTGCGTTTCTAGTGAGTTCCGCAACTGTAACATATCTTATTATGGTTTTCTCTGCGGTACCTGTGCCGACATAATCGTCCAGGCGACACAGCCGGAGGGTGTCGGATCCACCACCCGAGCTGTTGGGAAAGCTCGAGATGGCTTTGATGACATCTATCATAGACACGGTGATCTCATGGGTCTGCCTGACACATACAGGCGGCGGGGAAAAGGAAAAGCCTGATGGACTTGCAGAATGTTTGGCCAGAACCGCCCGTGTCGACTTAACGGAGAGCGGCGTTGCTCTGTCGGTGGATAGTTGAACTCTTGCTACAGGGGAGGCATCACCAAAAGCAAGTTTTGCCTGAACTACGCGAACTACGCGAACTACGCATAGAAAAGATATCGTGAAATGCGCTTTCTAGTCGAGTGGGAAACGTTAAAACATAGGAGTTAGTTTCCGATCCACTGCCCGCTCGGAACCCGCTAAGGTTCCCACGTAGTGCCGACGTGTAAGTTTGGCCGCGTCCGCTCTGAGACGAAACGCACAGTACTGCATTTGCAAATTTGTATTGGGAATTGTAATATTTTATATGACTCTGTTAGACAGACCTCGTTGATCAGATTTCTAAGGTCCAGAGACATGATGTTGCAAGTACCCCGAGGTAGCTCCAATACGTTTTTAACCTTAGACGTCGCGAAGATAACATCCTATAGTGAGGGCTGTGCTGGTGAACTTGCATGAGCCAATTCCTCATGAAAGGGCTCCAACCGACCTGCATCCGCGACTGCTGGCAGAGGGAACGCTTTACCTCCGGGTGTGTTGTTGTGACATCATTGCTAGGTCAACGTAGTTTCCAGTGCGATGTCGCATAAGAGTACAGGCGCGACTGGAGATTTAATGTTTGACTTGAATTGGCGCGCCAGGGAGAACGCGCGAAAAGGTTTCTTCGATAGCGTTGGTGATGTGTGATAGAATAGCGTCGATAATGGACGATATGATCCTTTCGGTAATGAGGAGGACCATTCGATTAGAACAAGCCCTGCGGTAAAACGAGAACGTCTGTAAAGGGCTTCTTAACAGTCTTACATACACTCCAAGGCCGACCTACTGATCGTGAAGCGACACTCGCATCGTTTGAGCTAACTGCAGAAAATATTGTGTAGTAAAAGGGCCGATGGCTAGATGTCGTTTACAGGTGCGAAGATTTTTATCATGGAAGCAGCGATGCTTTGCTGAATGTGTAGTGAAGCTCTATTCCCGAGCTGTTCCGTTTCATGCTAGACATCCTCACAGGTGTATTCACGAGGAAGCTTTTCCATTTTCGCATACGCTTGAGACTTTACATTAATTATCCAATTTATCACCAAAAATAATGCGTTTGTCCACATAGTATGCTGTTTATCGATATACAAGCCATAGCCTATCAAAGTAACGTAGATTGATCTGGGCTTCTCTTACCGGAAAATTCCCAATAAAATCAAACTCGATAAGCTCGCTGGCTATGTTGCTTCTGATAAAACTGAGCTGCCCAACACAATTTGTAATGGTTGTCGCTATCCCCGTCACATATATACTAGTCTCTCAACAACATAATACAGTTACTGGGTTTATGAGATTTGTGAAATAAAAATCTAGTCAAATTTGAAAAGTTATGCGCACATATCTCTTTCTACCTTGTTGGCCTAAGCAATTTTGTCCTCTTTTCTCCAGACATTTTTTGGCGAAGGAGAAGTTGTGTGCGCATTCAATACTGGTGCAAGTTTACGATGGCAAACACGCACATTTACTTTTTAAGTTCAGAGACATCGCGGTAACAACGCCAGTCGAGATGTGTTGGCTGTTTACGAAAGTTCAGCAGTGACGATTAGTACAATGGTCTCTTGGTTTTCAGGAAGTTTCGATTAGGGAGCTTTGATCTTAAAGATGCCCCTCGCTCAGTAACCGCCGTTGCCCTTAACCTCAACTGGGTGATTTCAATGATAGGAAAAATCTTTCGATTAGTAGAGTCATGCTTGCTCAAGACCTGGATGTATCAGAACACACCGTAAGAGCAAATTCGCACTAAAAGTGCAAAATTTAGAAAATAGTAGAGCATTTTTCTCCTGTGTTGGCCGAAGTATAAAAACTATGCGCATGTATTGGCTCGCTATGTCCTAGTGATTATTATGAGCTGTGATAAGAAGTGGGCCCGATACGATAATGAACCAAGGTTGTACTAGTTACCAAACGGTCAAGCAACTGCAACACATTTAAAGCGAAAAACTTGAAAAACTTTTCGTGCACTAGAGCACTTGATACAGATGATTCGATACGTATCCGCTTGACGTGTTTACCTAAATACAGATGTCAGCCATTTATATACGGGGCGTCTAGAGCGGCAGCGTAAGCGGACATATTTCGATATCTGGGGTTTTCCCAGCAGGCCTTGCGGCAACATGGTCGCTGACTCTCAGCGATATGTTTCATCATCAATTCTCAATGAGCATCGCGCAATTGACACAGCATGGATTGAACCGACGGCACACCGGCAGATGACAGCCACGACTAGCGCACGAGCCACCGCATAAAAATGCTTCCAAAGACGGAGTTCATTCTTTGCCTAATCGACGGAGAAAATATATATTGCCAAGGAAGATCACGCCGACTGAATAAAATTGAATTGCTAACCTATCTTTAAAAAACGAAAAGCTCCTTCTTCTAAAAAAAATATATATAAGCATTACATGTGGCGTGGATGGCTAGTCAAGCGTGAAGATGGACAGCCGTCACTAATGGTATAGCCGACGTACTTGGGAAAGGCAAACACAATTCTGACCACAGTAAATAAAAACTTAATTTGTACCCATTGTGAGCATTTTCTATTTAGAGAATTATTTGTATAAAGCACCCATAACTTCAGCAGGGCTCAACCGCTTGCCGACACCCGTGCTGGCGTGTACATGTACATGTATATATATATACAATTGTTACTTCTAATATATAAGCAAATAAAGCTTTAACTAATAAATAAAGAAGAAGATAATAATATATATATATATATATATATATATATATATATATATATATTTCGTTATGTGACACATTGTGATAACAGACAACATGAACAAATAAATTTGCCGGCGGGCTATGTCGGTCCATAATAATATATATATATATATATATATGTACATCCCTCGTGGGACATGCTTAATAAAACAGTGAGTTTGGAAATTCCGGCAGGTTATCGAAAGTTTTCGTATTAATATATATATATATATATATATATATATATATATATATATATATATATATATATATATATATATATATATATATATATATATATATATATAAGAAATTAATAAAACATCATATTTTAAAAACGTTGCAGCACATACGAGCATACACACGGCTGTCCAATGCCTCCGCACATCCCAAAAATAGAACAGACCGTTAGACAAACCAGACGCCGACAAATCACCTACGTGACTTGTCATTGAATTTTGCACTGAGCAATGATGCCCTGCTGCAACTCCGTGCCCAAACGCGCAAACACCTTCGGTTGATACGAATATTACCCAGAGGCATCAGCAGTTGCGTTTGCGAGAGCATTTGGTGACGTCAACCAAAATAAACACGTTTCGGTTATAGACTAAGTTCTTGTTTTTTATCCTTCAGAGGCATAAACTATTGACTCAACGCTATGTCAGCTAATCCGACGCAACATAGCAGGGCCAGCCTCAAGGGATACCTCACAGGCGATGCGTATATAACAATGCACCCAAAACAAAGCAATAAATATCATCGCGTAAGCCTTGCAGAGCGCACGCTGACAGAAGGCGACGTACGAGCTGAGGTACGCGCGCTGATCCGGAATGTCCGGCCCTTTGGAAGAATACCTACATAAGCGCAAACTAGACGGATACAGTAGTAGAATGCTAACAAGAGATTTCCAAGTCTCTTTGTGCGCGCGCCCTGCAAATGCGGTATTTAGCGGCGCTCGGAATGCTTTTAGTGGAGGCTGGCTTACAGCCGTGCCATCCATCTCCAGATCTAGGCACTATGGTGGACCCAACCACTTGGCCACACTCCGCATGGCTGCCGCTCTCAGAATTGGAACTCCAATATGCGAACCCTTTTCTTGCGCAGCATACGGGAATAAGGTCGATACTTACGGTCTACATCTGGTAAACGGTTCAAGAAGCTCTGGAAAAATTTCACGACATATAGGGTTAAATTCCATGATTGAAAGAGCCCTTAGGAAGGCAAAACTGGAATCTCGGAGCCTTGGACTGGACAACGTCAGGAGATATGATGGCATGGCCATACCTTTAGGGTTCGACGACAAGTACGTAGCCTGAGATGCTACAGTGTTTTGCGCCGTAGCTCCCTTGTACCTCAGTCATAGGTCTGTCAGCACAGGATGGGTAGCGGAGCACGCCGAACAGGAAAAGTGACGCAAATACGCAGATCTTGCACGCAGATCCCAAACCAACTCTATTTCGTACCGGTAACTATGGAAACACTAGGGCCCATCAGCAGTGGGACAGCAAGATTCATTCGGGATTTGGCCAGAAGCACCAACGGGGTCTGTCTGAGACAGCGTCTGTCTCTCGCGGTGTGTAGCGGCAATGTCGCTTCTACAATTGTCGCCATGGGGTGAGCAGATAAATAGCATTTACTGGAATTGAGGCGACATAAACGACGTGTTCGAAAGCCGTAGACTGATGACTTAAATATGACTTACACATTTATACAACAATCATTGATAGCAAATACAACATCAATATATATATATATATATATATATATATATATATAGGGAGAGGCATACATGTAGGAATCTTTATTTGGCAAGAAGATACAAATTCGAATAATACATATACAATATTAATAAGAAACAGTGTTGTCTAAGTGTATGTGTACGGTAGTACAACACGAGAGGCAGCGTTCACCTACCTGCAAACGACGGGTTCGCCAGCTGTAACAACAGCAGCTGCCGCCACCGCCGCGGTGGTCGCAGAAATCTCTGTGTGCGGTTGCCTACAGCCGTTGGCAATTACAATTTTCTCGCCACTATGTTTGAGGTGGAGCAGCGGAGAGCAGCTATCCGCCGAGCGCCGTATGTCACGAGCGACACTCGCGCTGACGACACGATCGTCGCTTCCGGCATCCTGCAGCTGTACGATGTGCTTGTTGCGGCCGAACGACTCGCCCTGGGCACTGCTGTCGCCGATACCATGTATGCTGTGTCTTGTACGGCAGGTCGAACGGGAGGTGTGCTTGATTTCATAGAGTTTCCGTTGTTGTTGTTGTTGATGTTGTTCCCGCTGTTGTAGTGGTTGTGGTTGTTGTTGTTCCCGATGTTGTAGTGGTTGTTGTTGTTGTTGTTTTTTCCGTTGTTCTAGTGGTTGTTGTTGTTGTTCTTGTTTTTCCTGTTGTTGTTGTTGTAGTGGTTGTTCTTGTTCTCGTTGTTGTAGTTGTTCTTGTGATGGTTCTTCCCGTTGTTCTTCTTGTGATTGTTGTTCTTCTGGTTGTTGCTGTTGTTGTTGTTGCTGCTCTGGTTGTTGTTGCTGCTGCTGCTGTTGGTGTTGCCGCTCATTGTTGTTCGGCTGGGAATAACCACTAGCTTCTACCGTAGAGTCCTCGGCACAATACTTTGGAGGAAGTGGATGTGGTACGGGGGCTGATGAAGATAAAGGTGGTGGTGGTGGTGGCGGCGGCGGCGGCGACGACGACGATGATGATGATGATGATGACGACGACGACAGAGATGATGATGACAACATACGGGCGTCGTTTCCGCCGCCGCCAGCGCCTTTTGTCTTAGCGGTTGTTACGACCGGAAAACTACTGTCCACCGAACTATGCTCCGTCGCTCCAATAGTTCCATTGCACGTCGGCGTATCTGCGCACGTTACACGCTGTCGTCTATGCAAGACCGCATGCACTTGGTGATGCTGCCGATTATGGGGCGAATGAGAAAGAGGAGGCGAGTGGCCATTCTGATGATGATGATGATGATGATGATGCTGATGATGATGGTGGTGAGGATGGTGATGATTAGGGTAAGTGTTGTGATGATAATTTTGTTGTTGTTGTTGCCCTTGTTGTTGTTGTTGTTGTTGTTGTTGCTGCTGCTGCTGCTGCTGTTTTTGTTGTTGCTGTTGTTTTTGTTGTTGCTTTTGCTGTTGTTGCCGTTGTTGTTGTGGTCCAGTCGGAACAACTAGGAAGGGCGAGTGGTTCTGCCGCAACGAAGTGCCAGATGTTGACTTGTACATCGCCAGATTTTGGCATCCCATCCTATGGAATAAGGTAGCATTGAAACCACAGCAAAAGCAACAGCAACAGCAACAGAAGCAGCAACAACAACACAGGGTCAGATGGAATCAGACATTAAACAATAAACTAATAGCCAACATTAAAATGCCACATGTAATGTTGCCGTAACAACAATAACAGCGATAACAACAGCAATAAACAACTCTTTACAGAATTTTAAAGCCTGGAAGGACACTCTATAGCATGTACGCTCATGGTTAAGTACCTGGGAGTTGGTCTAGATAAAGCTCTCATTGGGACCCTCTTATGTGCGTTTTGCAGCGAAAATCAGCAGAACTGCGAAAAATCCAGACAAACCAGAAGAGCAACCTGTTTTCAGCCCCGTTTCTTAGCATCAGTAGGCTGATAGCATCATGCTTCCTCAACAAGATATAAATACCTAGGGCGTTCAAAATCGCACGAGCGTTTTGTAATTGCACGGATATCATAGCAGTCATACAAGTTACGTCTCGACAGAATCCCCTGCACTTAAAAGCAAAAGAACTGGTTTCAATAAGCTTCTGTCATAATGTATGTTAACCTCATATTTTGTTTCAAGTACCTATTGTTAAGTTTGTTTTGCTGTTTACCCATGGGATAGGGCAATTTCATTTTGTACAAAATCAACAATTTACAGATTCAAAAACCAAAAACAATTGTTTTCAGCGTTAAGTTCCGTGAGCAAACGTCTTTTACTAACCCGCTCTGTATTTCAGAAATCCTGCAAAAGTTCGTTCCACACTTTTAGCAGCATGCAGACTAAAGAGTGCTGCGTTTAGGTCAACCTGAATCTGGGAACCCTCAGTTGGCCCTCATATCGCTGAGACCTGAAGGGGGGCTCCCGAGTAGATTGCGCCCCATACAGTGATTCCGTATGTGAGAATCGATTCTAGGAGCGCCCTGTACACAAGGACCAGAACAAGGCGGAAGACCTTGGTCTTCCTCAGACGAGCCAAAGATGCCACGACAGCACGGCCGACCTCGACGCTCGACCGAACGTGACTATCTCATTTCATGTTCTCACAAAGCGTAACACCAAGACATTTTACTTCTCGACTGAGAGAAACAGTTGCACCGCCCGCTTGAAGGGGTATATTACCCGTGTCCAGATTTATCCTCGATGCCCGCTGAGGTGTGTGAAACAAGATGAGTTTCGTTTTAGTCAGATTTACGACAAAGCAAAAGTATTTAAAATAAAAAAAAGATGCCGTTTCACATGTCTAAGACTTGTCTAAGAACTTGACCGTTTGAGAGCTGAGCAGGTGAGATGCGGAACTGCAGAGTTGTACCATTCGCATATACCACTGAGTGACACTCTATCTTTCTTCCAATGCCACGCAGGACGAAATTTATGTAGATTATAAAGATGAAAGGACCAAGAACCGACCCTTAGGGAGTTCCGATGGAGACAATCCCAGAAATGAAGGCCCCCCACCGACACGAGCTGCTTTCTTCTGCCTAGGTACGATTTAAACCAGGTGGTTACACTTGGTGCGCAACCCTATTCTCGTAGCGTTTTGAAAACTATAGAGTGGTCTATACAGTCAAAAGACTTCGTCAGAAGCGTCAAAGGCGTCAAGGAATGCACCACTTTCCCGTCCTCAACAGCTCTGACTATTTCCTACCAGATATGGTTTTGTATGTATGTATTTATATATATATATATATATATGTGTGTGTGTGTGTGTGTAACGTTCACGTTGCTAACTGTTTAGCTCTTAGATAAACAACGATTGCTCATTATCATTAATGTCATGCAATGTACACAGAGATGCAGCCGACCGTTATTAGGTGTGCTTGTATGCTGAGACTTCTAGTAAAAGCAGTCGGGGCGACCTATCGCATCTGTGTAACAACAACGATGAGGACAAAATCAGATCTCACGGCGACAGAAGGTGTCACGCCAGGCAACGGTAGAATGGGAGCACCGTGGAAGCAACCAATTATATATATATATATATATATATATATATATATATATATATATATATATATATATATATATATATATATATATATAATGAGAACGAGCGAAAACGAACGCCGCGGCTGTTGCACAAAACGTATTTAACGACGACGCACCAATGCGTGTCTATATGCGTGTCTATAAGCGTGCCTAGCGTGGCCTAGACACGCCTAGCGTGGCCTTGCCTCTCGCCGGCCCAATGCCAACGAGGCCGTTCGCAATGGGTCGTCCAACAATGAAAAAGTTTGCCCTGCCAGATGTTGTCTGTTGGCAGTCCACACGGATCGATGTGCCAAACGACGAATAGATAGATATACAGTTGGCTGCTACCGAGATCATTTGCTACCGGTGTAGCTAGTTACTTCTGTGCTTTTCCTCGCATCTCCCGACCTCTCTCGCCTTTTTTCTCCCTCGTGCTCGATACACAATTCGAGGTCTTGCACATCGCATACAAGCTATGACCTCGCATTGACTTACGCTTGAGGAATGGCCGCACAACGGGTTGGAGGCGTTATATATATATATATATATATATATATATATATATATATATAATATATATATATATATATATATATATATATATATATAATATATATACGTGTTGTCATTGTAAATGCAGCAGCCATTATGGCAGTTTCCCAATTGGGAGAGAATAAGTATTTAGTAGTATGTCCATCATATGCCTCTGGCATACAGAGCTAAATGAAAAAAATGAGGTTGCGGATAAAAAACTTGTCCACAACGGAACATGGAACAATTGTTTAACGATTCTAGAGGCCCTTTCACGTAATTAACAATTTGTATTATATGTTTAATAGCGTTTGCATCCGGAATAGAAACATGTGATTACTTTGAAATTGAAACAGCACGTGAGGACCGTAAGCTACATGACTTTCAACACACATCGGTGTCAATACTACCAAAAAAAAAACAAATAGGAAAGTCCTTATTTCTTGATTTAAAACCGTTTCGATGACTTGCACACTTATTGTCGTGAGGTCGGGCTTCGTTCCAATGGTTGGAAGTATCGTGTTCGTTTTTGCTGGTAGTAGCTCGGCTCTGTTCTCTGATGAAGCTTTCGTGCGTCGATTGACGGGGAACTAGCTTCCTCTCACTATTAACGTATCATCGGACAGAGAAGAATAGTTCTGATGTGCCTTTGCCGTCGGGTCTTCCTACACTCGGGTCAAGGGTTCGGCGACCGCTCGTGAAAAGTCACGGCAACCGTTTATTTTGACGCGTTCGACGCAATGCTGTCCTTGATTACTCATACGATGTCGCTTGGGCGCATGCAAGCCGATCGGATTTAAGTCGCACATTACCTCAGTGCAGTAGATTACCCAATGCCGGAGAGTGCTAGAGCGCAGTTAGCTTCGAAGGTTTTCAGCTGCCTCGAAGATGCGCCCCATCTATCAAATGCCTTATATACGTAAGACATTCGTCGAATCGTACGTTGCTCGTGCCTCAGCGAGACAAGGCTCGGTTCGTCGATTGGTCTGCGCCTTGAACCCCGACTACGTCTTTACTTATGGAGTGGTGCCGACTGATTGTTGCAAGCGGAATTGTCGGCTGGTCGTTTTGGATTGCCAAACCGAATTTGTAGGAATGAAACTCTACATTTGGGTGGCACGTTTTCGCCTCGCATACGTGCATGTCCCCGATGCGGATCGCAGAAGCTACAAGCGCTCAAATCATCCGCCTCGGAGCGGAATTGGGACGTGCCAAAAGGAACTAATTACGCCCGCCGTCAGTCGGCGTGCTTAATTCGAGGAGTGTCTTGGAGTCTGGCCGAAGCTTGCACGTGCCTGCACGTGGGAAACGACCCTTCCGTCGTTTGGGTTCGATCGGCTCGTCGTACTGGCAAATATGACTCTCGACAATCGGGTGCTCCAGTCTTAGCTGCCCTGTGCATATGTATACGGATGCTATAATAGCACCGTCAAGGAGGCTACCAGCGAGCTGGAAGGGCAATGTCAGTTTCTTACGTAGGTTTGTCGTGGATGCTCTCTATTGGCTCGACTGAATTCAGATGTGAAGAAACTCTCTCGGGGTAGATAAATAGTTTTAAGCCTTGTTGCCGATAAAAGGGGATACCAGTGTTGCTGTCCTGTGCGTGGATGAGACGATGACTAGGCCCGTGAGGTCGGTGCTTTTCGCCTCCTAGTTAGACCCAACAAAAGGATTGCTGCTTGATCGCCGGCGGACATTACAGGTTTAGTAGGCTAGTACTAAACTGTTAAATGACAAAATTAGGTCATTACCTTTCTCTATAGTGACACCCTCGTAGTGCGAGTTTGGAGGGGTGTTGATTTAATAAGGTTGACGTGACGATGTTTAGGCAGTAAACCGTCGTGATATCTGAACTGGCGGTATAGTACTCCGCCGAACTGCTTTAGCTCCTACTTTGATAACAATACAAATATGCTCACTATTTCGTGATGACACCATACGACGATTGCTATGCTAACTGTTAATGGTCTTGTGCAAATATGATGTAAAATAGTATTCTATTTCAGTATTTTACTCTTCCTTTTCTAGTACAAGTATCATATATTATGTGCACTCTCTAAGATAAACATATATATATATATATATTTATATATATATATATATATATATATATATATATATATATATATATATATATATATATATATATATATATATATATATACTTAGATTCCACACTGCCGTGAATATCAAAGCAACGCCAGGTGCACGTCTTCCATTTTACCAGTGTATCTATGAAAAATAAAAAAGAACGAACAAAAAATGAATAATAAGAATTATTATTATTATATTATTATTATTATTATTATTATTATTATTATTATTATTATTTATTAATATTGTTTAAATGTTACAATTGTGAGGTGTGAACGTGTACTCCTTGTCTTCTTCTAACTCCTAAATATTATTCCATGGAACCGACAATACAGCCGGCGTTTCCTCGGCACGCAGCAAGCGACAGCAGTTGCCGTAGAAACTCGCCTTCGCGCCGATTCCCTGTGAGATCTGTAATCCCGTTGGCCCAGCTCACTGATGAATCTCTTGGTTCCCTTGCTTACCGGGCCCATTGTTTCCATCGATATTGGCACTACGATATAATTTGTCTCCAGTTCTTGGTACTTGCGTTTTTTCCCATTATCTGCGCGCTCGGCAACCCATCCCGCTTCTAGTGAACTGTGGCGTATATACGAGGGAGCCACTGTACAGGACACTGTAGCATCCATACCAAGCATCTGCCGTTAGCCCATAGCGGGATTGTTACACCGTCTGGTCTTTTGTCGTCATGAAGTCCTAATCTGGGCTCGAGCGTGCTTGGTATACCAGCTTTGCGTAAGGCTCTTCTTATAATTGCATTGATTTCAGCGTGTCTAGAAACTCTACCATGGCTTTTGATGCAGCTAAGAGGGTGAAGTCCATCCTCAGTTACTGTGGTACCACATGCGCGGCAACTGTAGGGGTTGCAAACCGGGGCACCTATTCGAAGAGCTGTTACCATGCGGAATGAGGTGTTGTCCAGCATGGTACCCAGCTGCGGGGAAGGGAGACACTTTAGAAAGCCTCCACTAAATGTGTCCCGTGCTGCCAGAAAGACAGCTTTTTCCACTGGAGATTGGAGGTTGTCTAACAGCTCTCTAGCTGCAGCGCTGCATCTGTAGGAGTCCAATGTATGCTGTGTGGGACGTTCTTGCCAGGGGCCTGGTCCAATTGTTTGTCTAGCTATTACCTCTGCAGCGTCTTTGGCTCTTGTGATTCCTTGGCGGATGTCTGGTTCGACCAACGTTTTTGCGAGGTTTACCAAATTCCAATAGAGACGCGGCATAGCACATGGGAGCCAGCTCCGCCGCTGATCTAATACCAAGTCCTCCTTCGGCAATTGGAAGGGTTGCTCTTTTCCAAGTGTCATCATGCAGGTCGACGTTTAATACTTCACCTAAAATGCTTCTTGCGGTATCGTCGTAAGCTTGAAGATCTTCGTGGCATTTAATAGCTGGTGAAGTGCGCAGAGTATAGTTAAGCTTCGGCGAGCCCAAGCTGTATCTCCAGATGCACAGAGCTGCTTGCGAATGCA
This sequence comes from Dermanyssus gallinae, assembly GCA_003439945.1. Lineage (NCBI taxonomy): Eukaryota > Metazoa > Arthropoda > Arachnida > Mesostigmata > Dermanyssidae > Dermanyssus > Dermanyssus gallinae. The sequence goes on along the minus strand of QVRM01003289.1, from coordinate 228 downwards.
TCGCCGTTAAGCAAGAGCGAATTTGCTTCAGTCCAGTGCACTTTTCTTTAAGGGTCTTTGAAATCGATCGTAAGCTTATTGGGGCTCCCAGAAGCTCCAGCTCGTCTAAGTCAACGCGCCTAGATTCTGGCAAGACATTCGAAACCGCCCTAAAAATTTCATCCTGTTCTTGGGCATTACCTCCCAATGTAATGACTTCACACTTAGAGGCATTGAGGCTAAGGCCTC